>CM063595.1:4132621-4441096 GCA_032356905.1 Salix exigua | reverse complement strand
CCCTGATTTGGAGGTTCGTGACAATGCAAGGTATAACCAGAGAAATTGCTTGCATTTTGGTGTTGTTTCATTATGACACTCTTTCCATGTAAAATAATCAAAATCCGGCTTTGTTAACTATATGGATCTGTTTGGAGATAATTACCTGTTATAATCAGTTGTCATTAACTTTTCTTCTTTAACCGTGGCTTTTTATAGGATCTACCTGCGAATGCTTATCTGTATACCAGGAGTCAAGCTTCGAGACCTACTGAATCAGGGGGAGCAACTCCTTGGTATTTCTCCATCTTCACATTCCAGTTCTTTCTTCAATGTTCACTCTCCTCGGCAGCATTATCAGAATTTAAAGAAATCCAGGAACATCTCAGCCTACATTCACATTGAGCGAACAAAACCACTACTTGTTAAGCAAACCTGGTCCTTGTCCTTGTTACCTCTGGGTGATGGGAGTGCTAAAGCTGGTTATCTAGAGAGCATAAGGGATAGTGACCCTTTGGTTGACATAGGAGACCTGAATGATAATGAAAATTTGCTGCCTGCCCCAGAAACTGAAAGAATCTGCAAGTCTCAGGAGCCGTTACGTGTTATGGATTCAAAAATTTCAGAAATCTTAGAAATATTAAGGAGGCATTTCTCATGTATTCCTGATTTTAGGCACATGCCTGGGTTTAAGGTTAGAATATCCTGCCATTTGAGATTTGAGTCTGAGCCTTTCAATCATATATGGGGAGACAATTCACCTACTAGTCAGTTGGATGGAGTAGATGGTCTTCCTGCCATATATGCAACTGTCCTTCAATTTTCATCCTCGGCGCCATATGGACCTATCCCATCATATCGTATACCCTGTCTTCTTGGTGAACCTCCCAGGAATGATGATATTTCTGGCCAGAGTGTTTCACTAGACATTGTTCCCATAGAAGATGGTGCTAGTGAAGCGGAAAGCTTCAGAGCTCCTGTAACAATTGATTTGGAACCACAGGAACCAACTCCTGGTCTAGTTGATGTTTCCATTGAAGCAAATGCAGAAAATGGTCAGGTCATCCGTGGTCAACTTCAAAGTATCACTGTAGGTATAGAGGACATGTTTCTCAAGGCTATTATCCCATCTGACATTGCAGAGGATGGAATACCTGCTTATTATTCGCAGTTATTCAATGCTCTCTGGGAGGCTTGTGGTACTCCTTCCAACATAGGGCGGGAGACATTCCAATTAAAGGGGCAGAAGGGTGTTGCTGCAATCAGTGGAACCCGATCAGTCAAGCTACTTGAAGTTCCTGCAGACTCTCTGATCAGGGCCACTGAGCAGTATCTGGCACCCTTTGTTGTTAGTGTGATTGGTGAACCCCTTGTTAATATGGTGAAGGATGGGGGAATAATCAGCAACATCATATGGAAGGATTTTGCATCAGATTCTTTTCTTGAAAGCACCACGTCATTTACTGGTTTAGAAAGAGGTCCCCTTCATCTTACCTATGGTGACGACGATGAGAGTAGAAGTTCAATAAATATTAGTAAAAGAAACATGGGCTGCTTTTTTGTATTGATATTTCTTCCACCAAGGTTCCATCTGCTTCTCCAAATGGAAGTAAGTGATCTTTCAACCTTGGTTCGAATTAGAACTGATTACTGGCCATGCTTAGCTTATGTTGATGATTATCTGGAGGGTTTGTTTTTGGCATAGAGATGAAAGGTTTTTTCCTTTTTGATTATCTCTTCACAGAGGTAGATCCCCCTCTTTTGCTCAGGGATTAGGTCTCATCTAAATTTCCCCATCGACCACTGTTGTGGCAGCTGTGATATCATTTGCTATTTGTTCTTAATCCTTTCTATGGATTGTTTTGCACAAAGAAGGGTAATTTTTTTGGCACCCAAAAAACAAACTGTTCTGTAAATACTCTGCAAGAGAGCCCTCGTTCTTGAATCGTGTTAGTGTATCGGAAATACAAGGATGAATTTTTGGAAAGTATTCATCTCTTTGGCAAATTTGTACCTGATTTGTAAAGCAAACTAATACTTTTTGTTTTTCCAGTAGACATTCTTTTATTCTAGGACCTGAGAAGATGTTTTTAGTTGTTAATGGTGCTTAATAGCAGTATTTCTGTATGTTTTCCGTCCTGACAATAACACAATAAGTGTATCCCTTTTTCCGGAGTCAGAAAGCTTCTGAAGATCAAATTTCATTGGCGCATGCAGAACTTTTGTTCTTAACGCCAGCTAAGGAATTAAATCATGTGGGGGATATTTTATCAGTTGGAAGATTGGTTATCATTTATTTATGCTCTCTAGGTCTTATAATTTCTACAGCGATCAACAGGATAATTATTAGTGTGTGGGTGTAGAGACAGGGAGCTCTGCTGTGGGACAGTCGATTACAGCTTTACCCATTCTCAAAATCATATGGTAGATGATGGCTTTTTCATTGCCAACAGGGCAACTCGTAAAAAGGTTCTTCATTGTCTTCTCTCTCTCCAGGCATTTCCACACAACAGCATCCCCGATTTCAAATATTTAAGTCAAGCAATCTCGCACGTCTAGCTTGCTTGGATAATTGTTTGCTGTTGTTGTTAGTGGTGCTCATGCTTGCCTCTTCTTCTCCGCAATCTCGTAGAAGTATAGGATCTCTTCTTTCCACTTGTCCAGACAAAGCCATCTTAACGAGGATGTGAAGGTCCAGACCATCTTTAAACATGTCACCCGCCGGCCTCTTCCCGGAAAATATATCTTATAGGAGAATGCCAAAGCTACAAAAGCAATAACCATATATTTATGCCTCCTCTCCTCACATGTCATAGCCTGCCATTCAAGTTGCCGATCTTCAAAAAATCAAACTTTGCAAGGAATATTGGCTAAATACGGGCAACAAAGATAACTAAATTGCCATTTTATTCGAAAATCAACATGCTATTTCTTTTTTATCTGCCTGCTCAAACTGGGTTTAAGCGGGGCTTGAAAGCTGAAACAGCTTGTAGGCTACGGAAACGTCACAATGGTTTGTTGGTTACCCCTAATTATTAAACTGAGAGGATTTAGGATGTTAAAGGATAGGTGTGAGGAAATAATACGAGGAAGTACCTGGCGCAACAAACGCTACATAGAACCCTTGAATGCTCCTTGTTGAAGGTTTAGTGCTGAAGATTCTAGACGCCACCTCGTACTGACAAATCATAGTGGAGTCTAGCTAGAAGACATCCTCCGACACCGATGGTCTAAATGACTCGAGTATTATGCGGAGCCATGCCTCTCCTTTCACCGAAAGTCGAAGGAGGGATGGATGTTGGGCGACCATCTGCAAAACCAGAAGATCATCCCAACCGGGTTCAATCACAACCCAAGGGATGGATGGTATCATCTGTTATTCGGTGCTGGCGATCTCGTTCGATTTTATCAGAATACACAAAATAGAAAAGGAGAAAATCCTATCACCCGCGTTTCGTTGTCAACTTCATATTAGGGGTCACGTTGTAACTGAATGTCGGGGCGGGGGCTGAATAGCTACCGTTTGCCTTATCACCGACTGAACTCTCCGATGGAGAAGTATCTGCTGCGACTCCAGCTTCAGTTGAAGTTGGCGGCCGCTTTACTTCTCGTCGCGGTAACCAAGCTGGCGATTCCATTATATGATCTGCAGCGTAAGAAGTGAGTGAGAATTCAAATGCAAGCTGAGTTTAGGGTTTTCTTGTTAACCTTGACGAAATCAAAAGGAGAGATGAGAATCACCTTTGAGAGAGAGAAACTAGTTGGGAATTAAAATAACAAATGCAAAACCCTAATTCTATTTCCGTTGCATGAAATAGAAAGAAATGATGATGTAGTGATGAGAAGGGTTGCCGTGTCGTCGAGTCAGAGATGCTAGTTGTTGTTGTTTTTTTCCATCGAGAGATGGACAACGGCCCAACTCGCTGGGTTGCCTGACAGCGAACACTACTTTTTTTTTTCTACACACGTGTGTGAATTTGAGCATTTCATCCCTGAACGGTGGAAAACGAGCCATCCATTCCACCCTGTAAACTTGCGACGAAGAAAAATCATATTTGCACGTGCCCCTTGGAGAGAGAGCAAGACTCTCAAGCACGGTGAGCAAGCTCATGGAATTTTGAGCTTGTGCAGTTTAAAAATCATATTAGTTTAAAGATTTGAAAATAACTTTCATGTCCCTTGAAAATTATTAAATTACCCCCTGTCTGGTTTGATTTCTTTTGTCATTTTCAAGATGCAACAATATCCATGTCCCCTAGATATTTCAAAACCAGTCTTGAGATAAAATGATAATAAAAACAATTTGGGCATTTGTGTACTGTACCGCAATAAACAGGAAAGATAGGACACATTTTATTTTACAGTTAATTTTAAGATATTGGTTCAGATCCATTCACTGGGCTGGACAGTTACCGCTAGGATTAGGATGAAGTTAGGGTATTTGTGCGATTGATTTTTTGATAAATATATTTTTAAAGATATTTCTATTTAAAAATACATTGAAATATTTTGTTATATTGATATATCAAAATTATTAAAAAAAAAATACACTTTCAGATAAAGTACAGAGTCAATCATGTATTTTTTTTTTTATGACCGGGATGTCCGGACCAGCTTACGCGCACCTCGACTATTCCTCGGGCTCACTTGAACACACTGCAAGTCCAAATAAACATGTAAGGCACCGTGTGGGGTGACAGGTATACCACGCAGGGAAGGATCCAGGAAAATGAGAGGAGATACTCTCTCACTCTATTCTCACTGGGACTCAAACCATGAGTTCGAATGTGAGAGGGCGCTTCTCTACGCCACTAAGCCACCACCCTTGGTGGTAGTCAGATCATGTATATACTCCACTGGACTGCAAACCTGGTTGATATCCTAATCCAGTGATACATGTATGTATGCACGTACATGTATGAATGTGTGTGGATATATATATATACATGTATGCATGTACATTCATGTTGTATAGTTTATTGACTTGGCGGGGGGTCATGTCAAAGTGAGCGGACAGAGTTTTGTTACAGTGTCATTAAACTTGATCAAGAGGATTAATTTTAAAAAAAAAAAATTGCCCTCACTTTTTGTTTATATTAAGTTTTCAAATAAATTGCGTGGGAGTTTGCTCGATTTAAATGGGTCAATTTTATGAATTTCAAGGTAACCTAAATGATTATAAAAAACAGAGTTTAATTTGTTTTTAAAAAATTAAGATTATATATTTCTTTGAAAATAATATATAAAGTCATTGACAAATTAAATCAACCCTCGACTCCTATGGACTCTATCAAGTTTAATAATTTTTGTATGTTAATTATACAATAAAAATACATGTTCACAAAATTGAATATTAACTCTAGAATAAATGTTTGTATAAAACTATCATATTATAAAAAAAAAATATACGGTATGTGAGTAAATGGTATGTGAGTAAATCATACAATTTTATGAATTGGCTAACCTACGCTAATATTCTAAATCCACGAATCGGGTTATGGACTCTAGTAGGACTATAATTTATTTTTTAAAATTATTTTTTATTTATTCATGTGATAACAAAAATAAATAATTATATGAGAAAATAAAAAATATATATTATAAAAGAGAATATAGAAAATAAAAATTAAAAACATAAAGGATGATAAAAAATATGGTTCGTGGGTAAACCCAAAAAATTTATGAGTCGGGTAACATGGGCTAGTATGTTAAACACGTGGACGGGGTTATAATTTTATTTTTTTTGAAAACTATTTTTTTATCTAATCACGTGATAATAAAAATAAATGATCATAAAATATATCTTCAAATCAATACTGAAATATTTTTTTGAAATATAATGACCTTATAGAAAGTGAGACAAAAGCAATTATGAAATTGAATTATTGACTAACACGGTATCTATAGATAATAATAATAGAAAAAAACAGTTAAACTCGTTAGATTTGTGCACGATGTCAACCTACCAAACCTGTAGAATGGTTAATAAACTTTATAACTGTAGCAATATGATTTTTTTCAAAACAATTGTTAAAAACTATATATATATATATATAAAATAGACGATAACAAAGTCAAATTTAATTGAATTGCCAGATCTATAAACCCTGTCAACTTTGTTTATTTTGATAGGCCATGTATCATCTCAGCCATGTAAAAAAGCAAAATTAATTATAAAAATTAATTTTTAATTATTGTAATATGAAAAAATAAAATGAAATATCAAGCAAAAAAAAAGGAATGCAGTATTGACACACCATTGTATTCCACCACACAATAAATATGAATGAACAGTATCCCCCCACGCTTTTTAGTTTTTTTTGTCAATGTGTGTGGGCGGTGAATATTCGGACGACTATTCAAAATCAATTTAGTTGAGTTTAAGTGTTAGTTTTATAATGTGATTTGGATTGTTTTATAAAGTATTTTTTTTATTGAGAAATATATCAAAATAATATATATTTTTTTATTTTTTTTAAAAATATATATCTGAATACTGTTAATGTTGTTGTTTTTGTAAAAGGAAAAAATAAATCTGCAAGGATTCTATATGATCATATCAGCATGTTTAAAAGCTACCTAGATGACAATAATAATAATAATAACAATAATAATAATAAAAAAACAGTGTGACCAAATAATTTTTTTTGACATGCGTTTTTCAAAAGAAATATAAAAATAATCAAGATATATAAGATAATAATACATATTTTTTATCATTCAATCCTGATTATTTTCTTGTATTATTTTTTTTTATCAAATCAAATATATATTCTATGTTTCTTGCTATTGTACATCATAGCTTCTAGATTCAACATAGAAAATAAAGGAAGTCAAAGTCAACTAACCAAATTTGAATGCAAATTCAAATAGTGAAAAAACTTGGAAAAAAACTCAGACTTGTATATGGTGTTTGACAGCATGTTTCAAAGTAGGTTTCAAAAGTATTTTTAAAACAGTATTTTTAAAAATAATTGGAAATTTTATTAATTTATATTTATATATTTTATTTTAAATTAATTTTTTTCATGTGTTTAAATCATTTTGATATGCCGATATTAAAAATATATATTTTTTTAAAATAAAACAAATATCATTATTATATATTTTTAAATAATTTTTTTAAGAAAAAAAACAACCTCAAATGCATCCCTTCATTTTTTTTAATAAATAAATAAATATCAAGCAAGATAACACAACACATTTTTATATTTCATGTCTCCATTTTTCTACCACGTGAAACAAACACTAATTATGGACATGATATTTTTTTTAATTAAAAATACAGTTTAATAAGATTTTTTAACATAAAAATATAAAAAAATAAATTTAATATATTTTTTAAAATACAAAAAATAGTTTGAAAAACATGTCGGAGCGAAAAAACAAACTACCCCGAGACGCGTCGGCTCCGACAAGTGCCGAAAAATCCAAATAAAAGCAAAAACGGCACCGTCCACGTCTTTCTCATTTTTAGAGGCCTTCGATCCTGTGCAACCAGGAAACCAGCTTCCCCTTGCCTAACCCACAAAGAGAGAGAGAAAGAAACGCTTCTTCATTAGATACCACAATCTCCTCCACTAACACTTCTTCCTTTTCTTCTCCACTTTGTATTTTGTTTATGGACTTTTCAGCCACGGCTCTTCTCAGTCACCCAAACTCTCCCCAGCTCAAGTTTTTATTGATTTCGTTTCCAGCTCTCCCTCTTCACTTCTTACGAGTAGTAATAATAATATATACATATATTATTAATTTTTAAGAAACAAACAAACAATTCCATGTTCCCAGGCAATGATTCTTCTTATGCCCTCATCTCAACCGGGGCACTGATTTTTTTCCATTTTCTAAATGACTTTGCAATCTCCTCCCGCTAGCTTCAGTTCTTATCGAATTCTCCCTCTCCTCTGCCCATGCAAATCCTTCCATCAAACCAGCTACCCGTCACTTCCTTTCTCTAAAAGGAGGAGGAAAAAACGAATCACCAACCTAACACATCAAGATTTCAGAAGAAAGTTCTTAACTTTCCATGCCTGTGTCTTCCCAAACGACACCAGAAATAGCAATGTAAACATCGATGAGCTTTCAAAGGGAACTAAGAGGTTTGTTTTGAAGCGAATTGCTAATGACTTGGAGACAGAAGAATTATCCCAAGAGCCATCGATTTCGAACTTTAATGGTTTTCAAGAGGATCCAATCGTGGGAAAGCTAAGGACTCAACTGGGAGTGATACGCCCGATACCATCATTTCCAATTAATAGAAATATTGTTGGGTTATTTGTGTTTTTCTTTTTTGTTGGTGTTGTTTTTGATAAGGTATGGACTTCGAGAAAGAGAGATAAAAACAACGATGTAGGGAAGCGTGGTGGGGCGTGGCCGCAAGTGCCCACCAGCTTTTCCTTGTTTCTGGAGAAGGATTTGCAGAGGAAAGAGTCCGTTGAGTGGGTTAATATGGTGTTAGGGAAGTTATGGAAGGTTTACAGAGGCGGGATTGAGAATTGGCTTATTGGGCTATTGCAACCTGTTATTGATGATTTGAAGAAGCCTGATTATGTCGAGAGGGTTGAAATCAAGCAATTCTCTCTAGGGGACGAGCCATTGTCCGTTAGGAACGTTGAGAGAAGAACTTCTCGCCGCGTTAATGATTTGCAGTAAGTTAGCTAGCCATTTGAAGCAGTTATGCTAATGTTTCAGAATATTTGTAATGAATCATGGTGGAAATCCAATTGTTAATCTGTGTAAGCTGTTGATTGACTTCTATTTCGCAAAAGCATACTGTTAGTGGTCGGCAGCCTTGCTTCCACGATCACTGGGATTCAGCTTTGTTAAGAAGCAAAATTGATTCGTGTTCTGTTTTCATGATATTCAGGTATCAAATAGGTATCAGATATACTGGTGGCGCTCGGATGCTTCTAATGCTATCGCTAAAATTTAGCATTATCCCCATTGTGTTGCCAGTCAGTGTTAGAGATTTTGACATTGATGGTGAACTTTGGGTCAAACTGCGGTTGATACCAACAGAGCCATGGGTGGGAGCTGTTTCTTGGGCTTTTGTGTCAATTCCGAAGATCAAATTTGAATTGTCGCCATTTCGTCTGTTCAATCTAATGGGTAGGTCATAGATATGATCCAAAAGGAGCTATTTCATCTATTTTACTGGTCATAAAGGAACTGTTTCTTCTGTTTTATGTCTTAATAATACTTGCATTTGAATTCATTCAGCTGCAATTCACTAAGTGGTCAAGAATAAAAGCCAGTTGATGGAATAAAATGCTTCTTTTCTTGTAAATGATTTGCACCTAATTTACTAAGTGGTCAAGAATAAAAGTCAGCGGAAAAAATGATGGAATGCGGTTAATGCATGCGTTGCTTTCTTTTCCATTATACTAGACTTACTGGTCATTGATGTTTTAGTTGTGAGCATGTTATAGACCTATCCAGGGGTTTTCGAGGGCATGTTGAAACTAGAGGAGCACAGGATTACCCTAAAAAATATCCCTCCTTGCATTTGGAGATATTTCCATGTTCTCTCCACTGGTCATAGTATGGTATCGAAGCAGATGTCAAGTCTTACACTTTTTGATGTTTAGAAATTTAAAAAAGAAGAAGAAAAGAATCGAGCATTGATGAATCAAATTTTTTGTTTTTGAAGAAATAAAAATCAATCTTAATCGACCATTTCCACTTTAAAATAAATGCATTTCATTGACCATGTTGAAGAAGTTTATGTTGTTTCTTCTTGGAGTCTATCAATCTGGTGATGGTATTCATCATGTCCCATTTGCTTTCAGAGAATGCTTGTGCCCGAGTGATACAGAAACTTGACAAAAATATTGGATAATTGACAAAACTGAACATGATTTGAGACTGTAGACACACTGCCAAGCTCTTCTTTTTTAGTCCCGTGTGTTTATATCTTGTATTTTAATATCTGTTTCACTTGATTTTGGAAATTCTAATGCAACCTTCTTCTTCTCTCATCTTCTATGCATGCATTGGACAACACCAGCAATCCCAGTTCTGTCATTGTAAGTGGACTTTTATCGCCATTCATTTTTTAGTTTCCCCTGCATGATTTCTTACTGTAATATTATTGCCTCTGAAAAGTCTGACCATCGCAGAGCTTCAAACTTAATATGGTCAGATGGCTTAGAATGCACCCAGATGGTATTATAGGTTTTAGAAGAGGTGGTGCACTTCAAATGATAAAGTCTGTGCATCCTGTTAATTATCGTGTTCCCTGGAGCAAATAATTTGATGCTTTATTACAAATACACCTGCTTTGGAAACAGTAAATAAGTTGGTTGAATTTAGTTAACCATCCTCTGGCTGCTATCCAAATTTATCTTTGGAGCTTAAAGCCAGTGCTCTCTCATGTGTCAGGAAGGTTTTATTTTGTTTGATGATAACAATAGCAGAATGCATCAAAGGAGAAGGTCCATAATAGCTGCAGCATATTTTTTAAGGGTTTGCTGTCTTTACCCCCCCCAACTTAAACGGTTCATTTCATTTTCATAGGTTTCTAACTAAACTTCTCACTGCGGATTTGCCTCGACTGTTTGTTCGTCCAAAGAAGATTGTTTTGGATTTTCAAAATGGAAAAGCGGTTGGCCCTGTTGCAAATGAATCAGGAGAAATGCAAGGAGGAAATGAGGATTTTGTTGGAGAACTATCAGTGACTCTTGTAGATGCTCGAAAACTTTCCTATGTCTTGTCTGGTATAAGTGAATTCTGGCTTCTTCATTTTTCTTAAAATCTAATATGCATTAGACAAAAAGAAAATATAATTATTCAACAATGGTATTACAACGAGAATTCTTGCATGCAATTTTTAGTTAAATCTTGCTCAACTTTAGGTTATTATTGAGTGCTAAGGATACCTATCCTTTACGTTAATTTCTCTCTCCATTGACATAGGATTTAAACTTCCACTTGATCTGTATCTGAAACCTGTTTGGTTAATTGAATAAGCACCATTATTTGTTTTTCTGTTAGCTAGAAAAGCAGATGGCTGCTATACATTTGTCTCTTAACCCATTTACAGGTATTTCAGTATCTTATTTGCTCTAATTGATTAGTACTCTTAACCACGCATTACTACATTTTGTTGATGTTATTAGTTTTGGGTCACACTCAGAGTATTGTTGCTTCCCCTAGCCTGCTATCGGTCATCCCCCTTGATTAATTCTCATATACATTTTGTATTGCACTTGCAGTACTCATTGATCCCCTTTTGTTTGTCAGGTAAAACTGACCCATATGTTATTCTGAGTCTGGGAGATCAAATTATGCGTAGCAAAAAGAACAGCCAAACCACTGTGACTGGCCGTCCTGGCGAGCCAATTTGGAACCAGGTGATTCTCCATGTCTCACATTACATGTACTTGCAAAAACTTTTGTCCTCCTGAAGCATTTTTCTTGAGGTAACTGTGTTTTATGATTTTTGCCAGGATTTTCATATGCTTGTTGCAAACCCCAGGAAACAAAAATTGAGCATCCAAGTGAAAGACTCTCTTGGATTCACAGATTTAACTGTTGGCACAGGAGAGGTAAACTATCTTATATCAAAAACTTATTTTTTCTGGCTAAAATACAAAGCAGTCTTTCATGTTTTCTTTGAATGGCTCTCTTATTTGAATGGTTGATCACATAGAATATAGAGGATTTTTTATTAGACAACCTCCTCTGTGGGTTATTGTATGCATAAGATTGCATGCCTAGAAATTTACCTCAAGCGAGTGAGATAACATTAAATATAATGAATAAATAAAAAGTTGGCATATCAAATCCTGCTGCAAAAAAAATAGCATAGAATATTGATGTTTTGATATCCAAATATATATGTTGGGCTTTGTGCTTTGTAATGATATAAAATATCTTTTCAATTTGTACTGAAATTAACAATAGTATTTATATTGAAAGAATTGATGTTCATAGTAGATTCTATTGAAGCTGCCTGCTTGTGATCGTGGTATTAATAAAGAGAAGAAATGTTAGGTGGTGGTTGTACGAAAGAACTTATTTTTAATGGTCTTGGTATTAGTTGATGTTTCATTGCAGCATGGTGACATGGTGATTCCAGGGATTGGATTAATCATCGTGCTATTGGTGGTGGCAGTTGGCTGGTGTGGTGATCATGGAATGGTGGCCATGGGTTAATATGATGGTGGTCAATGTGGAGTCAGTGGTTGTGGTGGTAAAGATCATGGTCAT
This sequence comes from Salix exigua, assembly GCA_032356905.1. Classification (NCBI taxonomy): domain Eukaryota; kingdom Viridiplantae; phylum Streptophyta; class Magnoliopsida; order Malpighiales; family Salicaceae; genus Salix; species Salix exigua. Next base: position 4,428,907 of record CM063595.1, on the reverse strand, counting down.
GTTTTCAGAACAGTCAGATAGGTGGCAATAGCAAATTTTGGACTTGATGTTCTAGGGACCATATCCATAATTGTCTCTCTTTTTTTATTCTAGGAGTTTTGTTTTTTGGCCTCATGCTGTAATTTGTCTGCATTTATTGAGCAGTTTGTGCATTCATATGAAATTTTGATTGCAATTTGTTGCTGTTACATTCTTTCCATTTCTCTTGAATATAGCTTTCTAAATTCAATAACATTTACAGGTTGATCTGGGATCTCTGCAAGATACTGTACCAACTGACAAGATTGTGGCTTTGCGAGGAGGCTGGGGATTGTTCAGAAAGGCTTCTTCTGGGGAGATACTTCTTCGACTAACTTATAAAGCATATGTTGAGGATGAAGATGATGAGTATGCAGTTGAGCCTGCTTCAGATGATGAGTTGTCTGATTCTGATGACACAAATGCTATTTACGAGCCTAGTAGAAAAAAATCTTCTAATGAGATGGATAAAGAGTCATTTATGGATGTTCTAGCAGCTTTAATTGTTAGTGAGGAATTTCAAGGAATTGTGGCATCTGAGACTGGAAATAGCAAGCTTTCAATTGATGCCTCGAGTCTTAATGCTGAATCAATGCCCTCAGATAGTAATAACAGTTCTGAAGGTTCTGCTGGTAATTTTTTATTGTCTCTTTATTATTCTTCACGCGGACATTTGATTCGTAGAGGTATCTTATATCCAAGGTTGTTTCAACTTATCTCACGATGCACTTTTTTTGAAAACTTATTGCAGGATCAATCTTAGTTTGGTTTGCAGTGATTACAAGCATATTAGTTCTAATTGCCGTCACAATGGATGGTTCAAGTTTCTTCAACCCTTGACCTGACTCAATAACATACTAGGAGCTTGTTTGATCAGGTAGTTCTGAAAACTCATTTCCACTTTGTTTCAGCTTGAATTAGAATCATAAATATAAGCTAGAAGTCCACAAGCAAGTGCCAAGACACAATTGAATTCCACAATCCAGGGCCAAGCTGAACAAGTTCCCAAATATTTGTGGCTTGGCTTACTATTTATCATATGATCTTTGAATTTTTATCTTTCAAAATTAGAATGCTCATTTCCATGGATCCGCAGTTGATCCTATTTTTTCATGCAGAATATCTGGAAGTAAATGATGTGAGAAAATAGTGCGGATAAATTTCAATTCAGTTTATGTGAAATCTCCTTTTTGCATCTCTTTTTGCTTATGTGTTACTGAAGCATCTTAAACTGAATTAGACTGCTTGGTATATAAACTCCTTTTTTTGCAGGTTGGAAAACAATCCCCTTCTCGCCAATCAGGGATCATTTACAGAGTTACCATGTTTTTCTCCCACAGGTCATTCTCTATGTATATTTATGGTCTTTAGCAGAGGAATATTCCGTAAACGGCGAGAAAGTTTTGGCTTCTCTAATTTGAGGCATTATTAGTGTAATTTTCCTTGCAGATATATTCTCTGTTCATCTATAGGATGGTGATTCATTTGAAACCCTGTCAATAAATTTTTGTCGATGAGATAAATTGGCCTATCCAGAATATTGTAGATCCAAGTTTTGTTCGCTTGTGGTAGATAATATAAGAAAATATAGCTCCTATCATGTGCTTATGGAAGGAAGGAAAGAAAGAAGATGATTCAATTACATGGAAAACAATAAGCTTCAATTATATGAAGCTCGCCAGCCTCCTTGGACCAGTCCAGGGTTCCTAGCTATATACAAGGGATGTTTAATTAACAAAGGAGATTTTAAAAGAATAATAACATTAGTATCACTGCATTTCTTCATTGGCTTCTGATGAATGGACATTACATTTAGTATTATAAGCGGTTTGTACCTAGTAAGCATCGTGATTAACAGTTTCTGCTCTAATAAGACAGTGAATCCTATCCCCTACCTCGTGCTAATGTCTTGCACTCGATCAGTCGCACCTAAATATTGTTAGACTTTGTTACCTTTTCATCTTTGATTTCATTTGTGCTGGCCCTGCAACTAGATCACCAGCTGCTTCTGCCGATCATGTTCTTGCTCCGAACAAGTCATAGCTGTGATTTCTTCCACAAAAACAAATGTAAAAAATCTCAGAAATAATGAAAAACACAAATAATGACGCACGTTCATGAAGTTGATGGGCGTAGCATGGAGGATCGTTGAGTTAATGCATGGTAATCACCATAGGAAACTGTAATCTAATTAGAAACATGTCCTGATCAATGGATTGGGTGGTTGTCTTGTATACATGACTGGATTTGAACGCTGTTAATCTCTAGCTTTTTCTAGTGTTTATCACGTGGTTAGCTCATTTCAAGCCGGATCATCTCACCTTAAAATTTAAGTTGTTAGTTGATGTCTTAAAATATAGTTTATATTATTCTCAATATCATATTCAAGTAAAATCTTTAGGTTTAAACTTGACAATCCATATTATTTTGTACTGGTTTTATTAAATAAAATAAGATGATGAAATTAAACTCATAACGAGTTCGATACTGTTAAAAGAATCATTTCATCTAAAAATTTAAATTACCTAAAAATTTAAGTTATTAAATAATCGACATTGTCTGTCTTGACAAAGGAGGACGAGGTTTTGTTCTGACGAGACCCTTTTTTAATGTTCAAGGTGTCATTTTCAACAAGATCAGATGTTGTGCTGAAAATGCTGGGAGAAAAAAGTCTGAAAATGACCCAAATCTTAATGAAAGAAAGTTCACAGTTCTTAGCATCGATTGTTTCTCATGAAAACAAGACACCCATGATCACAAGTTTTTGGCCAAGATTTTGCTGATCATAGAAAGAAAAGGTGGGGGAAAAGGCAAGCAACCATTTCAATCTAGGATGAATCATCACCTCGTTTATTTTGTTGTGCCAGTTACAACCCCACTCAGTACAGCCACCACTTCATCTCAGCAATAATGCTAAACTCACAAGACTAACTCCCCCAGCCACGCAATAGCCGGGGGCTGCAGTCTCAAGGTTATCTAGAACAAGAGTACGATTAGAAAATACCATTAAAACAAGAGTATAATCTAAAAGCTAAGATCAACAAAAAAGACAGTCAGCAACTGCAGCATTCACCGGGAAAAATCAGCAACCACAGCATTCACCGGGAAAATAAAATGCAAGCGACCCACAAGCACAGCCAGAAAACACAAGAAACAGCAAATAAAGCGCTTCCAAACATTTCGAGAGTTCACTTCAAGATAGGTCCATTATTAATTCGCTTCTGCATATGCAGTCTCAAGGTGGGCTTGCTCAGCTTCCTGCACCTCCTTCTCTGTTTTCCTTCCTTTCTTGGATTTGTAGTACACGCTCATGAAGGTTCCCACAGCTCCATATTTCTTCCTGCAGTGTTCATAGAGATCAGCATCAAACATCCTCCAGAATTTCTTCTCATTTAGCTCAGACACTGCATATTGAGGCTGGAAGCCGCGGTTTTCTACCAACCAGTCCTCCATTCTACGAACTGCATCTGCACCATCAAACACCTCACCCCTCAACACAGGTCCAGGGGAATAATACACCCCAACATCAGTGTACATCTGAGCATAGGATGTGTCTCCCTGTCTGTGATGATGCTCGAATCCTGGCTCTGGATACACCATAGTTTTCACAGGGAGCTTGAACAACCTATGCGGACAAAGCCAAAGGGGGTACACCTGGAAAATGAACATTAGTCAGGTCAGAGTCTAGAAACTTAACCCTTAAGCTGTTAAGGGTAATGCAATTTTCCACAACGCAAACACCTATTGTTATGTTATCTCAGATATTTTTCTTACCCAAAGCCCACCCTGAGTTCCTGACTAAAGACCTGTTTGTTTTGGCGTTTCAAAAACATTTTTATAAAAATGAATATTTATTTATTTTTTTCTTTGCTTCAAATTATTATTTTTAGTATTTTTCTATATTTTGATGCACTGATATCAAAAATACTTTTTAAAAAATAAAAATATTATTATGATACATTTTCAAGCGAAAAACACTTCAAAAAGCAATCGTAATCACTCACGAGCATCCTCTAAAGCTAAAGCTATGATTAGACATTTCTGATCTAAATCTCCACTCAAACCAACTAACAAATAGACCTTTAACTCTTAACACAAAATAAACAATGATGGGATGTAAGATTTGCCAAAATTACAGAAGAAAATAGAAAAGGAAAAAAGATTTGAGTGGACTGAGGTTACCTCCATCTCTTTGTGGACCCATTCAAGGGCATCCCCAACCTTGTATAGAGGAACAAGCATGTCTTGAATGACATGCATCTCATGGTAATAGTTTCGGATTGCTTCACCTTGAGTGGCCTTGAGAAGAGAAACCTTTGGCGGCATCATCCAGCCTAAGAGAAATCTAAACCACCATTGATCAGCGAATGGAAGTATAAGCTTCCCCTCCCAGTACAAACACCTTGTGTGCCTGTGATAATATTCTCTGGTTGGAATGTACTCAACAAACTCTCCTTTCTTTAGGGCTGTCTGCGCATGCTGATAGAACCATGGTTTAAACCACCAACCAACATTGTTAATCACATTTCCCTTCTTCTTGGCCTCTTCTTTGGAGGCATATCTCCCCGTCATCATCACACCTTCAGTAGAGTTATAAATCATAGTCTCCACAAAGTCTGGAACCTTCTCTGGGTTATCCTGATCTCCATCTCTGGGTGCAAAAGAGTCCATATAGGCCTGTGCAAGTTCTTTCAGATTACCCACTACAGGTTTGTAGGTCAACCTCATGTATTCCTTAATAGGAATAAGCTTGATCTCCGCAGAGACAAGAAGCCCAAGTGTTCCCTGAGACCAAGGGATGGCATAGAAAAGATCAGAGTATTCGTTGTCTTTGGTAGCTCTAACAACCCGACCATCTGCCAAAACAATCTCATATGCCACAACAGTGTCAGAGAACAAGCCATAGATATGAGAGCTTCCTTCAATCCCATAGCCATTAATGAGCCCGCCGACAGTGAGATCATCAAGTTCTGCAACGACTGCAAGAGAAAGATTCATCGGGACACTTGCCCTGCTGATCTGACCCATATTTACAAGAGGCTCAACTCTAGCAACCATTCTCTCCTTATCAATTTCAAGGATATTACAAAAAGCTGATAAATCAACTTCGAAGTGTCGAGCCCTTTTATAATCAACATTCCGCATTCCAACGGCAATCCAGGGTTTACGAGCAGTGCAGACAAGACCATCCTTTGATGGATTCCTCTCTTTGAGACGTTTCACAACTTTTTGAACATTTTCATCATGTTCCTTCAGACGCTGTTTGTAGGACTTCATCTCTGATTTGACATCCCCAAGATATGTGAGAAAGTAAAGGGTGAAGGAGATTGGGAGAACGACAAAAATAACTAGAATCCATCGGAACTGGACAAAATAGTCTACCCACACCTTCTTCCTCTTTGGCCTCAGGGGGGCCTCAAGATCAGACATTGTGCTTCAGGAAGATGATTTTCACTGCATAAAACGTGTCAAACTATAAGCATATAGAATTGCTTAAATTCAGCATCAGGATCCAGAGCTTCAGGATGAATATGAAGTGAGATAACTTAGGATTCTGTGACATAAAAATAGCCAACAAAAAAGAGTTCTAAGGTTCAACAAATTCTGCAACAAAAGAATTTCCAAGGTTCAATAAATTCAGCATTCCACTTAATTATTAAATTTGGAAAATAAATTAATGATATACAATGCATCAACATGGAATACTTCCACGGGCTACAGACTAGTAAAGCTAGAACAATGGCATCCACCATGTTTAATAATCTGAAGATTATAACTAGTAAAGCTAGAGCAATTGGTCAAACAATGCTTTTCTTTTCCATCCAAGAAAGAAAATCCATAATCAACCAGAAAAAGTAAGAACAGAAGAAAAAAAGTGGAGGAATTCAGGAACCTTTAACTGCGGCTTTTACAAGTAATAAAGCTGTTGCTCTGGAAAAAATGAAAGAAGCAAAGGGTTTTTGACTTCAGCAATAGGATGAATCTGAAACCATTCAGGTCTTTTCCAAAATCACAGTTGTTTAGGGACAATCGCATCTCTTTTAACTAAAGTATGTGAACTTTATGATGAATATATTGACTAGAAAATGTTCATCGGAGAAAATTATATTACCAAAAATTGGAGTAAAAAACACTATACAACACAGCAATAGCTGACAATAAGGTCAATAGTAGCGTCATGAACAAAAATAGCTAGTTTCCTAACATACAACAATCAATGATTTTGCATCCAAAATAGCACAGAGCCTAAGTGTCCAGCTACATAAATAAGTAAATTAAATTAGTAAGAACTACGACCAGAACCTTAAGCACCAGCAGAACATGAATCTGTAAGAAGTCACAAAGATTTCCATTATGAAACTTCAGCAGGTAGAAAGTGTGAACAAAAAGTGCCAAAGTCTAACCAAGATAACTAAAAAAGTATGCTCTGGGTTTGCAGCATATGCCAATACCTCCCATCAGAACAACCAGCCCTTATAAAATTAACTGAGTTTTCAAAGAATACTCTTGGCAGATTATGCTGAAAAACACACACTAACTTTGAACATGAAGAAAAAAACGATTTAACACACACAAAAAAGGATTAGCAGTCATTTAATTTGGCACAAAATAGCTACTTTAGAACCATAAAAGTTCCTTCTACATAACTAAAATATTACATTGAATAAAGACTACCAGAAAAACTATCAAGACTGCACAAATGCTTACAGTGCAAGCACTTGCATGACCCTGCCTTTACCAAGCTCTGACAAACTAAAATTACATACTAAGAATAACAGCCAATATTAAGAACCATTTCCGATGTTGCTTTGTTTAATTGCCCACTAGACTAAAGGGAACAGCAAGAGTGCCGCAAAATTGAGTTCAAATTAAAAATAAAGGCCAACATTTCAGAGGTCTCATGCAATTGTCCCAGAGGAAGAAAGTTCAAACTGCAACATACAGGTCACTAAAAACGATTCCTCGTATTTTTCCCCAATAGCCACTCATGAGTAACGAATTTGGAAAGAAAAGAAACTATAAGAGGCTAAGAGATTTGGTGACCAAATGAGGTAACATAAATCGTGCATGCAAAATAGACATTGCTAATTACTATTTTATATTTACATTGCATTTCTTCGCTAATGTGATTTGCTTTACATTCAAAACATCACGTGCCACCATTCCCCTTTAAAGCATAAGGAGCAACAATGTTAAAAGTTAAAAAAACCAAATCTATAAGATCTGAAGGAACACCTTAGACTAACATGGGGTGAGCAAACAATATGTCTGGTTCGAAACTAACAGTGCTTGCCCCTATGCCTGACACTAAATACCATATGCTCACTGAAAGCCCCGAAAGGCACAGTTCTTTTAGGAAATCAAGATCTTTTTGACAAGATCAAATTAAACAAGCAAACAAAACGGAAATAAATGTTGGGCTGAAATGGAACTCTTGGACTTCAAAAACACCGTTAAGTGTCAGATCCACTATCCATGAGAGCGAGTTCATCTCTGATTGAGAATTCCATCGAGCAAAATGAGGACATGGTACATAAGGCACTTCCTGAGAACCTCAGTTTCTGAAAATGACTACACTAAAGAAAGGCACCTCCTCGACTAGAAGAGAGACCTAGTACCTATGGTTCACAGTCTTTACCTGAAACTAACCAATGTACATAGCTAACAGGGAATGCGACATGCAAAAAAAATCAGAGATCAGATCTACTACTAGAAACCCTCGAAATAAAAAGATTTTACAAAAAAAAAAAGGATTGAGCGGGGGAAAACTAATGAAGAGGGAGGGGAAAAAAACGTCTGAAAAAGGTTCAAATACACTTCATTTTCTCTGCAGCCAAACAGAGTATTACAAAGCCCACTTGGATTACGCTCACCAGAAACCAAAATACTTCCCGGTAATTCTGTTCCAGTAAAAAGAAAGAGAAAAGGTAGCTTTTAACACATCACAGCAATTCCAATACCTAACTTTCCACTGGATTCCATCATATTTCTAAGCAACTACAGAAAAAAAGAACACTGAAAAGGGACCAAGAGCCGAAAGACTTTGACAGTTTAGATAAAGAAAAATGAAACACTACCTGGAACACAGGAAGCTCGAAAATGGGCAGGTGGGAACCGAATTTTAAACTTAGAAGGTCGTGTGATAAATATAGAGACTGAGATAGCTGTGATGGAGAGAGGGAGGGGCGGAGTAGAAACTAGAAACAAAGAAAATGAGGATATCGAAGTCAGATCACAAAAACACCCAATGAGATTTCGCTGTCTGTCACGTTGTGCTCTCTCAGACAGATTCACCATGTGATGACAGCGACAGATATTTTTATCGGTTTTTCTCAACAAAAATATGCATAAAGAGCACATCCCCACGAGAAGTTTTTTTTTTAAAGGCGATGCAAGTTGGCACGATGGATGCCAGGCACTAAATGCTATTGGCTGTTGTTGCCCTTACATGGTGCCCTAAAAATTATTGTAGTTATTTTTCTATTATTGATTGTTTTAAGAAACTAGATATAGGCAAAATATATATTATTCTAACATGTTGATACTAGAGGTAATAGAATTGGTTGGAAATTGGTTTGATTCTTTGTTTTTCCATTTCTCGGAAAATCATTGCCCGGCGACGTACATTGCTGAAACCGGGGCCGGGGACATTCAATCTAAATTTGTTTTTTTGTTCAACCGTTCCTCGTAATCCGATCTTTCATTAATTGTCGCCGCTGCCGTTGCCAATAGTCCGTTCGGCTGACATCTCGGAATCCCAGCATCGAACCACAAGAACAGCTCACGAAGCAATGTCTCGATGTTTAGGGTGATTGAGAATTCAAATTTAGCAATTAAACCGCCGGAACTAGGGTTTTGCAACTATGCTGTGAAATCGTTAGAAAAAACACCATATCTTTTTATTTTTTAAGAATTATTTTTCATTCCAGCATTTTAAAACATAAAAATTCAACTTAAAATAAAAAAAAATATTTTTAAAATATAGTGGCAGAAAATGAAGCGTAAAAGATAAAAAAAAAAACTGGAAAGGGAGGAAGCTAAGGTGTTTAATAGCGATATGAACACCTGAAGAACCCTGAATAACCACGATATTTTCCTCTTGTTTATGTTTTCTCTTCTTTTTTTCGCGATTCCTCTTGTTTACCAATGCTTTTGTCGCAGAGCATGTATACCTCCTCACATGGTGGGACCGAGTGACAACGACATGTGTTCTGGCCTTGTTTCTTAACGGGGTTTCCCCCTTGTCTGTTACAAACAAAACTTTCAATCTACTCCTGGATGTCTTTTTCCTTCGCAATCTAGTCCCTTCTCTAGAGAAATCATGACTTGGCAGGCTGCGAGTTCTAAAATAACAAGCACACTAGAGCCGGACCCGTCCACTCATCTCGTCGTGGACCTGGTAGCCCAGAGAGCACAGCTATGGGCGGCAGGTTTTGATTTTTTTTTTTTTATCGAATGAAAGACAAGACATGTCATCGGATTTTTAAAATCACGATGTTTTTATCAGAGATTTAATGTCTCGTTAGCCTTACAAGCTCAGTTGCCATTTAACTTTAACAGCTGGGTTTTTTCCCACTGGTGTAATAAGAGCCGAGCGGCTAGAAGGTTTAGAAGCTCATTGATAATTGACACAAGGCAATACATTATAAAAGACCTTCAAACAAGAAAACCCCTGCAAGACTACAAATGTTTATATCAGAGAGAACAACAGAAAAAACAAAACAAGCCGAGAAAATCTATAGATAACATTAAAGGAAAGTATCAAGGAGACAGCAATGTTGATCTGCTTAGATTAGATTAGATTAGATTCTAAAATAAAATCAGCTGTCCGGGGAGATAGATGAAATCAAATATATTTATAATATAATATAAGCACGAGGTGCGTGGTATTTTTCGTGTAATTTATTATTGTGCACGTGCCGAATATCGCTTCTGAGTTTAAGAGGTAGATCCCAGATCCATGATATATGGGATTTGATTCATCGCCAGAAATAGAAAATAAGACGAGCAGGCCATCCTATACCGCACTTATTCTCTTCTTTGAATAACACCGTCTTCTTCGTTGAGAAAACACTTGCCAATAAAATATAGCTTTAATCAACGAGAGATTTAACAGTTCATCTTGCGACTTATTCATGGTGGCGGGTATGTGACTCTTGAATTGACCCAAAGGTTCAAGGAGCAGGTTCCAGATCTGAACCCTACAAGTAGTAGCAACATGTAAATAGGCGTCCCTTCACCCTTTCAGTGCCTGTGCTTTTTCCAGAGTTATATGATTCCGGTTGTTTTTGAATGATATTTTTTATTTTTTAAAAATTATTTTTCAATTTATTAAAAGAATCTAATAACACCCAAAAAAATTTAATTTAAAATAAAAAATAAAATTCAAAATTTTTCATACCAATGCTTTACTGGTCAAACAGCAGCACTCATCCAACCATTTTAATGCTTTACTGGGTCAATACGAATCAAACGAGGAAGAAAAGCAAATCCATTTTCTTCTCAAAAGATGGGTTGGAGAGGATGGGGCGGGCGTGTTTTGAGGTGTTGATTTTCATCGAAACTAAATTACTTTTTATTTAAAAAATATTTTTAATAGCAATATATCAAATTGAAACATAACATCAAACAACATTGATTGGATCTGATCACAATCCAATGGACCAAGTTTTTCTGATATCAAGGAATTCCTTTTCAACAAAATAATAAATAAAAACACCCTGCTGGTCTAGATTAATTTTCATCCATAAATATATTAAATAATATTTTAACATCAACACATCAAAATAATCTAAAAACACTAATAAAATTAATTTAAAGCAATATATAGATATTTAATTTTTTTCAAAAACGTTTAAACAGGAACTAAAACCCATGAAACTCTCAAGTCAACAAAATAGTACCTAAATATCAGAAGGTGACTACTGAGACTGGGGAAGAGAGCCGAGGATTACCTCATGAACATCAAGATGAAGAACCTCCTCCCTCTCATTCAACCCAGCAGGAAATCATACATGAGCATTACAAACAGAGCTGAGCTGTGATGTCGTGAGATTTCAGTAGAAAGCAGCTGATTGGGTGAGTTCTGGAACAAGAAAGATAGGGATATGATTAATATTTAGCAGTTTACTGAATAGTGAATACAAATATAAATAAACATACAAGTAGACTCGATCAAAATAGTCAGTAGATGCCCTGTCATTTACGGGGTGTAATTTGTCTCAAAATCCTAACACTGCTTCTTTTATGAGTTTAAAACACGCAAAGAAAAGAATCTCTCACCTATAATAAAATTGAGGAGAAGTCCTAGAGGAAGGCAGCTTTGACTTCACAAAAATGATGCTGCTTGAAAAATGGAGCCTGATTAGAAGAGGGATAGCACGCAAACTACCATCAACTCAACCTATCCATGTTTTTCCTCTTTCTCTTTTTATTCCTCAACAATCCCTTCTCTGCTAGGGATTTCTGTTTCTGTTTTTTCCGTTCTTTAACTAGCTCATCAAAGCCGTCATCCATCATCTTCATTTTTGCGACTCGTCTAGCCTTGTAAACCTGCAAATTAATATGATATGAACATACATAAGCAAACAGGAAGACAGGCACTGATATTTAATGATTCTCATCAGGCTTCACAGAAATAACTATTTAATTTTCAATCAGATTTTTCTTTCTGCTCATTTTACTCCGTTTTTTCCCCAGATGAAGGAAAAAGAAAAGGTCTTTAGTCAGTAAGCTTTATTTAGAATACTTGTAAACCACCATTCAGCCAGCAAGGTGTCTGCAGAATATCTTGTAAACCATAACAAAAATAACAGGGTCCAATGATTTAAGAATAGTTAAGGTGAAATGAATCACTGCAAGACCAGCCAAATGTATATGCCTGTGTCTGTATAACTCTTCACTAACCTATACAAGCATTAGCATATGAATATACTGAAGTAGTGGAGTCGAAATGGTAAAATTTAATTGCATGACATCCCTATAATTTCCTTGCTGCAGGAATATATTTAGATGTCAAGCAAAATCAAATTGCTTGAAAAAATACTTTCTAGTGGAGAATGGCTGGGAACATTTGATAGTGATTGGCCATCACATTGACAAGAAAAACAAGTAGTTTCATACAGAATGTTCCAGTATATAGACTGGAACTAAATGAGATTCCCACCAAAAATTGTGGAAGAAAGCCCCACACCAAAAGGATATGAATGGCTCTTCAAACCAAGTATTTGAAAACCCTGCATACACTAATCCATCGTAATATCAGTTACTCACAGAGTTAAAAAAGAGATCTAACCTTCGTAATATCAGAAAGGACCTCGTTCTCTTTACACTCAAATTTTTCAAACTGCTTTCCAACTTCAGTCTCTATAGCTTTCATGAGCTTTCCATCATGCTGCCAATCAAATGTAACAAAGTTCAGCAAAACTAAATTCAAAGTACAACACCTCTCATAGACCAAAAGGTTCTGCTCTGGATCAGAAGTGCAAAATGCTATTTATAGATAACCCTGTAACAAAAACACAAAAACACAGACAAGGGAGACCAGAGCTCGCGTACTCACACTTGTGAAATGTCCAGTTCAAGTATTAAACAAAACCAATGTATTACAGCCTTCAGAGTCAATGCCCACATAAATGGAAGGCATATAATATGGAAGAAACTACGGCTTCATTTGTGCAAACAGCCTGTGCACTACAAAGAACCATGCCAAAGAGGCACCATTGCAGAGCCCTTGAGAGGCAAAACAATCTTTAACCATTTAAGCTGGTGATATAACCTATTGCATGTGTTGCAAAATGCACAAACTCTAAAACTGCATCCAAAAGTTAAACTCAAAGAATCTAATATCAAAATGACAAGCAAGAAAATGCATGTCTACCAGTATTATTTTACTCATTTTTCATCTTGAGCAAAAGGCAAATTAAGCATCTTCAGCAAATAGCTACCTTGATGCTCCATGGTCAAGGAGGGACCAAAAAACAACAAAAACATTGGGCGATCTTTCTCTTAATCATATACTAAGGTGCAATCAGAACATCACCTATGATTTGACATTCATCATGGAAAATCAGCGTGCATATTTAGGACAAACCAATAACTTTCCCCAACATAATGATTACCCCAAATAATGTTCCCAAACATAAGGAGACCCATAAAACTAACCATTCAGTACATAATTGAAAGAATTTTCAGCTGTTAGAAAATTACAAGAGCAATTGCAGGGTTAAAAAGTTACTCTAAGGAGAATATAATATCTACAGGTACAAAAATATATTGAAGCCTTCCGCTATTTACCTGAGCAACTAGACTCACAGCCAGCCCTTTCCTGCCTGCTCTTGCAGTACGCCCTACACGATGAACATAATCTGTAGGATCCCTGCAATATCAGGCTGTTAATTTAAGCACAATTTTTTTTTATATAAGTTAACAAAGAATAGAGATTTTTGAGAAGTATAACCTTGGAAGATCATAATTGATAACAAGATCAACAGTAGGAATGTCCAAACCACGACTAGCAAGATCGGTAGCAATTAATATAGAAGCTTGACCAGATTTGAACTGATGTAATGAAGAAAGTCTAGATGACTGGGATTCAAGTGAGTGCAATGTTGCAGGTTCATGATCAAGCTCTTTCAGTAATGAACTCAAAAGGCGACAAGTGCTGCATTCACATTACAAAGACAGAAGCATTCATGAGTGGGTTTTAAGGATCTCAAGATCAAGAAGTTTACAAAATCATTTTCTTCCAAAATGAATCTAATTTACACAAAGTGTACAGGGAGACAAAGGAGGATGGACTACCATGAAGAAGGCTCAGGCAAAGATATACAGCTAACAGAATGTAGCATGAAATACTTCCTGTGGCCATCTTAAATGAGAAGTTGAGGCAACTTATGAAACTACACTTCCTAAAGGAACTTAGAAATCCCCTGATTGATTTTTTCCATTGAACAACTGATGTAAAGCATCTTCAAGGTACAGACAATTCCCTGTTCTGCCACAAAATTAACTAGAACAGATGGCACCTTTCTGTTACAAGGAAGCATAGTTCCAAACGAGTCCCTGGGTAACCAGTAAAACTCTTCTGGAAAAACTTAAATCATCATATTGAATATCGATAAGTTACAAGAGATAATATCGCAATGGGCAAACACCCATGCTATGGAAAATTGCAACCCAGAGATGTCAACCGGTAAGTCATTCGACAAATAAGCCAGTGATGGCATGATTATTGCCACGAGAAAGAAGCAGACATCGCAAACACAGCAAAAACAGCAGGTAAAATAGGATATCAGAGAACAAGCAGACGAAATTTATATCAAATCAACTTATACCTGCAGGCGGAGACAAATATTATGGCAGATCGAATCCCCATTTCTTCCATTTTTGATAAAATGTAAACAAGATAAACCTCCTTCACATTCTTGGGCATCTGAATATACTGCTGGTTAAGAGTGTCAACCGTCTTGAAACCTTCATACTCCTCATAAAAGTAAGCCTTATTTGCAGAAAGCTCAAGCAAGGTTTGCAATTCACTTGTCATTGTGGCAGAAAAAAGCAAGGTTTGTCTACTCTTTGGCAAGCACTTGAACACTACTCTTAATTCCTCTTGAAACCCAACATCTATCACCCTATCAGCTTCATCCAGAACTAGAAACTGAAACAAAATAAAATAATAAATACAAGCACGCACTTTCATCAAACAAAGGAGCATACAATGAGCAAAACAGAAATAAATGAAGCACCAATCTTAAAACTTTAAAGGGCGAGATAAAAGAAAAATCCATCTCCTCACCCTCAATGAACGCAAAACACTAATCACGGTTAACAAGCTGCATCAAACACTAATCACATCTAAAAGGACAAACTATCAACTAGAAAATTTATTTCTAAAATTACACAGAAAAAATAACACAATCAAGAAGGTTCTTTTTATTTGTCTGTTTATTTATTTATTTACCTTGGTTCTAGAGAAAACAGGACGAATATCAGGATTCTCCATCAGCACCTTGATTCTTCCCGGCGTAGCGATTACAACGTGGGGTCTCCCCATCAAGGTTTTAGCTTGACTCAACGAATCCATACCCCCAACAACAACAGCACACCTCAAATGCAAACAAGAACCGAAAGCACGAAACTGCTCTGCCAATTGGTAAGCCAATTCTCGTGATGGTGTTATCACAAGAGCAAAAACCCCATACGGGTCTTCAGCCAAGCGGTGAAGGATTGGCAAAGCAAAAGCTGCCGTCTTGCCACTCCCTGTTTGGGCCAGGCCTAAGACATCCCGGCCCGAGAGGATTTTGGGGATGCAGTGGGATTGTACTTGTGTTGGGTTCTTCATGCCTAGTTCTTTGCAGACTTGGAGTGCCCATTCGGAGAGGCCAAGGTCGGAAAATAAATTAGTTTTGGCGACGGCGGAGTCGGGGTTACTAGGGTTTGACGATGTTTCCTTTTCGAGTTTGGGGATTTCAGGGTTTTCGTCAAGGCTTTGAGTTTTCTGGAGTTGGGGACGTTTAAGGGTTTTAGAGAACAGCGGGAAGTTGCTGTCAACTAAATGTTGTGTTTTTTCCTGCTGCTCCTCCCCCTCCATCTTTGATTCTTGTCTTCGAGAGTGAGCTAAGCTGTTTCCTCTAAAAAACCTATACTTTTTTTTTGGGCCTAAAAAAACTGAGGGGCAAAGGAAATTACGTACTAGCCACATGACTCGAGTTTGGTCCTTCAAATATAACCACGTCGACGTCGTTTTGCCAGCCTGATTTTTTCCCCGGTTAAAAAAAACGATAGATTGAAATATTTGGTGTACTTGGGAGATTATTGACAGATAGAACTTCTTTTCTCAACTCCATAGTCGAAGTAGCAGACAGTTTGTATTTCAGAGACCATGATCGCCATCTGAAGTCCATAAACCTTCAACAACAATGGCTGGCGTTGGATGTGTGTTTAGAGGCTGGTATTGCAACTTTTCATCATAGATGGAGAGGTGCAGGACATATTTCCAGAGTTCTGATATGGCAATGGTGCCTCCTAAGAATTCAAAAAACAACAACTGATGACTCATGGTTGGAATTTAAATTCAGTGCAAGGCAAAGAGGAATGTTTTCATCAAGATCCATCGTAACAAAACATAAGTCCCGGAAAAAAAACGCCATTTAATTTTTTATGTTGTTATTTTATACACTTGTGTGAATCGAATTTCTTAGGAGTACAAATTTTATTCAAGATTTTTTTTAGAATCCGTTTAGTGCTCAAATTCGCAACATCTAAATTTAAAAATATTAATATTCAAACAATTATACATTCCATTTTGTTCAACTCGAATGCAAAAATTAATCATAATTGTATTTTAATTTGGATAATCACTCAATAGAATCAAAATAGACACTTCTGTTAAAAAAGATAACTTTCGAGATAATTGAATGGATCCGACAGCAAGGGTGTCCAAGGCAAAGTGGATGCGGTAATCGAACGTCAGCCCTTTTTACGAGGAGGTCGAGCTTTAACCTTAACCCTCTCGGCACCGTCGTTGGCGGGGACTTGCAGGTTGCAGCAGTAAAAGGCTGTACCGTACAGGAAGTAACAATCTATAAAGCATCGAGCATCGACAACCTCAATTCAACGATAAGAGAAAATCCAAAAACTAACACACGTCGCCCATTCATTCCCTCCTCGGTTCTTCACGTCCACATCTTCCCCATTATTTTCATATCTCTCTCTCTCTAAGATCAGAGAAAGACAGCCTCATTTTCACATCTATATAACCCCTCACTCCCTCCTCTTCTCCTTCTAGTCCACACAACTTCTCTCACAAAACAGTCCACAAACACCGCCAAATGGCCTCTGCCACAGCACCAACAACTCTCTCTCTCCTCAAAACAGCCGCCGCCTCCACCTCCACTTCTGCCCGTGCCTCCCTTCTCCCAGTTTCCAGCTCTGGCCTCCGCACAACCAGCCTCCGTGGTCTTGGTTTCTCTGCTGCAGACCCATTGTTTAGTTCTCATGTGGTGTCCAAAATCCGATCTTTTAAGTCAAATGGGAGATCACCAAGAGCTGTGGTGTCTATGGCAAAGAAGAGTGTGGGTGACTTGACTGCTGCTGACTTGAAAGGGAAGAAAGTGTTTGTCAGAGCTGATTTGAATGTGCCTCTTGATGAGAACCAGAAAATTACTGATGACACTAGAATTAGAGCTGCTGTTCCTACTATTAAATATTTGATTTCAAATGGGGCCAAAGTTATTCTTTCTAGTCATCTGGTACGTGGTTCTTGTTCAATGCCATTTCATTTTATTTTTTGAATCTGGGTTTTGTAGCATTTCTGGCTGTTTCGTTTCATTGATTTCGATGGTCCTGTTGACTCTGTGAATTTCGTGGTTCCTGCATTGAATCTTAGATGTTATGCAACCAGAATCATAGCATTGACTTTTAGTTGCACAATACTCTGAAAATCACTCTTTATTTTCTATTGTTTTCCTTATCACACACACACACAATAAGGAAACACAGAAGAACTTTGCATGTCATAAATTACTACCTGAATTTCGGACCCATTAGCACGCAAGTGTGATTCCAATAAACCAGCACCAATATATATATATATATATATATATATATATATATATATATATATATATATTCAGGTATATAACTAATGACATGCAAAGTTCTTCTGTTGCTTTTGAGAGAGTTAGCGAAATTGGCAGCAGGTTTGCAGTTGTTAATTGCCGGTTAATAGAATGTTAAGAAGGGATTGAATGCTATAGTTTGTCTTCTCCTGGTTATCGAACGATGTTATGCTCCGAGAACTGCTTCAGTAAAGAATTACTTTTGACT
This sequence comes from Salix exigua, assembly GCA_032356905.1. NCBI lineage: Eukaryota > Viridiplantae > Streptophyta > Magnoliopsida > Malpighiales > Salicaceae > Salix > Salix exigua. Next base: position 4,411,060 of record CM063595.1, on the reverse strand, counting down.
GCTGGATTTGGTGTAGAAGCTAGTTCTTATAATGGTGAATTTAGCTAGTGTGGTGTTTTCTGTACACGATAACAATTGCTTGCTGAAATATCTCAATAACACATATGTTTACAGATTTACATCTGGTCATAATTGGTTATCCGTGAAAATAATTCGGTTTGTAATCTCTGCATAATGTTAGTGGTTTGCCCATATGAACTCAAGTGTTCTTTGATTAATTTTCAGGGACGACCAAAAGGTGTAACTCCAAAATTCAGCTTGGCACCTCTTGTTCCCCGGTTATCTGAACTCCTTGGAATTCAGGTACAAGTTGTTCATGGAAATATAGAAATAGAGAATGCCTGTGTTTGCTGGACAATATGGCTAATATATGCTACCTGAGCAGGTTGTGAAAGCTGATGATTGCATCGGTCCAGAGGTAGAGAAGTTGGTTGCTTCACTTCCTGAGGGTGGTGTTCTTCTTCTTGAAAATGTCAGGTTTTACAAGGAAGAAGAGAAGAACGAACCTGAATTCGCAAAGAAGCTTGCTTCCCTTGCAGATCTTTATGTAAATGATGCATTTGGAACTGCACATAGAGCACACGCCTCAACTGAGGGAGTTACAAAATTCTTGAAACCATCCGTTGCTGGTTTCCTCTTGCAGAAGGTTGGTTTATAAGTTGAATTACTGTGAGATATTATACCCTAATATTTTTAATGAAATAAAAAAGTTTTACCAATCTCTCTATATGACTATGACTCAGAGGTTTTTTTTATTCAGGACCTTCATCTAAACTGCCTTTAGGTGTCAGTACATAGACTGATTGATTGGCTGTTTTATTTTGCCTTATTGTGCTGTTGTCCTTGATCATTTTACCCTTTGAGCACATTCACTCTGTAACTTCTTTTGTTCTCTTTTGTCATTTTTTGGGTGATACTCACCCAATGCCTCCACCTTTGCATCTTTTTATGAGCCTGAAATGTAGATGTTGCTGACCATCTTGTGTCTCTTTTTGTGAGTTTCAAGTATGGAAGTGTTGGCATGTTACAGAAAAGAACTGGTCCATATGCTGCATGATATTTTGCTGTTAGGGCCTGTATCCAACCACCTCATATATAGAAAGTAGTCCTGATTTGTTAATCTTATTTTCTCCTTAATCTTTTGGTCTCATTGTAATTATGTTTCTCTCTCTACCTTGTTCTTAGGAACTGGACTACCTTGTTGGGGCAGTTTCAAGCCCAAAGAGGCCATTTGCTGCTATTGTGGGTGGTTCTAAGGTCTCATCGAAGATTGGAGTAATTGAGTCACTCCTGGAGAAGTGTGATATCCTCCTTTTGGGTGGAGGTATGATTTTCACATTTTACAAGGCTCAAGGCCTTGCAGTAGGCTCATCCTTGGTTGAGGAAGATAAGCTTGATTTGGCGACCGCACTACTTGCAAAGGCCAAGGCAAAAGGAGTGTCTCTTTTGCTACCCAGTGATGTGATAATTGCAGACAAGTTTGCTCCCGATGCAAATAGCAAGGTTTGTGGTCTAAGCTCTCACAAGAAAGTTCCCTAAAACTGTTCTTACTCTGACATTTTTTTGCTCTCTGCAACTGAACCAATTTGAGTGCTGTTCTGTTCACTGCAGACTGTGCCAGCATCAGCCATCCCAGATGGTTGGATGGGACTCGATATTGGACCAGAGTCTGTGAAGACATTCAATGAGGCTCTGGGAACCACCCAAACTGTCATCTGGAATGGACCCATGGGAGTGTTTGAGTTTGACAAGTTTGCAACTGGAACAGAGGTATGCAAGAACAGGGTGCTTGAATTTGTTTTTTGGATTTTATCTATTCAAGCTTGGATGCTTCTTTTGGTTCCACTACCTGATAGGCACACTATGATACCTCGTTAGAAGCTCACAGGCATACAAATATCTGGGTAGTGTGATAACTATGTCTATACCATTGCAAAATTCTCGAATAATCTACTCTTTCTATTACCTGGATCAACTGCACATGATAAAAATGGTCCTGGTACTTGACACAACTTTGTGAAGTGGCTGGCTAAACCCATTCAAACCTCATATATAACTGCAGAAATTGCGTGCCCATCATATGGTTTTGGGTTTATTACCTTTGGTTAGATGGTGAACTAGAGTTGTATCTCTGCTTGCAGGCCATTGCAAAGAAGCTTGCTGAGATCAGTGGCAAGGGAGTTACAACTATTATTGGAGGCGGAGATTCTGTTGCGGCTGTAGAAAAAGTAGGAGTTGCTGATGTCATGAGCCACATATCAACTGGTGGTGGTGCCAGCTTGGAGTTGTTGGAAGGGAAAGCGCTTCCAGGTGTCCTTGCTCTTGACGAAGTCGAACCAGTTGCTGTGTAGGATAATTTGATTTCCCCCCATTCCATTTCCCATTTCCATGTCCTTGCTTTTATTGCTACGAAAAGGAGATGCAATGTCGTAGAGAAGTATGAGCCATGTTGTGCGTTTAGGTTGGTTAACAAGAGTGATCCAATATTTTAAATAAACAGTTGATTTTGATCGATCAAAATCCTCTTTTGTTTCATTCGTTGCTTCAGTAAATAGAACATGTTGTGGTTTGAGAAGTAAAGGTACTTTCGATGAATTTGGAAATGAAAAGAACAATAATAATAAAAAGGCTAACTTAAGCTGTTCCCTTCCTGTATCTATTTGCCCTTCTCTTTGATTCAGTCCTAGCTTTGCAAGATTAGCCAGCTATTGAAGGCAAAATACCAGCCTCCTGTCTGAATCAGTCATTTATGAAGTTCACATGAAAGTATAGTGCGGATATGAGATATTGGATACGTGGTTCAGAAATGTGTTTATGATATGATCACAGCAGAAGATGTCGAGTTCGAGTGTGTATCTCTTATAAGAACCGAGATAGCTGGAGTTTTATCCAACCTGAGCTCACAAAATATGATAGATCTACTCAGAACGTTACCGAATCAGTGCACAGCAGGACTGGTAATAGAAAGCCTCGCGTTAAGAACAATGGTTCTTTTCAGTTTTCTATATGATATGTTCTCTCAAGAGGTAGGATTTCAAGTCAGCAGCTCCCCTTCCTGTGATGCAAATATAATGGAAATCAAGAGATGTTGAAAGTGACATAAGCAACAAAGTTCTTCACAGAATCTCCGGGAGTCTTAAGCCACCGAAATGAAGGCTATGGCTGTTGTTTTTCTTCTCTTCTGGCTGGCAACTTTTTCTAAAGGTGGCGATGGATTATAAAACTGGTGCACATCAGGGGGAGGCATCCTTTTTTCTTTTCTTAGATCAAGTCTCCCGTGGACTTATCACCTGTCCAAAAATCTAACTCGTTCGTGGCCACCAAATCTCACGACTACAGAATCTTATGAAGTATTTATCTCAAAAAAAAAATTTAAGCTTTTGACTTAAAAATAATAATTTGGAAAATACTTTCCAGGTATAGATCATCGTGGCATGCTTCTTGTCGTCATAAACTTCACTTTTTTAACATATCATATAAAAATATAAAAAATATTCATTTTAAACAAACAACAAAATAAAAATTTGACGAAAAACATGTTCATAGAGCAAAGTTTGGTATTGAGATTTGAACATTTTTTAAGGTTGCCCTTAAAATTGCATTTGAATTGGAAAAAAATATCAAATATGTTTAACTGCTAAAATTATATATATATATATATATATAAATACTAACAAATAATAATATATTTAAAATAAGATAAAATATTAATATTTGTTTTAAAAAAACAAATTGCTCAAAGTCCCAAATCCCACCTTAAATCTTCCACTCTCTGTAAAAGCACTTGGAAACACACGCCACTCTCTCACCCTTTTCTTTTATTGATCTCATCCAAAGCCCAAGTCTTTGCTCCCCTCTCTCGCTTTGTAAGTAGAAGTTCCAATCTTTTCTACGCACACATTTATCTTTTGCGTTGGTTTATGTTTGCTTACGTGTTTCTTGATCTGGGTTTTGTGCAGGAATTGGTTTTGAAAAATGGCTACTAAGAAGAGTGTTAGCAGTTTAAAGGGAGCAGATTTGAAGGGGAAAAGAGTTTTTGTAAGAGTAGATCTGAATGTTCCCTTGGATGATAACTTAAATATTACCGACGATACTAGGATCCGTGCTGCTGTCCCCACCATCAAGTACTTGATGGATTATGATGCCAGAGTGATTCTTTCCTCTCACTTGGTATTACTCGAAGACTCCCTGATTTCACAGTCTTAAAGATTTCATTTTTATTCAGGTGTTTAGATCACTTATTTGGACTATTTGTGCAGATTCATATGATGTTTAATTTGTAGCTGTTTTGTGCCTTTTCTGATATTTTTTTTGCTTATTGTGGCCTCTGTTTTGGTGGGTGGTTAGGCAAAACTAGATCTACATGGATTGTTTATTTGTAGATTCATCTGGGTTTTATATTTTGTGATATGGCTTCTGTTTTCATTTTGGTTTATAATGTTGAATATTTATTTGCGAGCAAGCGAATATGTCTCGCGTTCGACTTGTTGCCATTTTTTTGAATAGTTTTTCGTTGAAAATGAACTGTATTTGGTTTATTGGATTGAAATTTGGATTTTTTTTTTTATGTTCTCGTCAAATAATTTTCTACTGGCTTGTCAATTGTTTTGATGCGAATAAAACAAACTTTATTGCCTTTATATGTATACACATATATAAAACGTATTTATGGTCTCCAACTCTTTTATTTTCTTCCCCTGGATGTTCGATTAGACAAAATCATCTTTCACCTTTCTTGATTAGCTTCTTTCTTTCTTTTTTCCTGTTTCTATGATTACATCTCTTCTACCTAAGATGATTACATGTTTGGCCCTTTGTAATTTGGGGTAAAATTTATTTTCTCATTCTATTTTTAGTGCTGTACTTACATGAACAAGGAGAATTTAGCTATGATAATTGATTCCTCATGAATGTCTGTCTTATTATGGCTTTGTTTTTTGATTTCAATGCTGGCAGTAATTAGTGCACATTGTCATTGACTACGATGATTTTCAATCCATAGTTTGAGCTGCTTGTCCAAAATCATGTAACAAGATAGGATGTTCCCATATCTAAAGCTACACAAAAAAAAACCAATACCAAAGTTTTTTTCCTCCTACAATCTTGTTTCTTTTCCATGTTTTTTTTTAATGATTTTATGACAATCCCAAATAATTTGAAGAAAGTGAACACAGCTCCAGATTTTTAATTACTATCCATCCATCCCACTGCGTTGTTTTCCCTTTGTTTGTTTCTTATTCTGGATGAGCTTGGGCCTTCAAACAACTTGGCATGTAAATACAACTTTTCTTCCATAGCGGGAAGGTTATCAATTTTTATCTCCTAATCATTGATTTGCCTTTTTCTGCCATAAGCTTATCTCTTTCTATTTGTCATATCTAAAAGCAATCCTTGTTTTGTACTTATATTCAACTATTCTGTTCCCTTGTACACTTTTTTCTGTGTTGCCATGAGTTCTTATTGAACTTGTATATACAATCTCAATAGGGAACTGCTTTCATGAAATTGTTACAGTGATGCTCTAGAATCATGAAAGTTTCATAACCTCAATACTGAACTGCTTTCATGATATTGCTAAAGTGATGCATTTCACAACTTCATTTCTGTTTTTGTTGAATGGTCACTTGTATAATCCATTTCTAAATATGGTTTTCAGGGACGCCCAAAGGGTGTCACACCTAAATACAGCTTGAAGCCTCTTGTACCAAGGCTATCTGAACTTCTTGGTGTTGATGTTAAGATGGCAAATGATTGCATTGGCGAGGAAGTTGTGAAAATTGTGTCTGAGATTCCAGAAGGGGGTGTTTTGCTTCTTGAAAATGTAAGGTTTTATAAGGAGGAAGAGAAGAATGACCCTGAATTTGCAAAGAAGCTCGCTTCTCTAGCAGATATCTATGTGAATGATGCATTTGGCACTGCCCATAGGGCCCATGCTTCCACTGAGGGTGTGGCCAAATACTTGAAGCCTGCTGTTGCTGGTTTCCTTATGCAGAAGGTATGCTGGCAGCATCTTTTTCTTCTTTAAAGTGCTCTTCCCCAAGAAATTTATATCCTGAGAAGTTACATGTCTGCATAAAAAATTGAAACGGGTAAAAAACTGCAAGATAAACGCACTATTTATGGATTGATAATTAACAAAACTGTATGATGTATATTCAATTTTCTGTTTGATCCAATTTGACCTGTGAAATTCATGGCTGCATGCTTGGCCAAATTGTGCATATATGATCTGTTGGATTCTCTGTTTTAGGAACTCGATTATCTTGTTGGAGCTGTGGCAAATCCCAAGAAGCCATTTGCTGCAATTGTTGGTGGCTCGAAGGTATCATCTAAGATTGGAGTTATCGAATCCCTCTTGGAGAAGGTTGACCTCCTCTTCTTGGGTGGAGGAATGATCTTTACTTTCTACAAAGCCCAGGGGCTTTCAGTTGGCTCCTCTCTTGTTGAGGAAGACAAGCTTGATCTTGCAACTTCACTTATTGAGAAGGCCAAGGTCAAGGGGGTGAAACTGCTGCTGCCTACTGATGTGGTTGTTGCTGACAAGTTTGCTCCAGATGCCAACAGCAAGGTCTTGTGTAATTACCCTTTAAAATTATGTGTTTTCCCTGGAAATAGCGCATGTAAAACCTGGGAGTTGCTCTTGAGTTACCAAGAGCAATTTGGCCAGATTTTATATTGGGTTACAAAAGAACATGCTTGGATGCACACAAGCATACAGAATTGGAATGTGACATAGAACGATCTTGTTCAGAGTGTTTGATGTGAATTTGTTGCAGGTAGTGCCAGCTTCCGAGATACCAGATGGTTGGATGGGTTTGGACATAGGACCTGATTCCATCAAGACATTCAACGAGGCATTGGATACAACCAAAACCATTATTTGGAATGGACCAATGGGTGTCTTTGAGTTTGAGAAGTTTGCAGCGGGAACTGAGGTATCTCATATTAACTAGATACGAGGTTAAACCACTGGCATTTAAGCATTGTAATTGAGCATTATTTTTCCTGTTTCAGGCAATTGCCATAAAGCTTTCTGAGCTTAGTGGCAAGGGAGTGACTACCATTATCGGGGGAGGTGACTCTGTTGCTGCAGTGGAGAAGGCTGGACTCGCTGACAAGATGAGCCACATCTCAACAGGAGGTGGTGCCAGCTTAGAGCTTCTTGAGGGCAAACCATTACCTGGAGTCCTGGCTCTTGATGACGCTTAAGCTGAAATTTTCCCAGTGTTACTTCTTTTGTGGAATTTTAGTGGTCGTATATGTTTGGTATTGCTATGGAGAGGACTGAATGAGAGCTGATCTTTTGAGGCTGTAGAGTGACTAAATAAATCCTCTCAAGTATATATCCAACCATGGAATGGTTTCGGATTGGATCCTTTTCGGATTTCTTTTATGATCCAATTTGCGAATATGCTCTCTCAACGTGTCCAGTCTTCAGTCTGAAATTTTAATGCTGATTCCAATGTAGAATCCAACTTGAATCATGTTTTTATCGTTAATCTCATTTTGAAAATAACAAGAGAGAACGAGGTTTGATGGCGCTTTCATTGCTCGCTTGAACATCTTTAGTTAAAATTCCAGAGTAAATTATTATCTGTTCCCTGATCTCAGCTGATCACCTTTGTTTTAAAATCCAATTAGAGTCCCTATATTTTCAAATTAGTTTGTAATTAATTTGTTCTTTTGTTGTCCTTTAATGAAAAATCTCATCCACCAGTCAAAAATAAATGTTAGTTTAAAGATTTCAAAAGGACCCGAGTCAATTTTGGGATTGCTTATGATTTTGACTCAAGGGGTTGGAGATTCATTCCGAACAGAGTAATTCATGTTGATGGACAAGGTAAATTGCTGCATGGAGTAGTTTTTCACTCACTTTCAAAATGAAAGTTACTTTATAATTCAATTATGAATTATCAACTGCTGTTGTTTACTGGAAAGTTCATTTGGCTTGGTTTAAGGGTAACCAAAGTATAAATGGAGTCTTTACATAGCTAGTGCATTGTGACCAATCTTGTATGTGAACACACAAAAGTGAAAACATTTTGGAAATCAAATTTAATTTCTTTTTTCATGAAACATGGTACCACGACAGCATCCAAAATATGTTGCGGCAAAACCTAGGTGCCATCCACGAAGCCTCGCAGATCGGTGAAGGTGAAGAAATCTTACTTCGATTGTTGTTAAGCAGTATTGCTTGGACTACTAAGCTCTGTCCATGATATCAGAATCACTTGATTGTGACCATGGTGACAAATGTTACAGAAGAACTGCATTAAATAAAGCTGAAGTCATGCGTACTTACTTGTATATATTTAACAAAACTGTGTGATGTATATTCAATTTTCTGTTTGATCCGATTTGACCTGTGAAATTCATGGCTGCATGCTTGGCCATCTTTTTCATTTCTCAGAACACAAAATGGTTCTTAGTTCAGATGAAAAAAAGAGTGATGATGAAGTTAATAAAAAAAAAACACTTAGTTAATAATACTTGATCAATATACTGAACATGCCCCAAGACTCAACTCCCTCTTATCACTTAAGAGGGTGTTAATTCTCAGACTTAACCCGTATTCTAACACATTAACAAATCCCTCCAGCATAGCAGTTCCAATGCTACGCCTTAAACCAATGACTCAACTCCCTCTTATCACTTATGAAACGCCGGATCGCACTGTCGGTTGTTGTCTGCCCGTAAAATTTCCGACCACCGCACCTTGTAAGGTTTTATCCACTACTTTTGGCTGTTCAAAATAATCCACTCTGGCTGTGGATCCACAATCGTCCATGTAATCACCTGCCTCGCATTGATTGTCTGACAGCTCCTGTAATGTATTCTAACATTAAGCCAAAAAAGTAAATTCAGATTAAGTTTTCACATGGCATCTTATATGATTGTTTGGTTGCTCGATCCACTTTATAAGAGGCCAGTAAAGGACAGAAGCAGCTACCGCTAGTCTTTCTTCTCCCTGATGCTTGGATCTGCCCTGCTGTTAATCCATCAGTCAACACAAAAGAAGTTTTTACTCATTTCATTTCTCTTCTATAACGACAGTAATATCCATCAGGCAATGCAGCTTGAACGATGGTTTCACTTCACTGGTCATCTTTACTGCTTACAGGATGGTGCAGTTTCCAGGATCCCTATACAGGAAAAGATTAACTCATCAGCAATATGGAAAGATAGTGATTTTTCCATTTGGGGTTACGCAAATGAGTGGGGATTACCTCTTTATGTCTTCGTAACAGCTCAAAGCTTGCTCGAATTTTATCCAAAGGGGACCAGTCTCTTGATGGTTCACTTTCTTTGGCCCAGAAAGATAAGCTGGAACGACAAACTGTGGAGTCCTTTCCCTGTAAATAAGAGACACGATCACGAAGGATTACCAAATACTTCAGATTTTGTGGTGATCGAACTCACCTCCCTTCATATTCTGATAACCAAGCCAAATAGGCCGCGCCAAAGTACATAGACACAAATGGCTTGGTCATATCGTCAACAGAATCTACTCTGTAAGCCCTATAACCCAACTCCCTGAGTACAAAGAGAAAAATAAGCACATTTTAGCAATGGTCTTAAGACAGAGAAAACCAGATACAAATGAGAAGATCCATCTCATGTATACATGTACATATCTGATGATAGGAGTCTTGTAGAGTTTTCCACTCGAAAAATTCTTGTTAAAACTCGATTACAGTAGGTATTAATGAATAGAAAAATTCCACTTATTAATGTCAAATTGCCAAGGAAAAGTGGGAGCATGCAACCTGGAATAGCACCTGCTTTCAATCAAAATGCAATGTAGCAAGCTAGCATGGCCAAACTTGTTTAATTTTTTATTTTACCAAAACGTAAGATGCACGAGTAATATTTAAAAAAAGGGTACATGTCGCCCTATACAACCTAGAATTTCAAAAATAAAGTTCCAGTATTTGCGTACATGTAAAGCCAGAAAGCTGTAGAGTAGTCGATTCCCATCAATCCAGTTCGCGGTCCAGCCCCGTTAACAAAACGCATGCTAACCATCTCAGCAAGAGCACAAAGGACTGACTGAGCAGAAAATAAGTATCAAGAGAAAAGAACACGCAATAGAAATATTGAGCAGGGGACAGGTCCAAGAAAAATGAGAATTTAGGCAAGGATAGCAAGTCCAAGAACTGAAACAAACCATAATAGAGGTGACAGAAAAAATTAATAACCTCGTTGACCACTCAAATGTCAGGAGAACTTTCGAATCTGGTTAGATAAGCGAGATTCGCTACCTTAGCAGATCAGTTTTATTTAACACTAGCCTCTACATTGTAATTCCCACATGAGCAAAAATCACATATTGAGCACATGCTTATTATATAACCTACTGTTTCCAAGAAATTGTGAGCAAAAGAAAAAAACAGATGTGTGATTTTAAGATTACCTATCCACTCCCACCAACTTATTGATCAAAAAAGGTGGTCTAACCCATTTCTCTTCTCTAAAGACCCTTATAGAGCAATGCTTAACTGAATATCTCTGTCAATCTGAATACTTGTTCAAACAATTTTAATGGATCCTATATTAAATAGCACATGACATGGGACTTAGCATACTCATAAGATGCCAGTTCTCCGATAGATGTCACCTTGCCATCTATCTGAACTAGATATTCTTTACTATTTTGATACTTTGGATGTATCCAATCCACATGAAAGAAATGTCTCAGCAGGATGGATGGAGTGAATGCACCATCATTTGGGTTTTGCTAGAGCCTGCATCCAAACAGCTCAGGCAACCATGCACAAACTCATATCACATTACTTAACAAATGAATGTGGGATCATTTGCTCTAGCAGGTGGCAGAATTGAATAAGTAAATACCTGCAAGGATTGGAAATAAAAGAGAAGAAACACAGGAAAGAAAAAAGGAAATACAAATTGGTAATATACTATTAACTTGTTGCAGAAACAAGGAACTTTTACTATCCAGGACATATACTCACAGGTTTAACTCCCCTAGTACTGAAGTGCTTCGAACGAATTATGTCTGCAACAGCCTGCGTGAAGTCGGTAATGGTGATTTGCGAAATAATTAGTGGTGTATTTCACTTTCTTAAGAGCCTAGAGCTTTCATTAATGATATGGTCGGAAACCTTTAACACCATGACCATACAAATGATACGTGAGGTGAAAAATTCATGCACTCGGGCTATCACAATTTATTTTTGGTTTCAGGCTCCTGATATGCTAAAGTGATTAGCCTTCCACGCAAGATGTTACTTAAAGGCAAACTTGTTATCTTTACGGCAATTTTTCAGGGGAATTTTCATGTTTTTTTAATCCGTACCTTTATTTCTATCCGGGATAGATAAGGCCTCTTGTTCTCATCATGTGAAAAGCGCACCTTTCCTCTTTTCTCTCCAGATTTTGTCCACTCTTTTGCGACTTCAGAATGACTCCACATCTCTTGCATGTCTTCCGGGGAAGCTTTAGAGTCCCAGTATATATAATCAACACCTGTTTCCTCGAAGTAGCAACAGGGAATTAATATCCGATTGAAACCAAAATATTTTCCAGAAGATAACTTGGAAAGGAGGAGAGCTTGGCCCCGTTCAGGGTAGTCAGTTGACACTATCAATTTAATTAAGAGAATAAATTTTACTGAAAGATGGCATTTCTCTTCTCAAGATGTGATCTTTTCATATGACATCACGATCAACAAAAATGTGAGGTTGATCAAGTTGAAAAGAGAAAAGCGGCGCCTCATACAATATAATTCATACAAAAATTATTTTCTTTTCCCGTCTATTCATACATTCTATAAGCAAAAAATATACAGAATATGTTTTCACTGATGCAAAATCACTCCTGGAGATTCTGAATGGGAAGTATCTTGAGCAGCCTAAAGATTAATATACAAGGATAAAAGGGCCACTAAACTACATGCGCATGGAGGAAAAGCTGATTGTTAGGATTTTTAATAGCCCTAATACAATAACATAAAAAGTTTAATTTGATCTGCATTTGGCCTTATCTGTTTATTCAGACAAGATTCTGGCACATTTACAGTAGATTTGTAGTCCTTCAATTAGACGAGAACTGGGAATTTAACTGGACCTATTCCAATCCTTGGGAAGAGCATTAATACCATTGCAAGTAGTCTAAAGTGGGTAAAGTACAACCTGTGTTTTGTGTAGCAGGTACAGCTGGAGCAGTTGAAGAAGAACAGGCAATGTTTACTGACGGACCGACAAACCTTCTGCAGAATGAGAATACAGTTGTACCCAGTTTAAAACATAATATATCTAGTTTTTTAAATGTTGCCTCTTAAATTTACAAGCACTGAATCAGGGTTGATTCAGTGACTTATACATGCATGCCCCTGTAGTAGCTAACTAGGATCTGTGAAATTTATCTTGCCACTGATGTATTGAGTAAAAGAGAAAGATGAGCTCAATAAAAAAAAATGTAAAACAGAAAAGCTCGCACTTTTGGTAATCTCTCAGACTAAATTCCTTCAGATATTGTAATATTTGCTGAACCATACAATACAGTTACATAGTTTCCCAAGTATGTCCTACAGATCTTCAAAATTCAGATGAATAGAATTGACCAAACAAACAGACAGACATTCGGATTGAGAATTGGGGGTCGGGGGGGCATAGATTTCCAGGCGAGGACTTTGTTTCATGTTCAATAGAAACAAAGAGTTCTCAAGCAGATGAGTGCATTGGAATTTCCGATTCACCTTTCAAAACTGTTCAGAGAACAATTTTAGAACTACTTGGAATCCAAAGTCGAATGGGGAGAAGAAAAGGACAATAAATGAAGGGAGGGAAAAAAAAGAAATGCAGGACTTGTATAATTCACAGACCATCATCAAGGTAATACACAAGAAAAAAAAATCACCTGGACGGGAGACTTTCTTTGACACTAAGGTATCTTTTCCAATATGACAAAGTCGATTTGTGGGTTGCTTTTTTAGGGGCGCCGTTATATGCCCGAACTATGAACTCTTCACTTCTTACTCTGCAAAATGCCTCAAAAATTGATATTCCTAAATCAATGAAACTCAAGATAGAAACTTTGTGAATCACTTGGCAACAAATTGTTAGCAGCAAGATAAATAAATATTATAGAGCCATAAAACGGTAAATGGTTTATTGAACCAATTGTCTCTCTGATTGATAACTTACTTTTCCTCGAAGTTCGACAACCATTTAAGATAAGCAACACCAAAATATACGCTAACAAAAGGTCGATATAGATTTTCTGGCTTCCCTTCTACTTCATATGCCCGATAACATAAGTCTCTGCCAGCACGTTCCAGTTACAGCCTCAGAGAGCCAGAATAAACTTAACATAAAAAGGGTCCATTAATAAGGAGCTCAAAAAAGGACCAGAACATGTAATTGATACCTGACCAGCCACTCTGCTGTTTTTGGTAAAATTTGCATGATCCCCAGGGCTGTCTCCTTTGTTTTTTTACCATACCACTTCGTAGAGAGAGGCTGTCTATCACTTTCAAGCTCAGCTATAGCACATATCATGTCCTGCAGACACAGGGAATGGATGCAAAATGGAATCGCGCAGTTACCTTCTTAAAGCAAAACTACTCATTGATGTTGTCAAATGCTGTTATGAAGTCATACAATTCTTCCCGAAACCAAAGGTTTGTTCTTGGACAATTCAGGAAAAGTGCCTTTAGCCTTGTGCATATGCTATTTACTTTCCTTACAGTACTACAAGCAATGAAAGCGATGCAAGCATGGCATAAAAAGAGTAGGGTGAAGGTCAGATCACTTCTTTTCAGTTACTATTCACAGGAAGTTGAATTTCGAGGCCAGACCAGCTGCATAAAGCACTTTAGGATTGCTAGCCTCTCTGTCTTAAGACAACAATCTAGGTCCGAACTTAATGGTTTTCGGGAAGACTTTAGCCAATTAGCAGATGTATAACCTCTTTCTGTCATTACCCACATTTAGCCTCTTTCTGAGCAATAAAAGGAGTTACAAGAAGTGATTGACAAGCGCGTACCGGGTGCATTTGTGAATCAAAATGTCTTCGGACAATAATATCAGCCACAGCCTGAAGGAACGCAAAATGATGCAAAGTACAATCAGATAAAAAGATCGAAATCATATGGCCTGTATCTAAGAATCAATCAAATTCAAACTTGTATGCTTCATTTTTTTGAGTAATCGAAGAAAAAGAGACCGCTGGAGAAATTAGCATCTGAAATGAATTGGCAACTGATGTTTCAGACGCAAAATTTGGGAAGATGAAAGGAAATTATCATCATGGTGCTGCTTGAATAGATTACTTCATTCGCAAGTGGTTTGCATAATTTTATACTTGTCAATTTGATGAATATAATACAATTCATTTTCAGTTGTCTCCGGAGTTGATGAAGGGATGTTTTACCTTCATCTCAGTCTGCGTCAAATAAGGCTCTCCATCAGGATCCCGTGAAAGGTGAACTTTACTTCCTTTAGTCTCTCCAGCATCTAACCATTCCGTGCTAACTTCAGGTTCCCGCCACATTGCTTCCATGTCCTGGAAATCAACGCAATCATTCCAATAATAGAAGCTGGCAGCCATCCTGGAACCTTTGTACTATAGGATCTACCAACAAAGAGAATTTTCAAGGTGCAAAACTCTGTTGACTGCTCTGAAAATTCCTCTCTATTGACAAGGCAATAGCTGCTATGCTGGAGCTTCCAAAGATAGAGGAACACATGTGAATAACAAGAAAAATATTGTAATTCTTTCATTAGACCATATCAGGCACATTTTTTTCTTTTCAGGCTTGCAGGAAATAAAAGTATAGCATCATAGCATAACCTGACAACATAGAACAAGAACTAAGAAGCATGTTGCAACTTAAATTCAAGCTATCTAGAAATGCCACAACAATATGAAACACTTCATCACAAAAATGGGCAAGCAAAAATTGATCGGGGAACTTGATAGGCTATACGGCTTGTAGAATCCAATAGCAATGACATATTAAATATGCATCAGAGAAAACAATAATCAAACCATTCAATTTATCACCTTGACCACAAAATTATCTGACATTTCAAATCGATTTGAAAGAAGAAAATTGGATGATATTTCCTGTACAGTGAGACGTTTAAACAGAATGTGCTAAAGGGGGAAATAGCCAAAATATTATTTCTCCTCCAGCAATATGATACGCTTGACATCAAGCAGTCAAATCATACGCGCTCCCACATGAATCTAGCAAAGAATGACTATTCATTCCAGATTCTACATAGACAAGAAATGAGGACAGGCCAGGGAATTTAAAGAAAAAATAGTCTACTTGAGCAATTCCCAAGTTAAAATGGGAAAAACAAATTATGATCGAATGAGGACAGGCCAGGAATACTGCGAATGCGCGCCCCCCCGAAAAAAATAATTCAAATACAGCATTTAAGATCTAATGGCACATAAGGAGAAGAAACAATGAATCCTTAACTTTGAAATCACACATCACCTAGCAACCAAAACAATGCTGCACTTCATATGATAAAATGAATTAAGGTGCATTTGGAAGTGCCACTGTGACAAATTATGTGTTTCTGAAGTCCATGCAGCAACTCTTTAAATTTCAGAGAATATGGATTCCTATTGCCCTTGCATTCATTTAATCAAATCCACTAAGAAAAGACATGCACGTATGTACATTACCTGAAAGGCACAGAAAAGAGGAAAAGGAGATTCGAAAAGTAATCCACCCGGAGATGTTAATTTTCTCCACACTTAGTTTTTGTTTTGTTACAGAAAATTAAAAGAAAAAGGAATAGGAGGTAAATATATAATAAGATCGAAAGAGATTACGTAAAGACTAAGGGTGAATCATTCTTGACGGGAATTTATGCATCCCTGAGCATCTGTGCTATGTCTGTCACCCTCTCGTTTTGAGAGTGTCTGTGTGTGTTGGGGGAGGAGGGGGTGTGGTTTCTTTCGGGTGGCCAGATATATAATTGGCTGTGTTTCAATGCTTGCAGAGGAGGGTATTCCTGAGAGAAAGACACGTGGCAAACTCCACCTTGTACGTTTCCTCCCCGTCTCTGGGTGGGATGGCAGTCTCAGACGTGGTCAGTGTTGCTTCACCCCGATTGTCTACGAGTATTCCAATTTACGCTCGGAGAATTGATATGCTACCCATCTGCGGTATTTGGTTAGATTTTAATTTCCATCTTACTATTTCGTGACTGAAAACTGACATAAGAATGCACTAATTGCTAGGGGGGGAAAACTATTTAATAGCCGTTAATTACGTGCTAGGTCGCGTTAAAAATTGGGCTTCAGCAAAGACGAGCAGTCGTTTGTGAGGGCGCTGGTGAAAGAGAACAACACGAAGCTCGAGGAAGGACTCAACGCGTTCAAGTCCGATAGATTCAACGCCGATTCTTGTTTTCACTCCAAATGCTCTCTCAACGAGAAGGTTCGTTAACTTGCAGTCTTTTTCTCGACGCCGATTCTTATGCTGCGTTTATAAGGTAAATTAGTTCTTCGCATTACCGGAATCCGCTAGTTTTCGTGTTCGTGGTGTGATTTTGAAGGGACGAGTTCTTTTTGCTTATTGTTGACAGGATATCGAAGAAGATATCAGATCTAGAAGGGCAGCTTTCGTCTATAAGAAACTTATTGTCTACTCAAGCAACTTTGATTTTTGAACCGGTTTTAATCAGTAATGATTCGGTTTTTTTTAATTAATTTTTCCGGTTTTTCCGGTTTTCTTCTTCATCTCCTTTGATAATTCTTTTTGCGAAAAACTCAGAGGAAAGGTCGGGGAGATTGGAGGAGCAAATTTCCAGACATCACCGGTATACAGAGTGAAGCCCTCTTCCACTGAACTCCATCCAATCAGCTTCAAATTCAGCGTAAGATCGGAATTCTCTGACGCCCTCGAGTCCTCTTTTTTGTCATGCAGCTTTTAGTTCTGAAGCTCGGTTCATTCTTAGTTCTTCTTCTTCCATGTCATTTCAAGCTCTCCTATCTTTTTCAAGGATTCTGCATGTCGTTCTTTGCCCCTTTCGTGATGAGATTTTTTCTGGCGTTTGGACAAGTTTTCCTTTCCATAGATTCCAGTCGTTGAGATAGGTCGGTTCGTTCTTCGAGAACGTCTTGAACAGATAGCTTGATTGAACTGGGGTGGCCGAAACAAATGAGGAATAATTTGAAGCTGAAAGAAAAAAAATAGGGTAATTGTATAATTAAAGTAAAAATGATTGACAAGATGAAGACGTCATTAAAGGGAGGGACTAAATGCCAAGAATAAATAAATAAAATAATAAATACATTAAAGGACAAAATGTAAAGGATATAAAAGTGTATTTAAAGATAAATAATGAAATATTTCCCATATAAATAGAAAAAAGAAATGAAGGTGAATGCGATGTCACTAGTTACGAGTGAAGGGGAAAAAATAAAGAAAGGACAGAACAGCAGGCCTTCTTTTTTTATTCCCAGGCATTTTCTTCGTTTATTCCTTTCTTCATGTTTCTTCTTCCGAGAAATTAGGTAATGACAGCTGTTACAGGCCCATGAATATGACGCGAACAATCACTTCAAGAGCCTTAAGGCGGTTCATGGGCTTTTTCCTGTGATTTTACTGGGCCTTGAAGCTATAAACTTTTGAACTTCAGCGTAGGAACTAGAGGTCAGAAAAAAACTAAAAAATCAATTAAACTGAAAATATTATTTGAAAAAAAAACTGATCAGAGAAAAAAAATGATTAAGTCGCTTACAATTTTTTTAAAAACTTCTGGTTCGATACGGTTTTTTATTTTTTAAAAAAAATAATAAATTGAAATTGAACCAATTTAAATTAAAAAAATATGCAATAATTTTTTTATTTTTCCAATTCAGTTCAATTTTTTTTTATTTGCTTTCATTTTAGTTAAATAGGAAAAGGAAAATTAGTTAAAATAAAAAAATAAAAAATGCTGTCCCCAAAAATCTGCTAAAAAATTGGTTTAAACTTTTAACATCACTATTTCTCTCTTTAAAAAAAAAATGTTGCAGGCCCAGAATGCTGAAGCTGATGGCCCGATGGAAAGGCAGAGAATTTCAAGATGCGTACTCCTCTCTTGTTGTGAGAATGAGTAGAGCTATCGTCGTCCGTGGAAAGAAAAGGTAGATAGATATCCCCCGTGTATTTTTCTCGAGGACCACGTGTTGAGAGGATTTGCTCCCAACCACCCACATCCAGACAGACAGGCAGATACACTCTCTCCCAAGTCCCATGAAAATAGGAAAAGGACGTCCCAATAAAATAATATATTCTTTTATTTTTAAAATTATTTTTATATTAACATATCTAAATAATTTAAAACACTAGAAAAAATTAATTTAAATTTAAGTTTTTATTCATAAAATTTAAATTAGATACTAAATTCAATTACAATAGATTCAAAACAACTGTTTTCAAGAGGTTGTCTTTGATTTATTTATTTATAACAAGCAGAGCCCATCCATGCTCCTTGAGTTTTGGATTTGCTGGTCGTCTATGTCGGACTTGCGTCGCTCTAACAAAATGGTTAGTTTATTTATTGTTTGTTTGTAATGGTTGGTTTATATGTTTATTGAAATTAAATAATTTCACGGAATGATTTTATTGAAAAGGGTTTGCGACTTGCATTTTAAATAGCTTGGAGAGTCCATCTTGATCATTAGAGACTAATCTATGAGCTCGAGGGACGGTTGCCACGTCGAACTCTGCTGATTAAAAATAGGATGAAGAGGCGAGTGATCGTTTAGGCCACTCGGAGAGTCAAGATTAAACTCTGGGCCTATCTCCAGATAGAATGGAATCAATATTAAAATTTAGGATATATTACTATAACCCCTCATGTATTAAAATTTAAGAATTCACATAACACCCACGTCATACCCATAATTTCTTTAAGAAAAAGACTATATTGAGTTTTTTTTTCAACATAAAAACTAGTTATTGCTAATATTTTTCTAGTAAAATATATTAAAATAATATGGAGGTTGATATGATGTGACCGGATCAACTTAGAGAATCAAAAAACAATTTAGATAACTAGTAAATATATAATTTGATTAATAAAAAATACCGAAAAATGTTTTATAAACGGATGGTTATTGTACGTATGTTTGTTGGAAAAACAATAACCGACTGAAATTACATTACAATACCAATAAAAAGTTACGCCAGTAAAACAATTAATTATGATTCTTTTGTTAATTTTGGTCCTTGATCTTTTAGTTTTTCTTAGCAATAACTTAAAAATTTTAATACAGACAAGTTTCGAATCTCAGCAAATACATGTTGAATTTTTCATCAACTCCAGGGTTGATTACGAGTTTTTTTCTGGTCACAAAGAGAAGCTCGAACTCGGGAGGGGTCCATGGTATTGATTGGAATAAAAATATTCCTCGAACACACCCACGCCCGACACGGCATCAGATATTTATACAGCTCGTTTTTTGTTTTTCAAATAAATAACCTTTTCGTTTATAGTAACGTTAAAGCAATCGATGCAATCGCTGCAGAGAAGACGACACAGCAAAAGGGAAGGAGCTAGGCCGTCCCGGTGGGCCCGCAAGAAAAATACAAGAAGCCCACTCTGGCTGACGTGGCTTCCGAGGACTTGGCCAGGGTTTCTCAGCTCCGAAACTACACGACAAAACTCGCCTACGTGATTCGCACAGTTTCGTTTCCCTAACGATACCATGCAAGCAGTTTCGTTGATTTTTAACATTCAAAATATTCTGAGCATTTTTGCAATTATTTAAGTAAATATTTTCAGACCGTTCATGTTTTGAAGTATTCTAGAATTTATTTTTTAAAATATTTTTTATTTAAAAATATATTAAAAAAATAATTAAAAAAATAATTTTTTCCAAAAATAATTTTAAAATGCAATTGTTAACATCCTACTTTCAACATTAACAAGAATATCTGATATATTTTCTTATAATTTCTCACCCTTTTAAATATAAATTTATTCAACACCTGGATTAAAAAAACTAGACTATAACAGTTTTATCTTTATTGATGTTTGTTGCATTTGCGTTAAGATAAAATAATAAGAAGTTAAATCTAATTTGCTCACTAAACGCAACGTGGCCATGGCGACTATACAAAAATTATTTTAAAATACAACTTGTACATCAAGTCAAATAGGTTTTGAAAATAATCCAAATAAGAGAAAAAAAAGAGCTCACTCCATAGAAATTCTTCGAGAACATGGTTGAAATCATGTTTTTTAAATATATTTTTTAAATTATTGTAATATATTAATATAAAAATAATTTTTAAAATAAAATAAAATAAAATAATCTTAATATATTTTAGAATTAAAAAACAATAATTACTACAAGAAGCATCTACGCCCAATAATACAGGAAAAAAGCTAGCTAAGCACATTCCTCGAGAGACTCCGCTTTAAGTTTCCGCTTGTTTTATTAAAATAAAAATACACTTTCGTTTTGCTTTTATAAGTAACACCATCAAACACCGCCAGCCTGCATACAACTACCATTTCTTTTTCGATTTTTCATTTTCCTCGGCCTCTTGCTCCCTCTCAAAAGCCGCAAACCCAACCTTCGTCATATCAGTAGGGTTTTTGTGCTGCTCACAAATGGCTTTCTCTACCCTTCTCAGATCTACGCCCGCCGCTCCTCTTATAGAAGCTTCCCGTTCCGACTTCTCACCTTCACCGTCCGATCGTTTCAAGGTATCCGCGCCTTCTTTTCTGATCAACACCTTCTTTTTGAAAGGCTGTTGGTGCTCACACCTTGTTTAACCTTCATTCTAGTTTTTGGTTGGTGAGAGAAGAAAAAAAAGTGGAGTAAAAATCTGGAGCATTTTATTTCAAACTAAATGGGAGCACAAATTGAGAGATGCAAGATAGATAGCAGTGCGTGACTTTGATTATCAAGTGGAAATAACTGTTTTTCTTTTCCTTTAATCTGCGTATCAGTTTATGTATGGCTTCCTTTTGGTGCAATATGGTGGTGTCGAGTTTCATACTTTCTATATGGTTGGTGAGAAAACAGAGGAAAATGAACAGATTTTTGTTTATCTCCTAAAAGAAACTGTAAAAGAAAAAAAAGTAGTACAAGAGTTGGCATCAGATCAGTAAAAACACTCATTATTATTTGACCTTATGTTTTCTACAAGGAATGTTTCATATATAGATTCATCTTTTGACAATGTAGATGCTGATGAGTGGTGTGAAGAGCCTCTCACTACATAGAAATGTATTTACCTTTTGCCATCGAATGCTGATCTTTATTGATCTCCTTCATAATTCCAGGTTCCAAGCATTAGTTTTAACTCTTCGAAGAGCATTTTTGGCGCTTCAGTACTAACAGGGTCATCTTCCGTACAGTTGAGTTCTGAAGATTTTGATATTAAAATCTCTCTCTATATTGATATATGTGCATGGGCAAACCTTTTCTCCACACTAATTCTGAACCATTTGAACCATACAGTACATGCAGTGGAAGGAGCATCCAACCCATCAAGGCCACAGCTACCGAAATACCCCCAACAGTTTTAAGTAAGAAACTACTGTTTTGTCTTAGCGTTTTCTTATTTTTGAATCAGTTGGACATAGTTGGGAGTTTTATTTACTGATGTGCTGGTTTGATGTGTTTTACTTTGAGTAGGATCACGAGCTGATGGAAAGACGAAGATCGGAATCAATGGTATGTGAAGATGATTAAACTTGATATTTTCTCTGTTTTACTTATTTACTGATAGATGATGCATAAATTACAATATATCTTGAAGTATACACACTTTCTTTGGAACAGAACTAAAAAATCTCAAATACTAATAGAAGTCAACTCTACAATTATACAGGTTTTGGTCGAATTGGTAGATTGGTTTTGCGAGTAGCAACTTTCAGGGATGATATTGATGTGGTAGCAGTGAATGATCCTTTCATTGATGCCAAGTACATGGTAAATGATTCATGATTATATTTCTTTATTACAATTTATGTTTTGAGGATATTGTTGAATGGCCAGGGTTTACATGTGAGCCTCCTTAATGTGATTCATTTTATAAGAGCAGGCTTGGGTGAACCCCACTGCAGACCCTTTTAATGGCTGTCCCCAGGAATTATTCTGGAAATTGTTCAGTCTCTCAAGGAATGTGTTTAGGAGTCAGTGAGGTACTCAAAGAACCTTGAAGTCATGTGTACTAGGAGTTAGTATATCATTGAACTATGATATTAGACCAGTGCTGTTATTGCTTGGAAGCAAAATAATTTTCTTGAAACCACTTGGGATTTTCTTATATAGTGTGGAATGCTTGTGGAATTGGCATGTGATGTTGGAAGCCATGTTGAAATTAGAAGTCAGTGTTCGATTCATAATTTCTTGAATGCATTTCAACCAGCATGAATCAGGCTCCAATGTTTTTCTGGTGAAATTCACATAGATGCATGGAACAAGGTATTAGCATATTGCCCACAATTTACAGTGTCTGCTCATACAAAAGTTGGTCTTGATGGTGCCCTTCATTTTCATTTTTGTTCATCAAAGTTATGCTGACTATCTCAAACACCTAATGCATTTTTAGATGCATGAGTTTTTTTTCATGATTCTTAAGTCAATCTAGCTTGCTCTGCAGCGTACTTGAAAAGCCACCACCCCATTTAGATAACTTCACATCACATAATGATCTCCTTCCTTGTGTTCCATGGTGATATTGATTTTATTATATCAACATCTATGAATTCCTACTATTCAATGGGTTTATTTACATGGCAATTTGGTTATGTAGAGGGCTATAATGTGTTGGCTTTTTTATCTTGGGTGCCTTGGCATTGTCCTGGGCCTTGGGTTCCAAAGTCTTAACTGCATAGAAGTTTATTATTAAACTGAATATAGATGCATAGGATTTTGTGTATCCATGGTATGCATGAATGCTTGGAGAATTTGAAGATGACAAACGAACCAAGCCTATTGGTTTATGTTGTTCTAGCTATTTGATAATTGGGAGATGGTGCATTTGGAGAAACAGGGGGGCTGGGGCATAGGGGAAAATCCTACATTGGAAGCTTCCTTAATTTGCTGAAGAATTGTCTATGATTAACTCCTTTTTTTTCTTGACATTATCCAGGCTTATATGTTTAGATATGATTCTACTCATGGAGTTTTCAATGGAACCATTAAGGTTTTGGATGATTCCACCTTGGAAATCAATGGGAAACAAATAAAAATTACAAGCAAAAGGTAATACCCGGGGATATTATTTTTGCACATATCTGTATAGGATGTGAAATACTGTTGGCTTAACGCAACATGTATCTTAGCATCCTGAATCAAATGTCAATATGAATCTTAATACATTTTTTATTGCAATATTAGCTCTTCAGTCTAACATTTAAACTCATTGAATCCAGGGACCCTGCAGAGATCCCTTGGGGTGATTTTGGGGCTGAGTATGTGGTTGAGTCATCTGGTGTCTTCACCACACTTGAGAAGGCTGCAGCTCACAAGAAGGTTGGTATTGACTGCTATTTCCCTAAAGTTTTTCCCATTTTTTGTTCAGCCTCTTTCTTTTATATTGAGATCCTTGCATTGCTGCAAGTTGAACTAGTGAAATTGCTCCGCAGGGTGGTGCCAAGAAAGTGGTAATATCAGCTCCCTCAGCTGATGCTCCGATGTTTGTAGTTGGAGTAAATGAGAAGACATACAAGCCAAACATGGATGTTGTTTCTAATGCAAGCTGCACTACCAATTGCCTTGCTCCTCTTGCGAAGGTCTTAGCTCATCCTGAAGTTTCAAGCTCAATTACACTTTTGTTTTTGTTCTAATTAACAGTTGCTGGGAGAATCCCTGAGCAGTCATCTCTTTATACTACTTTTGCAGACCCAATTAATTAATACAATTTTTATTTTTGTTTTGTTTTTCGATATGTAATAATTTCTGTTCTCTTTAATATGCCTTAATTTTCTTTAAACTGGTTTCACAGGTTGTTCATGAGGAATTTGGTATCCTTGAAGGTTTAATGACAACTGTCCATGCAACCACAGGTCTGTCTCTCATGCATATTGTCGTGTTCATGTGTTTTTGTTGGGCATATTGTCTTTCATAGGTGTATAACATATCTGTGACTTCTGTTGCTCAGCAACTCAAAAGACCGTAGATGGTCCATCAATGAAGGATTGGCGTGGGGGCCGAGGAGCTGCGCAAAATATCATCCCTAGTTCCACCGGTGCAGCAAAGGTATGATAATGAATATCTTAAGACTTTATTCCATGTATGTTGTTGGCAAGAAGACATGTGAACGTGTTTTTTTGGTTATTGTAGGCTGTTGGAAAAGTTCTTCCAGAACTCAATGGAAAACTTACTGGAATGGCCTTCCGTGTCCCAACACCTAATGTTTCTGTTGTGGACTTAACTTGTCGACTTGAGAAGAGTGCATCATATGAAGATGTCAAGGCAGCTATTAAGTAAATCTGCTTTTTTTCTTATCTTTGCATATTTTGGTTTGGGGTTGGGCCAGGATTGGTGGGCTTCTATCTATAGTTTACTGGTTAAAGTTCAGTGGGAATAACTTAGTTAAAATTCTGATTTTCAAATCAAGGTATGCATCAGAGGGCCCTCTTAAGGGCATTCTTGGTTATACTGATGAAGATGTCGTCTCCAATGATTTTGTTGGCGATTCAAGGTAAGCTTCCCCTTGATTTGTTTCGTGTTAATGTTGAGTGCTTCATTTTCAAACTACTATAAATATCAGCAGTAGGTGGGGATGATTTCTGATCTGATCCTAGCAGTGTCAAGTTCATCTGGTCGACTCATTTTGGTTTAAAGATATCTCTTTATTTTCTTAATCATTAGTTGAGAATGCTTCTTAATCATTAGTTGAGAATGCTCGCACCGATGGTATCTTATCATTATGAATAATCACGAATAGATCATTTGCATGATCTTGTGGTGCGCTGATCTTATTTAATTAACCGTAGTTCAATGATTCTTCTGCATCATTTGCATTCTAATGGGCTTGTTGTCATTCCAGGTCAAGCATTTTTGATGCCAATGCTGGGATAGGGTTGAGTGCTTCCTTCATGAAGCTTGTTTCTTGGTATGACAACGAGTGGGGTTACAGGTATACCATCTTTTTTTCACCGAGCCACGTGCAAACACGTGCTGGAATCGTATACTATGTGTAAATTACATTAACGATACATGACGATTTACATTGCTATTTCTTACAGCAACCGAGTGCTGGATCTGATTGAGCACATGGCGTTGGTGGCAGCGCACAATTAAAGGAAAATACTAAGAGAGGTTTACCGCTGTCACTGACGCTACAATTTTAGCGAATGCTCCAAGTTTCTACGACAGAGTAGTTATAAATTTGATAGTGATTCGGTTTTTGTTTGCATGTCTAATTGGGTCTTTCTTATCATGTGAATCTGGACAGGCAAACTTTGAAATAATGCCAGAATGAAAATTTACGAGGTCAGTCTGGTGATCTCCCTCTGGATTTCCCAATAAGAAAAAAAAAATGAGGATCAATTTTCTTTCATCAATTCGTTGTTTTGGGTTGAGCATTTCAATTTGTTCAAAATTGATGCGTCTGCTTCTTTCAGAGAAAAACACGGGTCCCAACCCTGCCCGCCACTGGGGCTCCATTGTCTGGGAGGGAGTCTGTAAAATGTTTTTGAAAAAAAAAAAGTATTTTATTTTTTTTATTTTAAATTGAATTAAATGTTTTTGGTGTTCTTAAATATTTTGATAAGTTACCTGAGCAGCTGAGATCTCATCTTATTAGCCCTCTGGCCTTTCATAATCCTTCGACATGCAAAAAAGAAAAAAATATTATTTTAATATTTTTCAAGTTAATTTTTTTAATAATAGCTTTTCAGAGAAAATCCACCCTTCGCATTTGAGGAATAATTAATAGTTAGTAATCTGTCTGGTGTTAGAAACGTATTAAAATAGTGAAATCACTATTTTTTATTTTTTAAAATACTTCAAACTTTTCAAACAGATGACTCTGAGGAAACCGGGCGTCCTCATCAGATTGTTGGAGAAAAACCTCCTCAAATTCACACTCGAAAGTAACAACGTAGCGATCACATATTCAACTCCACTTGCCATCTTAACCAAGGCAAACTTGAAAAGTCATTTCACTTGGCATGAACTACCTTCGCACAGAAATAAATACTCATCATATTTATAAAATTAGCCAGCTTTTAACCTTTTTTCTTTAAAAGAAAAACTAAAACAATAGCATTTTAAGTTTTTTTTTTTAATCAAAAAATTCAAAACAACATTTTAGTAGAAACAATAATAGGTTTTCCGTCGAGGAACAGGTGAAAGTGAATACAGGTGAAGATCAAACAACCTCCACAGCACTCAAACATGCACTAAAAATCTAAATGTGATTGCAAGACAAAACCCATCACTTTACTTCAATGACAGGATGGCAAATAGAATCTTGCACCTTCAATGACAGGATGACACAAAAATGGATGTGGCATTATCAGAACCAAAAAGAAAACACAGAAAAGTGAGATATTGCACACCAACAAACCTTTCTTTTTTGAGAAATCTCAACAAGATATTCAGCTTTCACGAGAAATGGGTCTAAAACAGAAAAATCCAAGTGCGGGTTGCCAAATTCAGTTGTCAGGGCACTAATGCATCTTTCCTTTACCTTTCATTCCGTGTCCTGTGGAAAGTGAAAAGAAAAGAAAAACGTTTCGAGGAAAATCACAGAATAGACTTCCATCAGAGGATTCCCATTTTCAATCATCGTTTTTGGCTCCAATCAGCTGACCGCCCCTTTTGCATTATGCCATTCTCATTCAAATACTCAACAAATTCATCAATCAGATAGGGCCATGCACCTTCAGCATCATAATTTGATAATGTGGGGTCTACTGTCTGCGTTGAAAAGAAAACCATTCTACAAGATTAATATTCGCATTGACAATGCAATTAATCATACAAGACCAGGCCCCATGCTACAGTCCTACATGCACGAAAAGCATGCAATGTTTTCATTGCTCAATCTTTCAATAGATAGTAAAGGTAAAACTCCCTTTATTGCGCAACACATAAACTAAGAATAAGGTATAAGCTAAATTCTTTCATCGTAATTCAAGAATTTCAGTGAACTAAATGAACTTCCAACATTCAATTTTCACTGATCCACATCTCTCGCTCGGGTCAGAAGAGAAAATCAACCAAGTCACAAATTTAAGCAGTTTATTGCCATTAATCATCATCCTCAATTCTGCAAACTTAGAAGCCAAATTATTTTATACTCAAACTAGTGACTTTGTCAATACAACATCTAATTACCTAAAGCTATAGAATAACTTCTCTTTCCCCTCTCCTTTTAGTAGCTCTATATGACACAACATACTAGCTATGGGTGGTAAGCTTATATTAGTTGAAACATGCAAATAACTTCAGTGAGCATAATGCTTTATCTTACCCTGGCAAACTCCAGAAGTTGAGACCAAGTGTCCCTCGAGATTGCTTTATTATGCTGAGCCTGGGAGCATCGATAAAATAAAATAAAATAATTAAGCCACAAAAATATAAATATTGATAAGACTAGAAATAAAGTCATAGTTAATACAAACATGAATATGGCAAACCTACTAGAAAATCATCTCTAACTAAAGAGAAAAAAGAAGAAAGTACTGGAATGAAATTGGTGACAGGACTAAATTCATGTCTGATATGCTAAAAGATATTCTATTAATTACACTGGC
The DNA here is from genome assembly GCA_032356905.1 of Salix exigua. NCBI lineage: Eukaryota > Viridiplantae > Streptophyta > Magnoliopsida > Malpighiales > Salicaceae > Salix > Salix exigua. The sequence goes on along the minus strand of CM063595.1, from coordinate 4,383,347 downwards.
AATTACACATGCCACTTTGTCATTCATGTTAAAGACTACTGATTAGCTTATTAAAACGCTACTTGACATAATAACTCCAGAATATAGATGTTCAAGACTGATAGTTGATTAGCTTATTACTATTGCATACCCCCACCACTCAACACTAGCACACATTCTGAATTTAGGAATAATAGACCATCATATGTATTTAAAAGCTACCTGTAAGAACTGGCACCAGTGATCCACCAAAGGCCACTGTTTTTCAGCGAACAGCAGTTGCCACATACCAATTGCTGTATCCAATGCCAAAGATTTTTGACCCTGATATCAACAAAAATACATCAGAGTCAGCATAAGATGGGCAAACCTAATGTCTTAAAAAATCATCCGACAGTGTACTCAAATATCAGGTCTGGCCACAACCACTTAGCAGGCACTAAATACTTTTTGTGCTATTCCTGAAGCTGGACCTGTTACAATCTAAATTGTGTATGCATATGGTAACCACAGACTTCTGGAGATACTCACAAAACAAGGCACTGTGATGAGAAAGCAGATTTATGGAGATATGAAATGAGCATAGCCAACAATTTCATAAATAACAAGTTTTGCTAACATATCAACACCATTAAAGTGCTTTATTCATTAATTTAGGACTTGGCTTTGTTTATGCCACGGACAGGTAGTCGTTTAAATTGTTGGACACAAATTTTCAATATCAATGGCAAATTATCAAACATGTCAAGTATGCCAGATGCAAAAAATAATAGTTATCGTCAAGCACAAATTCAGGTACATTCTTCGTGTAAAACAGTCTTTACCTTTTCTTTTGCCCAGCCAAAAGCAAAGTTGTATATTTCACGAAACTTCTCTGGACAATGAGAGGAGGAAAGGTCATTTCAGTGACAAAACCAAATAAAAAAATCTCTTTAAATCATTTAAACAAATGTATCTCAGGTCTTAATGTGAGCACAAAATTTGTGTGCCCACAGGTTTGTGATCAATAATACAATCTATACAACCCTGGCATGAAATTTTAAAATTATAATTTATCTGGGAAAGTTCTTAATAGTTTATGAAGTTGCACTTACGTTCATCCATCAGCTCAGATCGCATATATGGTATTTTTTCACGAAACTTGTCCATAGAATCAACCCTGCCAATAATATACAGCTTAAACTAGATTCACATAAAACAATTCCATACTATTGACTTGTTTAGTGTGAAAGAAACAACAGGATACATGGAAAATATCTGTACACTAACCCCAGTGATTGTAATCCACCGATGAATTCCTGCTTGGAGAATTCACACATGGTGGCAGCCTTCATGTGCCATGAAACAACTAACTGCAATAACAAGTGGCGTAATATGTTACCATCTTTCCATACCCTAATTGGCATATGTAATTGACAATATGCCAAATTAACAATTAGATGAAAAATCTTGATGATACATCATGGATTAATGGGTACCTGCTAATGCATCCTACGAGTAAAAGTTTTATGCAGAGCCCAGCCTTGGCAGTTTTCAGGATGGCATTCCAGGCAGGAACATATGCAGTTTCTTTAATGTAATGAATGCTGCTTATATGTTTGACTTATACCATGAACTTCTTTTGTAGATACTTTGAAACTCTTTATTGAGAGATATTACCAAGACATGGATGAAAAATCCCACTTTTATCCCAACTGTCCCAAAGTTTGATAAAAGTACACATCTAGTTCTTATAAGATGCATAGATTATCACTTCATTTTTTTTAAAAACAAAATAGATAGATTTTCATTAAGTGGAACTTTTCTACAAGGGCTGATGGGTCCATCTGAGCCTAATCCCAAATCCCATGTAGGACTTTCACATTTTAGGAAAGCAGCCAGGTTAGGACTGCTGTTAAAATGGATAAGTTTGGGTTGATTCACCCAGGCCTTACCCAGGTCAAATCCATGTGTATTTAATCACAGCCTATCAACAGGTGCAACCTACTTACACTGGCAAGTCTTTTTTCATCACTACAAGTTTGAAAAGACTCCTGTAACTTCCCACAAGGTTTTCTCATCACCCTGAATTAGTTGGATATTAATTAGAAAAGAAATTTTGAAGTACCTCTCATGCCATGCACCATGTGAGAGTAAAATTCTCCTACCATACTCCACCACATTAATGAAAACACCCCACCATTCCAAATACATATCCACAAGATCACCATGTAAGAACCACTCAATTATAATTTACTAATTATCCTTTCCTTTTCTGTTTTCCTATCACTAGCTTAAATAAATCAATCCTTGACAGTATATATGCAAACAGTAACTCCAGAATAACATTAAAATTGCCATACTTCAGATCCCTAAATTCCGCATTGAAAAGCAGTGGAGAGAAACTTTAATTTTTTATGTACAATGAACTGAAAGCTCAAGAAGTTAGGAAAAGCTGATTAAAGTTACCAAAGCTTGAAATTCCAAAGCACCAAATAAGAGACATATTCCTTAAACTGTCACCGTCACCCACTATATTAGAAGCATGCAGACAGCAAAAGATATGCTCGAAACGAGTTTCAAGAAAGTACAACTAACATCCTTTCTTCAAATCTTTCCAATCATCAAATGCAGATTACTTCAGATTTAAGGGACAAGCGAAGCCAAGGGCCATAAAGGAAGCTGAGTAAAAAAGTGAACTAACCTTGTCCATCTCCTGATTATTTTTTTAAAGTTCCATCAGGATAATCGATCAGTTTATTTATGAGGTTCATGGACAATGGTGAAGATGTTTGAACAAGGGTTATTTATATATGAAACAGTGTTGAGAAGTAATCAATATACAGTTCTCTAGTTATATTACTTTTAGGGATTGATGCAACTAAATTTTAGTTTTCTTTGCTACTTATAGCAGGAACAATAGAGGAGCTGAATGAAACAAAATTGTCAAGTTCAGTTTCCAATTTGAGAGATTAAAGTAGATGAATCAATTATTAACTATAACACCTAGCCTTAAAAGCTAATGGTGCTGGTACAATCAGCAATACCCACTCGATATATATAAAGTATTTCTATATAAAAAAAGCAGGTAATATGTAATAACATAAGAACATATAAATTTCTAGACTGATTAAACTATTATTTAATGTATAACATATGCAAAGCAATTACAATTTTGCAAAATTGTCTTACATGTTCTTCTTTTTTGTTCTATGATCAGGTTACATTTCCTGTTTAAGCACATGTATGTGAGTGAATAAAATATAGGCAGATGCATGCACCTCAGAAACAAAGAAAAGGGACAGATCAATGCATGCTTACCATAACAATATCTTGAGGATCCACCTGACAAATGCAAAAGGTTCAGATGTTATTTTCAGAGTCTCAGAGAAGCAATTTCAAATCTTTGAACTGATTTGATGCAACATTTATAATCAAACAAATAAATGGAACTCAAAGCAGTACCTGAAGATCAATGCAAAGGGTGGTGATACCATCAACCAGTATCATATCAGCATAAGGATCTGCAAAGCGAATCAGAGCAAAAGTTATGAGTAAAAATAATTTTACTTAGTTATTGATAAAAAAATAGAGTAACTTTGTTCTTTAAAGAGTATCTTTGTGACACAGGTGAATTTTGAACAAACACAAAATTTTAGTTGTCGGATGCTATATAGAACCATTAGGGCTTTTCCAATAATAATAAAAGTTGTTCCACTAATTTATGCTTCATCCTTGCCATTGAGCAAATAACTGACATATTCTAACAGTATAATTTTTCTTGTGTGAACAATGCAAGCCAAAGAGAATTGGCAATTGGTATATATATTGTAGACATTTTTTATTTTATGTCTTCTCTGTCAATTTGGATCCTACATGGTGTGCACAAAGTATCAAATAAATATGGAGCAAGCTATGTTTTTTGATAATCGGGACAGTGTGATTTGGCGTCTCTAGGTATACTGCACAAGAAAAAGAAAAAGAAGAATTTATCTAATTTGGTTGCATCTAAATAGTGGCAAATGAGGCAGGATTATATGCAACAACCCATTTCTTAATGATTATCTTAACATGAATACCTCTTTTTTAATATTAAAGAACAGGTGTATAATATAATGACATAGAATTAAAAGTACATTCTCTAATGACAGAAATTAAAGTGCATTCTCAATAAGCATGCAGCAATACATCTAAATGCACATTTTCAATAAGCATGAAGCAATGCATCTAAAATTTATTAATTGCAGCTTACTGAAGGTTCTAATTTAAGTGCAACAAGAAAGAGAAGTCGGTGGATAAGTACTGTTCACCTTTATATCTGTTGTAAAGCTCTTCCAAATGTCTAGAATCAGTATATGTTCTAGACTGAGGTTGGCTGTAGAATGCATCAAATGCTCCTTCTAGATGCCAATCACTGGCCTTCAAAGCCTGAACAGCAACCTTTTCACTGCATTTCAAAATAACTATTATAATCACCAAGCTGTAAAAGAAAAGGAACAAGGCTACCTTGTGCAGATCATTTTCACACATACAAATCATTATTCCCAAGAACAATAAGATGCCACATTTATGAAAGGTCATTGCCCATATCATGTTCTGAAATCTATTCCTTTCTCTCTCTTTTCCTTTTTGCTTGAAAAAGTAAAACATATTGATTGGACAATAATATCAATTTTAAATTCTAAAAACTGCTTTGATAAGCAATGAGAAATAGAAATATATGAAACAGAAAAGCATCTGGATAACATTCTTATTTTACTCACACATGCATACGATCTTTCCAATGAAAGTTCACTCCTACTACCATTATTTAGTTTTAATTTTTTAAAAAGGAGTATCAACAGCAAGGGAAAGGGTCCTCCAGGAACTTCATATATAATTTAAAGTTTAGTCTCGATAACGATCATTGCAAGTACAGTAGCAACATCAAATTTAATCTTTGGTTTACCTTGTCCCAGTTATACTCATGAACTGCTGGACTTTCTCACGGTTTCCTCTATTTAACTTGTGCTGTAGAAAAGAAATGCATGAGAAAAAAAGAAGAAGAAGAAGAAGAAGCATAAAGAAAAATAAAGGGAACAAAACAAGTACACATTGGAAATGATTTTTGTTTATATTTTTACATGACCATAACTAACATAAAACTGCACGATTCAGCACAAATTTATAGTCCATCAAATCAATATATGTTTAATAAACACAAAGAAACGACGTGATATAGCTGAAATTTATAAGCCATCAATCAGTAAGATTGCCATTTTTTTCACAGTGAAGACAGACTGTGCATGCACAGGCAACAAAACCAAACTAGATTTTTTCTTGAACACAAACTGAGTGCGCACATGCATATCAGATAATCCAAGAAAAAAAATGCATTAAATCTACACAAACTAAGAACTTTTTTCTCTACAAAAACTAGTGACGATTCCATAAATTTCTTTTTCTTAACAAGAAGTCTTTTCTTCCTTTTGCTCTTTTTTTGCATGAAAGACCCTAAACTCGCCAATTAACAAAGCCTAACTCAAAGTAACTTCAAATTCTCCGCGGAATACTCTTAAAGTTTACACCACTAAATTACAAAAACCTACAATTAACACTAATTACCAGAAATTGCACAAGATAGTTGAAAAGAAACAATCGATCCCTCATCGCACACATATGTTGATGAAAGCTAGAATTAAAACAAGAAGAAATCAATACAATCAACTTAGCAAACAGCATACGCATACACCTATACTATATAAGTACACGTATACAGAAGAAACTGACCATTTTCTTAGCTTTGATAAACCCTGATTCACAGTGAGAAGTGATATTTGTGAAGAGAGAGAATCTTAGGGTTTCGACTTCGATAGCTATCTCTTGTTTTCAGTTAGCTCTTTTTCTCTTTACTAGGAGCAACAAGTGTTTGGTTGAGTTTTCTTCTCTTTCATTTTTTAGCTTAACTTTGATTTTCTTTAAAATCGCCCCTCCAACTATGAAATATTCTTGACCAAGTCCTCAATAATTATGTTTTTTTGTCTTAAAATTATAAAACTCTCAATCGAATCCCTTTTTCTTTCATCTGTCAGTGGATTCTGTCCAAGATTCTCGTTTGCTTCAAAAACCGAAGCTTTTTTGTAGGCAACATGGCACTCTTTGTTAAAAATTGACATTTGAAATTTTATCTTGGGTTAAATTAAAACTTATATATAGTTTTGGGGTTAAGTTTAGTTTACCATTTTTGTAGAAGAATGCTTCGAGCCAGCGGATAGCTTTTTCAGAAAAGAAAATAAAAAGGACCGACAGAGGGAAATGGGAATCTGTGGAATTAATTGTTGTGATCACTGGTTCATTTATTTAATCTTAACATTACTGCAAATTAAGCAGTGAGATGAAGGTGCGAAGACTCTGTGCTTCTCTTCATGTTTTCTACTGTAGTAAGCTTGTTCCAAGTTTCAAGCTCTGTCTGTGCAACTCTCTGTAAACTAGTTTGGATCATAATGATAGTTGAATAAAGTTGTGTGAAGAAATGGGAACCCTTCAAAGTCTTGGAAAATTTGCATTTAGATCCTAAGAGTTGTTTTGGTGGTTAAAGAAATTTGTTTATTTTCTTGACTTCTGGAGTACGATTCATAAAGCCAGCGTTCTGATGCGAAGGCGTATCCTTAAACCTTTTTTTGGATAAGAATAAAGTTTATTTCTTAAAAATATATTTTATAAGTCACCAATTAAAATCTCAGTTATTTTATATTTTTATAAAAAAATAATACTCGCGATTCAAAACTATCAGAAACTCAAGAATACTACTGATGCGTGAGATACTCCTAAAGAGGTCATGACATGACGTTTGATAAGATAGAGATACTTTCTAAGTCACCATTAAGATAAGTATTCATGTTTATAGAAATATCAATCCTCTGACTTACATATGTATGGATACTCAGAGTCCATTTGAGGAGAGCACTTTCACCTTTCAGAGGGCCAGCTCGACCTCTCGATGAGCGATCATGTATTAGTCATCCTTAGACCATCCGAGTACAAGAGATCATTCTAGCATGATTTATACCAAAAAAATAAAATTACAAGTCTTTCATCATCGTGTCACGTCACGCTTCTTAGAAATAAAATACTTTTATTATGGAACCATAAATAAAAAAGGGAAAAGAAAAATCTGTATTGGTGAGAGGAAAGGTTGTTAGGCAGATTTGGAAAAGAAAAATGGGCAATTAGATTCTCATCCGCAGCTCAATAACCCCAAGGACCTCTAGCTATTGGCCATTTCATGACGAGTCAATTGCTTCATGAATATTGCTGCAAAATGCAAGTTCATTTTCTGGCTTTGGACCAGCTAGAACCGGGTCCTGAAAACCACTTCACCAGGTAAGAACTGAAATCTATTTTATGGTGTGAAAAGGAACATATTCGTTGCTTAAGATTCCCTTCATACCTGGACTAAAATCCTGGATTAAATATATTAAGTCATCTCCTGTCTCCACTGAAGACATGAGATGATGTTCCTTTGAAAATGTCCCCGATTTATGAAATCAACGTTCCCCATGCTTTCTGAGCACGGTATCTGTGGGCCCTCTTGTTAACTGAATAAAAAGAAGTGGTTATAGTTCTTGCTTCATTGCAAAGCAGATCCTTTCATTCTGAAACTTTCTCTGTTTACGACAAAGAGAGCTTGGTCTGATTGGAACACAGCTCAAAAGTTCAAAGCAATTTCCTGGGCTGAAAAATGGTGAGCCGACAGAGCAGTCCTCGAACAGATTCGTTAGACTATCGAACGGAGTTTCTATCGCCTGCTGCGACAGGGGAGGATGTGAGCACAGTGACAAGGGAGCCGTCTTGGCAGCTTAGAATGGATAAGCTCCAGTTGCCGGAGAGGCGGATGGATACTCATTTTGGCTTTGGATATTTTCTTAAAGCGCTAAGTAAGTTTTAAGTTTATTTTTCATGTCACCTATTTCAAGCTTAATGAATTTGAGGTTTCCTTTTCCTTTCTGGCAGGGAGACAGAAGAAAATTTCAGAATACTACAGGAGGCAGGAAAAGCTTGTCGAGGAATTCCATGAAGTGGACTCGTTCATTGAATTGGGCATCTTGCCTGGAAGTTTAAGTGAGGTTAACTCTTCAAGTTCCTTACCTTCCTTTCTTCTGTTCCTTTTCATTTCCAATTCCTCATACGAGTGCCTCAAAGGACTGAAACCACGTATCCCAAGTCATTAACTGTTTTGAGATATCAATTGGTTCTGTTTCACTCATTTTAATTTGTTCCCATTTGGGTGTCATGAAGATCTCGCTCGATCATTTGATCTTTTTTGATATTTTCTTTGTTGGTTCAGGATGAAATGAAACAGCTTGCAAGGAATGAGAGAGTGGCAATATATGCATCAAATGTAGCCAACTTGGTGCTTTTCCTGGCGAAAGTGTACGCTTCTATTCAGAGCAGATCACTGGCAGTGATAGCTTCAACTTTGGACTCCCTCTTGGATCTATTGTCAGGGTTTATATTGTGGTTTACTGCTAATTCTATGAGAAAACCAAATCAATTTCAATATCCTATTGGCAAGCAAAGAATGCAACCAGTGGTAGGCCTTATTCCGCCAGCTGATCGTGAAGCTGTATATACATGAACTTGTTTCTTATTGTTTTTCAGTGACTTGAAAGTGGGTGATTCGAAATCAAGCATTCCAATATTACTAAACCACTGTCCCTGGAATTTTTATTTATTTTTACATAAAACACACCTGCGATGGTGCGTCGTTAGCAGAAACACTCAAAACCAGGCAATGCTTCATTTGCTCACTTTTTTCCTGAGTAGCTTTAAGAAGATATGAACTTTAGGTCATTGAAGGATTTGCAAGTGTGGAACACGTTGGCAAACAAATCTAATGAGTTTGTATCGATCACAGTTGCGTGTTTGGGTTATCAATTGTTCGAGTCTTCTTATATTTTTGTGCTCTTTCACCGATTCGTTGACCTTTTTTTTTTTGGCAGGGAATAGTTATTTTTGCATCAGTAATGGCAACTCTTGGATTACAGATATTATTCGAGTCAGGAAGAGAACTTGTTATAAGGGTATTCCCACGCAAAGCTTTTTAGTTTATGCGACAACTTCTATATAACCATAAAGCAATTGAAGTCATCTTTCAATTAACTTTATGCAGGCTCAGCCAGAAAGAGATCCTGACAAAGAAAAATGGATGATTGGCATCATGGTCTCTGTCACAGTGGTGAAATTTGTGCTCATGGTATATTGCCGCAGATTCAACAATGAAATTGTAAGGGCATATGCTCAAGATCACCTCTTCGATGTCATTACGAATGCAATTGGTCTAGGGACAGCGGTGTTAGCTATCAGGTTTTACTGGTGGATTGATCCTATTGGAGCCATCCTCGTAAGTTGACAGTATTAGTTCATGACTCAGAATTATTCAGTATTCGTGGTATATTTGCCCCTTTTTTCACATCATTATAATTTATAGCAACAACTGGTATATTGAAACTATAATGCAGATAGCTTTATATACGATGAGCAACTGGGGAAGGACGGTCGTGGAGAATGTTTGGTCATTGATAGGGAGGACAGCTCCTCCAGAGTATTTAGCAAAGCTGACATATATAATCTGGAACCATCACAAGAATATTAAGCACATTGAAACTGTTAGAGCATACACAATTGGTTGTCAGTACTTCGTGGAGGTTCATATAGTCTTACCACAGGATATGTCTCTCGATCAAGCTCATAATATTGGGGAGACACTTGAGGAGAAGCTGGAACAACTTCCCGAAGTAGAAAGAGCTTTTGTCCACGTGGATTTCGATGCCATTCATCAGCTGGAGCACAAGTCCAGACGTCCATGAATATTCTGAAAGAAAATCCTTTAATGGGGACTGCCTTGTTATGGTTCAAGGCAAGATGAACACTCTCTACGATCTTCTTGAAAAAATATTCAAGGTGATCGTATAATAAGCGTGCACCTATAAACTTGGAGATGCAGAAACATGGTAGCTTGGATTTGATATTTATCTGCGGGGGTATAACTTAAAGGGGGTGGGAGAGAGCTGTTCTTCTGTTTATCGTGATGTTTATTTTGAAATTTTAAGTTGGGATTTCCGCAACTTGTATTTGTTTATATAAATTTTTCTGTTCAATGAAGTAGACTCATTCACTGAGTTGGGTATTTTGCCTGGGGCTTGACTGAGGTTTGCTGTCTGGCTTAAACCTAGTTGTTCACTATCATATCCACCTGCCAGAAAACTGCAGGTGAGGTGTGAAAATAACACCTGGCCTGCTCATCTTCGTAATTAACGAGACCAGAATCATTAATGGAGTCTCTACGGTTTGCTAATTTACTTTCTATTATGGTAATGCAGACAGCTGTATATACTATAATTAAGCAGCGGAGCTAGCAAGCTGTACAGCAATGGAGAATGTCTGGTCGCTCATTGGGAGGACAGCCCCGCAAGAATGTTTAGCAAAGCTGACGCGTCTAATTTGGATCATCATGATGAGAATGCCTGCGATCCCGCCGGTTTTTAGCCGAAATTTGAAGGAAAAAAAATTCATCGTAAATGAATATATTTTTGTGTGTTTTAGATCATTTTGATGTGTTAATTTCAAAAATAATTTTTAAAAAATAAAAAAATATCATTTTGATTTTCATAAAAACCTTCCCCTAACTCTAGTAAATTGATTTATCGATGACTATTTCAAGTTTCCAACTAGATTAAAAATAAAGGTTGAGTTGAAATCTAGTTGATCGTATATTACTTCATTCATTAGTAATTTAATGGGATTGTTAGGATTGAATTGTAAGGAAAAAAAAATGCTGAGAGGGGTCGGAAATATTTGCAACATTAGTAAGACTGGAGAAATTAAAAAATAACAGAAGATGAGAGATGCTTGGTGATTGGTCCACGTGGCTTTTTATCCCTTTCTGTGCGCTGGGCACCCAGCGCGCCGCATCAGGGAGTTTCTATGAGGAAGAGATTGTGCCGTGCGTTGCCCCACCACTCGACAGCAACATCTTTTTAGGAATAGTTTGTTACACCACCTCCCCTTGCTGTAAATTTACTCCTACAACTCCATAAAACCTACAAATATTCTTTTTTGTAAAAACCACTCCACCGATTGAAAGAAACTGGATATAGAAGAGCGACCCTAGTCATGGCGAGAGAGAGTGGCGGCGCCGCCGTTAATGATGTATCGGAATTAGATTATAATACTGATCAGTCATGGAGATTAGATATCGAGAAGTTCCGTCTCCCACGAGAAAGTCATGACCATCCTAGGCATGATCGTGTCTCTTCCACCTCCCTTTACCGTCTCCTCCCTGCTTCAAGTACACACTATTTTCCTGACCCGTTGCTTTTTTTTTTACCTGTTACATCTGAATGAGCGTAGGGCGTTTGAGAATTTTGAGGAACATGAAATGATGTGAACTTAACAATTGCTGGCATGCAAATTTTCAACATGTGTGGCATGATCAGAAATATTTGTTGGCGTGGATTGCACTATTTTTCTTTATTTCGTTTGAACATGGCGTTATAACCCAATTTCGAGGGCATAGAGTGAAAATCAAGTTGTAAGCAAGTAGTTTAAGACTTATGATCATGGTACTTAGGAATGCAGGTTGGTATCTCCAGGTTGCAAGCTAGTGTGTTATATTGAAAGAACTATAGCCTGGTTTAGTTACAGCAGATGAATTTTTTTTGGCTTCTAGCGAATGGTCATATCAAAACACAATAAGGGATCATTTGTTGATCTCTAGAGGCATTGAAAAGAAAACAAAAAAATATACAGTATTCTTCCACGAAGGCGCCGAATAATTCCAATAATCTGCTGATTATAGGTTGAGCTCGTTGTTAACATTGAATTTTTCAGCAACTTACTACTTTATTCGGTAGATGCATGAAATTTCTTCAAGCATTAATTTTATCTGAGAGATGGAGGAGATGAGTAGCATGAAATTAGTTACTTGGAACTTCTTGAAGTCACTTGACCAAGTCATGGCGCATATTCTTCTAATCTTTTAGCTCACCGTATGGAGACACTTTAATTTTCCTGTGATTTCAGTCTCTTAGCGCTCCATTCTCTATAGAATTAATGTCATCTCTTTCTCTACTGCTTGACCTCAGGGAAGCAACGCAAGGTTTCAGAATACTACAAGAAACAAGAAAGGCTCCTTGAAGAGTATAATGAGATGGAGGCCATGACTGAATCGGGTTGTTTCCCTGTAAATCCAACAGAAGTATGTTGTTTATCTTCATTTTTTGTTCTCCTCTCTAGCTAATGACATGGTACTTCTAATCTAAACGCATCTTTCTTTTTTTTCAGGATGAAATGAAGCAGCTGGCAAAGAGTGAGCGACTGGCGATCCATATTTCAAATGTAGCTAACTTGCTACTATTTGCAGCGAAGGTTTATGCTTCTATTGAGAGTCAATCTTTGGCAGTTATTGCTTCAACTCTGGACTCCCTGTTGGATCTCTTGTCAGGATTGATTTTGTGGTTCACTTCCCATGCTATGAAAAAGCCAAACCATTACCGCTATCCAATTGGAAAGACACGGATGCAGCCAGTGGTAAGTCAGTGCATTTTTTTGGTCACCCCGCATAAAATTTAATTTCTCTGGAATCAAATTTATTGCAGACATTACTTCAGATCGATGTTTTAATCAATTATAAGAGCATTCTCGTTTTCTTTTGTGTTAGTGTTCCTTCCCAAAATCATTGTAAGATTTGGATATTTATATTTCAATTTTCCAAAGAAGTCTTGAAATGAAATTCACTAAATGTGCTGTTATTTCAGCCATTGTGTGCTAAAAGCTGCACAAACATATTCCTAGGGTAAATCCATAAAGTGACAGAAAGCAATAAACAGCCATAGAAGGTGTACTATAATGTTGTGCAACAAAATTTCAAAATGATTACAGGAAATAGTCTTGTTTGTATATGTATTAACGATAGTAAGATGCAATAGATTAGCTAGTTTCAACTATCTACTTGGATTTCAAGATGGAAAACCTGTCAGTTTTCTTGGCAGTAAAATCCAAGAGACTTTGTACGTAATGAATATATGGAGCACGGGAATTGCAATAATCAGCATTACTCCAAACGGAAGCAAATGGGAATTCAATTTTTTCACAAATGAACTACACGCCAACTTATTTTTTTATGCAATTATTCATTTCAACAATATCTGATAGCCATGCTTGATTATGCAGGGCATCATTGTCTTTGCATCTATAATGGCGACTCTGGGATTGCAAATTCTACTCGAGTCTAGCCGGCAGCTTCTTGCAAAGGTTTGCTAATAAGATATATCCCTTTTCCATCTTAGGAAAAACTTGAACAATATTACTTCATCGGTCCATGTCCCGTGCTTGTGAGAGAATACAGTGTACTCAACAAACTTCAAAACCTTTAAATTACTAGCCTAACTTCTTGTCCGAGGCTTCCTATTATATTTTTACTTTTTTGCTTGTTTTGGTCTTATTAGGTACTCTTTTTATTTGTTTGATGTAGAAAGGGCCTGAAATGGAGAAGGGGCAAGAAAAATGGATGATTACCATAATGGTCACGGTCACAGCAGTGAAGTTTCTGCTAATGATTTATTGTCGAAGATTTAAGAACGAGATAGTCAGGGCCTATGCTCAGGATCATCTCTTTGATGTCGTAACAAATTCAATTGGTTTGGTAACAGCCGTTTTAGCACTCCGATATTACTGGTGGATTGATCCTACCGGAGCAATAATAGTAAGTTTCCTCTTTTCCCGCGGATTCCTATGATTCTTTATTGAAGCAAGCTGGTTCAGTCACCAGCAAGGCCTCTATTGCTAGCAAGTGATTCAGATCGATCCTGTTTCAACCCGATTTGCAGATAGCATTGTATACAATCAACACGTGGGCGAAGACAGTTATCGAGAATGTATGGTCACTGGTCGGAAGAAGTGCCCCGCCTGAATTTCTGGCAAAGCTAACATACCTGATATGGAATCACCACGAGGAGATCAAGCACATTGACACGGTGAGGGCATACACTTTTGGGAATCATTACTTTGTGGAGGTTGACATTGTCTTGCCGGGAGACATGGTTTTGAACAAAGCTCATGATATTGGCGAGGATCTCCAGGAGAAGCTTGAGCAATTGCCTGAAGTTGAGCGAGCTTTTGTGCATATAGACTTCGAGTTTTCTCACAGGCCTGAACACAAGAGCAAGGTTTAATAGGTGACAGGGCTGAGAATTTGCTAGAGCTCAACCTGTAGCTGCAAATGTTTTCAATGACAGCTAATTTCCCTTGCTCCACTGCTTAATAGACTGGCATCTAGCTTTCTTTCTGCTAGAATTCACCTTATATGCCGCTAATATTGTTACTATTGATGTTGTTTTAGGTCATGTTTTCTTGATTAATCATGACCAATGATCCAATATAATTAGCCAATAATATTATTCCAATTTCTTCTTCGTAAAGTAGTACTCTTAAAATCTAGGTGTATTTATAACTACATATGTGAAAATCATAAAAATTACTTGAAACTTAATTTGTTTTTAATTAGTGTCTATTTGTTAGTGTAGTTGAGGTTGCTTTTGAAAATATTTTTTTTCCAGAAATACATCAAAATAATATATTTTTTTTAATTTTTCTAAAATTATTTTTGACATCGGTACGTGAAAATGATCTAAAGATATTTAATTTAAAATAAAAAATAAAAAAATTAATTTTTTTCAAGAACGTTTTTGAAATGCAATCATTTTAATTATTTTACTAAAATTGAATTTTTTTTTTCATTACCTCCATTATTGTGAAAATATAACTGAAAAAATAATTACGTTCTCTACTTTCTCGATTTAAAAATATTTTTTTAGAGTCTATATTTTTATGTCTTATTTTTTTTTTATAAAAAAATATAATTTTATTTTTATATTGATATCAAAAATAAATTTTAAAAAATCAATAAAAATTGTTTAAATATATTTCAAAAAACAGTACATAAAGAAATATCAAATTCCCTCTTAAAGTTAAAGGTTAAATGATGTTGGCCATAGAAATCCTTTATCGGGCTAGGCTTTCACTGTCTTGATACACTGTTTTGAGTTTCGAACTCATGTGTGGGGTTGGGTCGAAGTATCGCCCGGGCCAGTTAGCTAAATTAAGAGATCGCCAAATTAGGGTTTCTGCCCTCTTCGGAATCTCTATTTAATCCCACCAACAGAACTCTCTGCCGACTGAGCGTAGCCGCGCCCCATCCCATCCCTTTTCCTCACCCATCCAATCTCTTCATTCCAAACTAAATTTCTTAGTAGTTTTGATATGCTTGCCGGTGATGCATCAAAATTGTCCGTACCATCTGAGATACTCTCTATGATGTTACCAAAACTTATATACAGATTCTGAGGCGTTTTAATTCACATTTTTTTTTAAATCTAATTATTTGTCTTCTTTTTTCCTTTTTATGGTTTATAAATCGGTTAACCAGAGGCTGTGATGAACAAAATTATATACCATCAAACTATGAGAGCTCAAAACTTGAGCTCGTTGATGCCATCTCATATTCCCTGAGCCCTCTGCTTCAATTTAAGTGTTTTTGTTTGATTAATAACTACGTTTTCACCGTGTTGTTCCGGATCATAAGGCAACAAATTAGAGTCTCTGAAGTGCTTTATTTTCAATAGCGTTTTCAGTGCTGTACGTTGCCAATACCGATTTTCTGGGTGCTGAGATTCTGGCATTTGCTTCCCTTCTAATGAAGCCTATGCATTCAGATGTTCCTACATTCCATTTTTTGTGATGGTGATTTTTGAACTTGGTTTCTTTTGTTGATTGCTTTTAGAGATCGTTCTATGGTGTTGGATCTGTAGCTAAGGTTAAGGTAATGTAATGACATCCAATCGGTTGGGTTCCATGATTCGTTGATCACTATCTTCAGTGTTCTTTATTTTTAGTCTGATTTCCCCGCTTGTAGATGATTTTGCCTTGGTATATCTGTTTGAGAGACGACGTATAGTATACCATGTGAATCGGTTATTCAAATAGAGAAGCTGGTATCCCCGTTCCGAAAATTGTTTTTCGTGTAAAGGCAACAATTTAGAGTCTCTAATCCGCTCTTTCTATAGCGTATTAGTGCTGTACGTTGCCAATATGTAGCTGGGGCTGAGATTCTGGCATGGAGTCCTTATTTTGACAAGTCTTATGCATTCAGATTCTCCCACATTTCATCTATGCTCTTTCACAAAATTTTTCTGACCATTCTGTTATATCATTGCAATGTGCCTGAAATTATTGTAGTTATCTGTGTCATGATTTTCACTTTCAGTAATTATTTGTCTAACCTGCGATTAACTTTTTCTTGAATGTTTCTTCAATAACTGCTTGTAAGCTCGTTTTTTACTTGATTGTTTGATTACATAACTCCCAAAAAACAATACAATAGCATGTTAACGCTAATTCCAATAAAAAATTAAATGAAATTTCACCAAAAGTTTTGTTTGTGTAAGTTGCCTTCCGGGAGTAGACTACTCATCTTCGGAGACCAAACTTGTTACAGATATACTGTCTTTTGTTTATTAAAGTGTAGGATGCTCTCTGGTCCTGCTGTTGTGTACAAGAGCCATTGGTACGAGTTGTAGAATATTCATCCAGATCCCGTCCAGACAAGCATTCCGACCTGTCATTTGTTTGATAAGAGCTGGATTTTGCAGTTTGCATGATTGAGGATCTCATAGCAAAGTTGCATCTCAGAAAGCCAGTGCTTGTCTCCTATCAGCTTTTGGCTCGCTATGATGCATACACTTACAAAAGTCTTCTTAGTTATTGATCCTCGTGATATTTGCAGAAGAATGCTTGTAGTAGCTTGGATTCTTTTATTTATTCGAGATGTATTTGAAGTCATTTGAAATGTTGTTTTTGCATGGAGGTAGCACTCGTATGGTTTTTTTGTGGAAATTGCTAAAAAGTCAAAATAAATAGTAAATTTATTTTTTAATGATCTGTGGTAAAATATATATTCATGAAATTGAATTTATTAACCACCTTTGTTTAAAGAATAAAACTAAAAACAAAATCAATTAAAACAAAAAAGACCAAGTAAATCGTGATATAAATTGGAAGTAATATATTTCTTAAATATTATAGATTAATAATAATGATAATGAAATATAATTAATAATTCAAATAAATTAAGTATTTATTTTTGTATTAAAGTACTTGATATTTGTTTCTTCTCTTTCTCTGGCAAGACAAAATCACTTCCCATACATTGTTAGAAAGGTTAATAAACCCAATTAATCTTCGAAAGTCCATGGCTTTTATTCTACCAAACCCCTCTCCTTTCCTCAATTCTAAATCCACCAAAGATAAAGAGAAATCAATTCTGTATCAAACCTAATCTTTACACACTCATTATCAAACCACGCTAGCAACTACTACTACAAAAACCACCAGTACTGACCTCTATGTCCTCAAAAACCACCAATGCTTGCCCTGCTAGTCCTAATCCAACGTTTTTGTGGGGACCCGTCACATCTGCTCATCTTCATGGGTAGAGATTTATCGTGCTGTCAGAGAGACATTGGATCAGGAACAGTGCCAATCGCCTTTGCAAGATGACATGGTTACTTATTCCTAGTTAGTGAGGTACTTTTATATGATCTATATCAATGATTTTGATGTTCAAAATATGTATTAGTAGTGCGTTATATGATGAAGGACATATTGGAAGACAACAAGTAATGGATTTTGTTGAAGGACAAGGTGTTTGTACATAGGCCAGGATGCTGGAGAGTTCAATGTACTTCTGCAGCAGTGGAGGTAGAGAAGCTCGGACATGTATGATAGCTCATACAGATCAGACAATTTGAATTTTATATTATCCTTTTCTAAGTGAAAATATGGTTATAGTTCATGCCAGTAATTCTTGGTTTTGAACGTGACCTGGATCTCTCTTTGAAGATTGTACACTGATATTATTGGTGATATGAACTTGTGCTATAGTTCTTTGGGATTGGTTTTCCTTGACATCTCTAATCCTTCCAGTCTTATAAATTACAAGGTAATGATTTCCAGGACCATTTAATGATTCGTTATGTTGTGGGACCAAGAAAAGATGCTCGTGCTTACTCTTTTAGGTTTTTATAAAATTCCAGGATATTCAATTATGGATAAAACAATGCAGCAATTTACTCTAATTTTCAATATTATCTACAGTGTTTTCCCCCTTATTTAGCTTTTAGGATAATAATGATTCATGAGTCTTAAAATCCAGTCATTATGACAAAGAATTTGAGATTTGTATATCAGTTCTCGAATTCGAGTCAGGATATATATATCTCTTGTGATATTCTGGGACAAAGTATATTTTTTAAAAAGTATAGTTTTCTCGAATTTAAAATAAAATAAATAATAATATGCATTACTTGAAGTGGGTTTTTCTACGTAGTTTATACCATCCATGTTATTTTCTATTTGTTGTATACCGCTATTTGTAATTGTGCAAGTATAACACCTTTCTTGTAGTCTTCCGACATGGATTCCGTGCCTGTACTCAATTTTTTCCTTATTTCAAAGTGACAGTTGAGAGAAGACGCATGGAATTAATTGGAGATTTTGAAATTGCAGGACCATTTAATGTTCATAGCAGAGCAGAGCAGAGTCACCGATGCTTACAGCAGATGCAGTATGGAATATAGTTTTAGAAAATCATTACACGATGCCATGAATGATAAGATAAAATACCTTTGATTGCGGCTTTTTCATGCATGATCCAACGAGCCAGCCATGCTCCACCGTCCTGTCATGTCAACCATGACGCAGCTTTTCGTCACCATTACTGCTCCGTCTCACTTTTGTGCTGTCCTCACAAGTCTTCGTAATACTAATTAGAGGAGAGAGAGCATTGATTAGAGACTACTTTGATTCTCCACGCTGTCTCGCGGGTTCTTATTTCAACGCAGAAAAGTGAAGGCACTGTTAGTGGATTCTAACTCCTGGCAAAAAATAATTAGCTACTAGTCGGAATGTCAGAGTAAAAATGCTATTTTATAGTATTTATTTTAATTTTATATCAAGTCTCTGAAATTTTAATTTCATAAATTATTTTTTTATTTTGCAATTCTTTTTAATAAACTGATATTAAAAATAATTATTAAAAATAAAAAAATATTATTTTAAATATTTTAAATTAAAGGATATTTTAAAAAAACAGATATACCAAATAAGCTTTTAGCTGTCGCCGGCAATGACCTGCACGCGGCCATAAGGTAGTAACTCGAATATTCATAGGAGGTCAAACTGGTCATTTCGAATTCCGCTTCCTACCGTCTAATGCGAAAGAAAAGAGAAATATACACCACCATAAATGAAAAATAATGACAGTGTACTAGTGCTTAATTAATGGAGTAGCAAATGTCAGGTCCACTTAGCGAGTAGGAGAAGCAGAGGAAGGTAAGGTTATTTCTCACATGGGTTTTCTTTCCTGTTTGATATTTTGTTGCTGTTTTGATCACTTCTATCTCTTGATATGTTTTAAAAACGAATGTTTAATTTAAAACTGCTTGACTAGTAATTTAAAGTTATAATTTCACCTTTTAGTGACTTGATTCCTCACTTTTGTTCTGTTTCTGTCTGCTTTAAGTGAAAGGTTTATGTCTTTGTCAATTTTCTTTGGTTTTGTCTCCCTGGGTAAGTACTTTCGTTTTTTTTGGTCAATTATGTGTGTATTTAGGTTTAAGAGATTTGTGTCTTAGGGTTTCAGCAAGAGGGTGGTTTATTGTATTTGATTTAGTTGTTTTCGTTGCTGGGTTTTTCTTTTCTTTATTGGCATAACTGGACTCGAGACTTCAACTTTTTTTCTTCTTCTTGGATTTACGAAGAACTTCAACTTTGGCTTTGAATTTTCATTTATGCCTTGTTTCATACTCTACTGCTATGTAATTGGTAAAGTTGCTTAATTTTTGGATGTGGCTGTTTGTAATGGTTATGCTTTCCAAAGTTCATAGCAAAATGTAGGCTACAGAAAACCCCTGCAAGAATCTACAAGTGCTGCTCTTCATGATGCTGGAGACTTTAGAAAGATTGTTTTTTCTTTGAAGATTTAATGCAGTTAGAATTTGTAGTGGCAGTACTTAAGGGAATCTAGGTGGCTCCATATCTGTGTGAGTGCCTATGGTTTTGCACACGGAAAGTACATGAATTGCCATTACAGTTCACATCTAAGGTTAAGATGTTGAGTTTTGAGAACCAAGAAGATCCACTGGAGGGAGTTTGTGCTACTTTCCAAAACCATGAAGCAACTTTGTATTTGGATTTAATGTTTGACGATTCTACACTGCAGATCCAGATGCTTAGAGTGATTGAACTGGGTCTCGTGTGGATTATTTCCCTTTTTTGCATCTATGCAAAATGCATTTCCTATCTAGATATGTTTTCGGGTTTGATTTAAGGGCATCAAATTGTCTGGTTTAGTATAGCAATGATGAATATGTCCTCACTGCTTTCTGGGTAAAGGGCAATCACCTATTGAAGAGTCTTATGTCATTGCTATTGTTACTTCTCTAGTTTCTTATTTTCGAGTGCTGATATAACATACTCAGCGCTTGGACATATTGCCTTGTTGTACTATCAAACATGTTTACACTGGTGAACTGTGCAGTTGCTGGCAAGGTTCATTTGACTGTCCCTTGTAACATTTGAATGAACTGAATTGTGTTTAACTCTTATCTGAAAGCAACCTGTCATCATGTAATTTGCAGGTAATTATCTATCTTGGTCAATTCCTTTACTGCTATGCACCAAGTTTGAGGGAGATTTTTGCACATAATTTGCTGACGCTCTGGTTCTTTTTCATCAAATATCAATTCTCACGAAGGTCCTGTTTTCCACTCTACACATGGTAATTCTATCTAAATCCAATCAAAACTTTCTCTGTTGTGCTTCTCCAGTAGCAAAAATTATATCTGTTTGAGGTTATTCAAGGATAACAGAAATGTAATGGGTTACGAGTATCAACTAAGAAACAAATAGCCTTATGAGGTCATGTCCTAGTAATGCCCATGCAAGGAATGTAAACATGAAGAAAATGTCTCTCTACACTATTCGTTGAACTTTTTACACTAGTCAGTAAATCTTTTTTCCTTGGTTAAAGAAGATAGTTATTTGCATCGAGTATATTCATCAAGCATGACAATGCATTCTTTTTGTGGATTGTTACTTCTCTTGTCTTACTATTCTTTATTTTGTGATAATTTAAGGCAGCATATGAAGATCTGCCACCCAGCATGATAAAGAAACTAGCAGAGGAATTGAAGAATCTTGAATCCCTGCCTGAGGGAATTGCTTTAGGGGTAAATGATTGTGATTTTTCAGTCTCAGAAGCTGATATTGAAGTCCCAGGCATGCAACTTTGTCCTAAATTCAATCTCTTTAAGAAGTATAGGGAGACATGTTGAAGTAATACTCTTGGTTTTGCAGCTGTAACTGCATTCAAAAATAATGTTTCTCGCATGAAGCAGCTATTGTCTCATGACTTTAGACGCCCTCCTCCAAAAGGTTTGTATATGAACATTCTATCACATCCTTACAATGTTCTGTAGGCTGTAGCTATTTATTTCGGTTCAAATCTGATGTTCTTATTGATAAAGAAGTTTTCACCATCCTTCATATTAAATTTTACCCTTTAGGGTCCAAGTGTTACCTCTTCTACTATCTAACTCCCTATGAATGCACTGAACACAATATGATATGATTTAACTTGTTAATCGCATATGTTTATGAGCATCATCAATAAACAAATTGCAGAGTTATTTTAATCTTTCGTTTGTTATGGCATGTGATTTGTCTTCTCTGCTCGCCATGAGAGTGCTTCGTTATGTCTCCTTTTATGTTATTGTTGTAAATACAATGATATGAAATATCATCACTCCAACTAAAAATAAGATCTGCATACTTATTATTTGACAGGTGGAACATCAGACCAAGAATCAATTGGGTCTGAGAGAAAAAGATCTAGTGTATCATCTGGCAGGAGGTCTCGCATCCACAGAGAGTTTCTTTCTAGGTTTGTAGACAGTCAAACTCTGACAGCCAGACTTGAAGACTGGTTTGAATTGATATCAGAACAGTCTGGACAAAAAATGTCTGCATTTGATGTTCCATTTGAGTTGATAGAACTTCAAAAGTTTGATTATGCTTTGGAAGGGGTGTCATTTCAGCAGCTGGTTCGAATGCCCAATGCTGTCTATGCTTCAACGTCTGATGCTGCAGAAGCAACTGCTCATCTTGCTATTGAAGACTTTCTACATGCAAGTGTGAAGGGCTTGTGGGAGGCATTTTGGAATCAGGATGATCCCATGCCTTTCTCAGTTGCTTGTCTATACAATGAAAACTTGAAATTCTACCAGGCTGAGAAAGCAATAGGTAATGGAAAGCTCAATGGTCTTTGTGCCACCGGTTTATTACTTAACAACCCTAGACATCCACATGGAAAGTGGGACCATATTCTTGAATTGGCCCTTCTAAGGCCTCATATTAGAAGTGTTGCTGCAGGAAGTGACCGGCAACTCTCTTTATCTGTTCTGGGTGAGGCTCTTTTCTATGCTTTACGCATACTACTATCAAGAAGCTTGAGCACATTGAATTTTTGTCAGAGTCCTAATTGTGCCTATGTTCTTCTTGTTGATTCTCAATATGGAGGGGTTGTAAAAGTTGAAGGGGATGTAGATAAATTGGAGCTTGATGTGTGTAATGTTTATGACTGCTCTGTGGATTGGATAAAAAAACATTGTAAAGTCTCAGTCTCTCCTATTGATAGGATCTGGAACAAACTTGGAAATGCCAACTGGGGAGACATTGGTGCTCTACAGGTACTTTTTGCTACTTTCCACTGTATTGTGCAGTATGCAGGGATACCGAAGCACTCAATTGAAGATTTAGCTGCTGATCATGGTCCGCGCCTCCAAACAAGAAGAGTAGCAAGGCAGTTAGGGGATTCCAGAGTTAATGGCCACGGACTATTTCAGTTTCAGCAAAGGAGTGTTTCTCCTGAAATCGTTGAAGTTCCAGATGAATCCATACAAATAAAGTATGAAGAGTTTATAATGAAGCTGGAGGTAGGATCTATACTGTGGTTGGAGGACTCAGACCAGCAAAAAGGTTATCAGATCAATGATGTCGTGCACAATAATGAACTGTGGTATTACATTGCATCGCCTGTTAAAGATCCTGGTAAATCTTTGTTTCTTTATGTTGGTTCCCATCCTTATCAACTGGAACCAGCATGGGAAGATATGAATTTGTGGTTTCAAGTCCAAAGGCAAACTAAAATATTGACTGTTATGAGACAGAAAGGTCTGTCTAGTAAATATCTACCACAGCTGAGTGCTTCTGGCAGGATTGTTCACCCTGGACAGTGTCAAAAACCCAGCTCAGGTGGGAACTGTGATCACCCATGGTGTGGTACCCCTATTCTTGTTACCCATCCTGTTGGTGAGACAGTTGCTGATATGGTAAATGCTGGCAGATTTGGTTTGGATGAGGCTATCAGGTGTTGTCATGATTGCTTATCTGCACTTTCTAGCACTTCCTCCGCCGACATTCGGCATGGGGACATTCGGCCAGAGAACATATTATGTGTGAAGTCTGGTGTGAGGCATCCTTATTTTGTTCTTGTTGGCTGGGGCCATGCAATTCTTGAAGACAGGGATCGTCCCGCAATGAGTCTCCATTTTTCATCTACTTATGCGCTACAGGAGAGAAAGTTGTGCTCAGCTTCAGATGCAGAGAGCCTGGTGTATGTACTCTACTTTGCCTGTGGTGGAGCTTTGCCTGATTTAGATTCGGTTGAGGGGGCATTGCAATGGAGAGAGACCTCATGGTCAAGAAGATTGATTCAGCTGAAGCTTGGTGAAGTATCAACTGTGCTAAAAGCATTTGCTGATTATGTAGACAGTCTTTGTGGGACACCATATCCTATAGATTATGATATATGGCTAAGAAGGTTAAGGAGAAATATTCACGATGATGGCCTTGGAAAGGAAGCTGACACATCTGGTTAGGAATTTTCCACTAGCCTAGTGGCAGAAAGGAATCCAGAAATCATCCGGGTCCTTTTCACTGCCAGGGAGCAGATGATAAAATATTAAGTTTTAAGCATTTGGGGTCGATCGTTAAACTTGGATGATCTGAAGCTTTATTTAGTCTTAAAGGGAGAAAAGGATGGTTCAAAATTCCGAGTATGGTTTGATTGTGCTCCCATTTAGCCTCTCAATTTTGATGATTCTCCTGGCTTTCCCTTTCTGCACTGTAAATCGTCAAGCTGCTTCGGCATCTCAGCAGACTATAGCATCACCTTCTATTTTGTTGGCGTATAGTCCCCTAATATTGTAGAGGTTTAAAACACGATTGCCTTTCTTAGTGATGCGTTTCTTATAAATACAAGTAGCACTTGTTGATGGCATTCCTTTGTAAAGATACGAGTTAAATTACCTTTTTAAAGCAATTGTTAGAATCTGAGATTCGTCCAGGGCGTCGTTCCTTGTAACTAGATTGCATGACCGTGAAAACCCATGTCATTCTTTTGGTTCATGATTTTTCTTCTGTTCTTAACGAGCATTTTCATCCGGGACCCTTCACTGGTACAAAGACTGAATGTTGAGCGATGGCGTATTAGCAGAGTACTTCGTTTGCGTAATTTTTCTTCTAGCAATCCTAACTGTGTCATATTATAGAACCTACGAATTCTCTGTTTAGAACAACTCGTAAGTTTATGATAGCTAAGCCCTGTAAAATCAAACCGGACTCTATCAGAGCTCGTCACCTTGAGACCTATCTGTCATACGAATTCTCTGTTTATGCAGAACCCTAGGGCTACTCCTTTCTCTCTCTTGGGATGGCAGCGAGGACGCTATATTTTTATTTAAGCAGGTTTGAATCCCAGTTGCAGTGATGTAATGGGAAAGTCGTCGTTCATTTTTCAGCAGCTGGTTCTGGGTTTCGCGCCCCATATTCGGGCCTCGACCCCTATGATGAATGAAGATGTCAGCGCTGGGGGTGGAGGCGAGATGATAGGAGCATGGACAGCATCTAAAAGCACAGGATGGCAGAACCAGGACTGCTTTATTTTTTGTATCGGTGGAGAAGATAAAAGATTTTTGTTATTATTTCTGTTTTCGGTGCAGGATGAGACATGATAAAATCCCGAATATGTTTGTGTTCACCCGCTGATAATTATGCCATACATGTCTTTGGATATCCTACGCTCCACCACTGATCGTATCTCTTAAAATCAATCCGTAATAAGCACGCTATTTTCTAAAAAAATAATAAAGTGTAGATTTAAAAATTATCTAATCAATAAATATTTATGTGAAAAAATCATTAAGAGATCATGAATGTAGACCCAAGTATTTAATATCTCAATATATATCATTTATCTAGTTGTGTTTAATGAATTTATTAATAAAAATCACTTTATAATTAAAATGTTTTTATTTTAAAAAATAATTTGACGTATAAAAAAATATAGATGGGCCACATTAACCTCATAAAAAAATTAAACATATTCTATATAATTAAAAAATAATTTCTATTAGTCAAAGCGCACATGCAAAAATATTGTCTGAGAAAAAAATGTATAAAAGTAGTAATTTAAAAAAGAAAATAGAAAAGAATAAGATCATAAGTTGTTGGTCTAGTAACCTGATCCACAAAGAAAGTTCTCAAGTAACCTTTTAAAATCCGGCGAACTCTTCTCTCTTCTACATCCAAAAAATATGACTAGAAAATAAAAATAAAAATTGATACTAAAATATATTTGTTTTAAATTATAGGTCAAGACACGCAATAGCTATAAAAAATAAAGGACGGAAGTATAATTTTAAAGTTATTACTTATATTTCTTATGTTTTTTTCCACTTAAGTCTCTTGTCTTTTAATTTAACTCTCACCTCCAAAAAATATGCAATTTACCATTAATTCAGGTTTTAAAGGACTGAATTGTATAAATAAATTTTTAATGATACAACTTATTTTTAATTAAAAGAGTTATACTAGATACCGAGTAGACTGAATAAGATAAGAGAAATTATAACCATGTAGGGTGTTCTAGAGTTACAAACTTGGAATTTTGGGGTTTTTTCTCCCATTGTTTCAGGTTTGAGTAATGTGTTTGCTAATATGATAGTCATTAGAGACTTATATGATCATTAATTTCAGGACTTATAAGATTAATCGAGATGTATAAAAGCTAATTCGGAAACTCACATTAATAAAAAATAATGAGCTAAATTGTTCTTGGAATTATTTGCAATATTTTTTATTTATTTTTATAATGAAGACAAGGATCTCAGCTCAATGTTACATTTGTATACTCTCGGAGGTTGTTGGGCGTGGAAAGGACCCTTCTCGGAGCTTAAAACGTTGCAAATTGTATCAAAATTAACCCTAGTCCAGTGCAGAAACTTGGTGTTATTGTGAAGGGGTCTTTAGTAATCACATAAAAATATGTTTAAAAAAAATTGATTTTTTTTGCTCTAAATAAAAATTATTTTAGTATTTTTAGCTCATTTTGATATGTTGATATTAAAAATTATTTTAAAAAAATAAAAAAATATTATTTATTTAAAATTTTTAAATAAAAAACATCCGTATCCACATTATCAAATACCCTCAAAATATTACACCCTCAAAATATTATTATTATTATTATTATTTTGTATTTCTTTTGTTTTTAGTGGCGGTCTTGAATAAAACTAAATTGAAGTTTTTTCCAGTTTATTTTTTTTTATGATTTTAATAAATTAATATAAAAATATGAGTGCATTTTAAAAAAGAACATATGTTATCACTCGATAAGATTGCAGCTGTGGTGTGATGGGAACGTGCACAATTAAAAAGAGAATAATGTGATGCTCCATGTTTTATATTCGAGAATTATGAAAAGATAAAATAAATAAGTAATGATCTTATTAACAAGGACAAAAGACACAGCTTCATGCTATATATACTCTTGTCCTCTAAATTGTTCAGCTTGGCATCGAGCTCCTCTCTGGGGTCTGAAGCTTTACGAAAACATCTTTTGTCGTTGACTATATATCTCGTAAATATTCTTTAATAGTTATATTTTCTTCATCGATACGATATCTCACCGTTTGATAGTTATTTTTTTTATTTCAGCATATTAAATAAATAAATAAAAACAACATTCAACTACAATCTCTGTAACTATAATCATGGGATATATATTTTTGTCGTAGAGTTGAACATTTAACCAGTAACAATGGCTTCCCCGCGCGTCTTTGGTCAGGCTGTTCTTATAAAGCCTTTGGATTTGGAGATGACATAACGGGGTCAGCTAGAATGCTGTATACGAGGACTCTATCAAATCAACTCATTTTCAAGGTTATCAGATGCTAAACCATGCAGGTCGAAAACTTTTGTTACTTCTTTCTCTTTCAATATATATATATATATATATATTATTTTCTAGCACACCTTCAACTTTCATCCGAATGTCAGGCAATGAACAACAAGTGTTTGCATGCCAGAGATAGAGTCCCGATGTGATCGATCTTGTCAAGCTATTCTGTACGTGTTAAATTAGTGTGTATATATCTGCTGAAGCATCACACAGACAGGCGGAGCAGGTGCGCAGAGGGGATGAACCTGAGTGATTTCGCTGAAGGTATGGCACTATTATAATATCCGTTCACTTGATAATGCATGTACTGTGCACCGATGCGAAACCCTTAATTACCAGAGCCTTTCCTGAGTGCCTGCCATTTATTTATTTGGCGGGCCCTGTTGATTTATTGAGCATATTTCAGTCATCGGAATTGCTGATTTCACTACCTTGTGACAACTCTACCCTGAACCGACAAAAAATTATGGTTGTGGGGTGAGTTTCCTCGCATATCATATCATTATTCACCCATCCAATTCCAGAAGGATAGCACGCGGGCGCCTATGTACTCGATCACTCCAAGTGCATTATGATCTATGCATTAGGGATAACAAAACGACTTCATCCAGGAAGCAAATTAAAGAGATCGAATGCTGTCTTAATTTGTTTTTAACAACAAATGCACCTGAGATGTGATGATTCTTCTCGTCAATAGAAACCAAGACTCGATCGAAAGAGAATTTTTGCGAGTGAGGACAAGAAAGGGCATAACCATCTATTTTTATTCCCTTCATCTGCGACGTTTAAGCAGCTTTCAAGAATAATTCTTACAAAACAGTTCCGCCATTAATTTCCATGCATGAAACGGATTACTTATTCGATTATTTCATTGGTTAAGTGGTCCGAGTTGCAAATAATAGGGAAAGGACATAATATCTACATATTTCAGTGGGAAATGTTGAAGTGAGTTCTAACTTTGCAGTCTAAGCAAGTTTTCTTGATTACGTGAATGGTTTGGTTTGCCCTTTCCTGCGTATTCACTTTTTTGTGATGTCGTTGACTGTATAATATTCTCTTGTTATTAGCCATCCAGTATTTTCAACGGACAGCATATCACCACACTCCTTTCTGTTCTTCAATTCCTGGTATACAAGACCAAACTCACTCATTTCTCTAAAACCCACAAAACCTCTCTCCCAATCCTCTCTGACACGCCATGAATCATCTTCAAGCTTGCTTTCTGAACATCTTTAAGGCGTCTTCTCTTTTGATTCTTCTTCATTACCCTGCTATGGTCACCTGTGAGTGTACGTGTGAGGTTGAAGATTTAGAACATGGCAAAGGTGAAGCACTAAAGTTTAAACTAGGCTCAATACTCTCAATTCTAGTTGCTGGTGCTATTGGCGTTAGCCTCCCCTTGTTAGGAAAGAAAATTAAAGCCTTTAGGCCTGAAAATGATATTTTCTTTATGATCAAGGCATTTGCTGCTGGTGTTATCCTAGCCACCGGATTCATTCACATACTGCCAGACGCATTTGAAAGCTTAACATCACCATGCCTTAGCCAAAATCTATGGGGGCGCTTTCCATTCACAGGTTTTGTTGCCATGATGTCTGCGATAGGGACACTAATGGTGGATTCATTTGCGTCAGGGTTTTATAAGAGGATGCATTTTAAAGAGAGCAAAACGGAAAATAATACGGATGAAGAGACAGCTGAAGAGCATGAAGGTCATGTTCATGTTCATACACATGCTACACATGGCCATGCCCATGTTTCTGCCTCCCCAAACGAAGATTTGGCGCTCTCTGAATTGGTTCGTCGAAGAGTTATTTCACAAGTAAGATTTTTCTCATAATCTAATTTTTTAGCATTTTCTTAACGATGAACTAACAGGACCTATGTTTTATGCTTGGACGAGTGTTGTTCCAGGTATTGGAGTTGGGGATTGTAGTCCACTCAATAATTATTGGAATATCTCTGGGTGCTTCTCAGAGTCCAGAAACAATAAAGCCTCTCATGGCAGCCTTGTCTTTCCATCAGTTTTTTGAAGGCCTGGGACTTGGTGGCTGCATCACACAGGTACATATCCCACACGACCTCCTAAGATGAGGATGATTTCTTCATGTTATCTTTTAGTTGGGAAAACTTTTGTTTTGCAATTATTGCCTCCTGCTAGCCAGTAGAATTTTATGCAGGTTGGAGATGTCGACATAATACAACATCTTTATCTTTTCACTATTTTACTACATTGATCTCATATGGTCAACTCCTTGTGTGATTTGGTCTACCTTTTTCCTTAATAATATCTCTCATCACTGTGATGGGTTTGTCATGCACAAGATGACTCACTTGATAGTTTCATCATACAAATGATCGCATGGTAAAGTAGCTTTTGAGCATTTGATTAATATTTTAAGACAGAAACAATTAAACATAAATTTTATTTGCTAATGTGTTATCGTTGGGCAAAGATTGTTTTTTGTTACTGTCTTCTTCTTTCATTCATTAACTTCTTAACTCAGACGAGTTTTTGTTTGTAATCTTAGGCACAATTCGAGTCTGCGTCGATGGTAATGATGGCAACATTTTTCTCCCTGACAACCCCAGTGGGAGTTGCCATTGGAATTGGAATTTCTAGCATTTACAGTGAGAGTAGTCCGACTGCTCTGATTGTCGAGGGCATTTTCAATGGAGCCTCAGCTGGGATTCTGATATACATGGCACTCGTTGACCTATTAGCATCAGATTTCATGAGTCCAAGGATGCAAAGCAATTTCAGGATTCAATTAGGAGCAAATGTTTCCCTTCTTCTAGGGGCTGGTTGCATGACTTTCATGGTCAAATGGACTTGAAATTCTCAGAACTCTATGAGCACAAGCCGTTTTATCCTGGGGAAATGGATTCATAGCCCTTCAAGTTTTAAATATTGATTATATGAAAGTATAGGGTCACAGGAAACCCTATACTTTCATTTTTCTGGTCAAGTGTTTTCTCTCCATCCATGTTCATGGCTGATAGTTTGAGAGACTGGTCAATAATGTTAGTTTTATGATATATATATATATATATATATATATATAATTTAGATGTGACAGAAATCAACTATCCACTAGTTTCATATTTGCAGTCATCAATTGTTCTTTCATTTGAGTAAAATGATTTAAATTTTCATTTTAGTGAAAGCGATTCATAAACAAAAACACCGGCTGTATCTCAAGTCTCTTCGCTCAACATTCCAAGTGCAGGAATGTGGAATCAAGCTTTCCAGTTTAAATATTTTTCGACAACCCTGGATGGCAGCATTTTGTTTTCCCTTTATAGTTTTAAAATAAAAGGAAAGAATCTTTCCTCAAAGGCATTTTATTTTAGTGGCCGGTGAAAATTGAAATGCCAAGAGTACGGCGATAGATTGGTGGCTTGGTGCAGTGCTCTTGGATTTGTAGCCGCTCAAAAAGAATGGTTCTGTTTTAAAAAATCGCCTCGATTCCAAGAAAGTTAGATGAAAACAAAAGGGTGAAAGAACTAGAGATGTGTCCCATCTCTTGAACTCATTTTCCCAGGAGATTTCTGCTGTTTGTTGTTTATTTGGCAAATTGAACGTGATGATAAGTTCTATCTTCGATTGCCATTTTTGTTGCAACTCTTGTTCATACAGAACCTCGTGTAAGCCCAGTCTAGGAATATCGGCTTGAAGTCTCAAGTTCTTGATATTGGAAGCTGAAGTGAATAATCCCCTTCAGTGCACAAGGGTAATAATGACTATGAAGATTCAATGCCAGATGAGGTTGGTTTTTTTTAGTGTATGATCTTAAATTTAACTGAAACCATGGTAGAAGATCATGATTATGAGCCTATGATTTTGGAAAACACAAAAGATGAAACATCATTTGCCAAGACTTCGCAGGAGAGGTCAGGCGAGGAGAGGAAGGCAGCGGAAGGACTTTTATATACACAAACACTTCAAAACCTCGAATTCATCGTATTTTGTTTTAGCACAGACACTACAAAGGCTCCATTACACCGACAACTGAAACTTGTTTTGCTGGTTATTATAATATTTCTTCACTAATCCAGTACAACAGTCCATCTTCAACGTCTCAATCCACTACCAACTTCAAAAAAACCTTAACCACAAAACTTCGTCACTGTCGCAATTGTAATATGATTATATAATCGACACCAGCATATGTTCTGTCACCATACAAGTTCTAGTCACTCGTTATCGAGAACAAATGCAGTTCTTGCTGTCTAAGTGGGAATCATCTCCTTGAACTCGACAGCTTTTAACATCAGCATTGTATACTTTTTTCTTGTAGATATGCAAATACTATATATTGGCCCCAAAAGAATCATTATTCGTAATGCTAGATCCTTACAAGGAGTGTCCTGCTCGTCTGATCATCTGTTAATGGAAAAGGATGAATAGCATTGCTCCATGCAATCCAACAACTGTACAACAAAATTTTGTATGTTTATTGCATAAAAAAGTGCTAAAAATATCCAATAATCAAAAGACCACAACCAGGAGAGCTAGAATGTGCTGATTGTCGACGAATTTTTTGGCTTGGGATAATAATCCAAGCTATCAGTTGTGAAGCAACTTGACAGACCTAGATTGAAAAATCGAGGATCTAAGGCCATATCTCAGTTCATTGTCAGTTGCAATCCGTTTCATATGTGCAAGTACATCAGCTGGAAATGATCTCCAATGGCAGATAATTACACAGCATTTGCTGAAATGAGTGGTTTGGGAGTGGCCAATGATCTAATTTCAGGTGCAGAAGTAAGAAAAAGTATGTTTAGCCTGTGCATTAGTATGTCTGCCCTTGAGGGAATCTCGTTCAAAAGAAATTCTGAACAATTGGTTTCTCGAACCACTCCATAACAAAGTCCCCAGGGGCCCTTATAAGTTAAAACCACATTGCTAGCTTCAATAGGGATTCTACGGAGCTCAACATCAGTGCAACCACAATCCTTAGAGTTGGTACTGTAACCAATTTGATCTGTGTTGGTTTGACGCCGTAGTAAAGCAAGTGCTTTCTGAATCTATGGAGAGCATGCACAACTGCTACAAGAGCAGCTCCAATGGACAAGCGCAGTTCCTAGCATCAAGGGACCAGGCAATGTGCCTTTGGAAAAAAGCTTATTCTCATACGCAACTTTCCAAACACATCAGGCTCGATTTATCTGCCCCATGAGAAAAAGGTAATTGAGCAGAACATTCACGAAATACTTCGCATCGCCCTTTTCCAACTCATAATCCCTGAAAAAACTCCCTTACAAAGAATAAAACTGCCTTTTTCCTCTGTTATGGGCCAGCAAAGAGCCCGCACATAAAAGCATGTCCCTTATGTCTTGTAGCACCAAGGATTGCCATCAAATGCCTCTCAATCTGCTCTTCTTGGCATCGGACAAGATAGGCATGAATTCATTACATCACTGGAACTCACATCAACAAGCCATCATCTCAAGTAAAAATTTGGCAGACACATCCACAAGCTTCTTTTGAGCCGAGAGAGTCCAAAGGGCAGTATATGTACTCAAACCTGCATTGGTCATCGAGTTGTACAGCTTCATAGCAGATCTACATGTCCAGAGGCAGAGAATGCATTTCGATAAGAGATGAATCGGAAGCTGCAGTGGCCGGTGGGTAGAAATCCAGCCTTTTCGGTGTCTCAAAAGATGGACATTGCAACATCAAGCTTCCCTGACTTTGCATGGGATTCAGTTATTAATGTATACAACCCAAAGTTAGGCTTGAAGTCAGCGATCTTCATCTCATCCCAAAGTCTGTGAGCAGTATCTAATTTCCAGCCTTGGTGTGGGACTCAATCAAGGAAACATGCATGATAACAGATGTTTTGAGCCCTAAAACATGGATTTCCATGTAAACCTTCATCGATGTCTCCAACCTCCCTGCTTTCCCCATTGAATCAACGAGCAATGAAAATCCGCTAAGGCTTGGACAAAAGTTCATTTCTTACATCTCTTAGAAAAGCTTAAAAGCTGCATCCAGGTGACCTGATTTTGCCAAGCTTGTTATCATCAGCTCGTAAGTTGAGCAATCCAGTGATTATTTGCAGCTTCCATGCTCTCGTATATCTCAAATGCCTTATATGCCAAGCCCATATTCAAAAACAACTTCGTTAGTAGATTATATGTTCCTGTATCAATTTTCCTTCCGGAATCCTGTGCCCTCTTGAAACAACAAAATGACCCCTCCAACTTTTCTGCTTTAGCTAAATACCACCCTGTTAGATGCACTGGATGAAGTTGCAGCCTTACTTGAATCACGAAACATCACATCGAACAAAGACTGAATCCCATCAAAATCTTTACTTTGGTTTAATCCTTCAAACAACATCACATAACACTCATCATGTGGTACATACATACCAAGTTTGCCTCTTAGCCCATTTGAATAAACTCACCACCGCATCAGTCTCATTAATGGTCTTCAAAGCCTGAGCTAGATGGGTCATATATGGCACAAATTGGCTTCTTTAGCCCACCATTCATAGCATGGTCATCAACCCCTGGTTCGACTGACCTTATACCTTATCATTATAAATAACACTCCCTGACCTCATCTAATTGTTAAGGTTCAACCTTAACAAGTAGTTGCAGAAGAGAAAATCGAGAGAGAAGAATAGACTGTAAACTGTTCTTGTTATTGCTTACCCTTACCCAAATGATTACAATGCCTTATATACCCCCTCTCATTCCTCTAACTGATTAGCTACTCATTAATTCCTCCTCTCACTAACTGTGACAACCTCCTGCGTAACAGACTAAAATTAAAAGGGAATGAAATCTATAAACATTAACAAAAAAAAAAACTAAAAGGGAATGAAAAATAATGGTTTAGTTAAAAACAATTAAAATAACACGGACTAAAATTAGAGAAATTCATTTTCATTATTCAAGGGACATGTCTTTTTACACTCTAGTCCCTCTTATTTCAAAGTTTCTTTTCAATAATAAGACTTTATCTTCTTACATTTCAATCCACTATGATCTCGAGAGGAAGAAAGTCAGGAGAGATAGACGTCATGAATATCATATTTTGGCAATTAATTACTTTGCCTTTGGTGGAGAGAGAAAAATCTTCCAAAATCATATTTTGGCAATTAATTATTTTTCTTTTGGTGTTGTTGATGAGTTTATCTTTAAAAAAAACTCAATTAATATGTTCTAGGGCTGTTTGGCATTGCGATCGGAAAATGTTTATAAAAAAAATTAAATTTTGATTTGTTGGTGTCAAAAATATTTTTTTATTTATAAAAAAACATCATTTTGATGTATTTCTAACCGAAAAACACTTTCAAAATCAATTGCAATCGTACTCCCAAGCACAAACAATTAAAATATAGAATCTAGAATTTTTGTTAAGACAATTAAAATATAGAATCTAGAATTTTTGTTATGATTTTGAATTTTCATTTCAATTAAAATATATTTCGTGATGGAAAATAGGTTTCGGAGACTCATATGATATTTTTTTAATCTTTTTACGTGAAAAAAATGTTAAAATTTAGGTTTTTAGATACTTACAAGTGGAATCCTGAGTTTTCAACCCATGACGTGACATTATTTTTTTATGATAAAGTATTATTCTTAATTTAATCACTACTCCACTATCTCCTCCACCCACCTTCGTGATCACCATAATCTTTTTTATTATTTATATTTTATACTACCATCATGAAATCATTTTTTAAAAAAATCACTATTCCCTTTTATTTTAAAAATACAGCCTTGAAATTTTTAAACTCTATTACGTTCCCTTCATTTTCATATTTTTTAGATTTATTTAACTTGAATACAAATTTGCAGAGTCGAGTTTAGTCTTTTTTTATTATTATTTCGAGGGTTTGTAAATGAACAATCTAGAAAGAAGAGGGGGTCATTCTTAAAAAAAAAATAAAATTATGTGTACCGTTGAAAGAAATATCAACTTCAGATCTGCGAGGGCAAGAGACAACGACTGCACTTTACTGGAATGAGATTCTCACACAATGAATCATTGGCAGTGCACATCTTTGCAGAATTTCCATTTTTCTGCGACTGATTCGAATGGCGTGATCCAAAAATGACAAACTTTTGAGATGATTAGTGGGAAATTAAGAAATCAACATAAACACAAGCCACGGTATTGCGAGTTCTTTGATTTCGAACGCAGATAAAATTGTTGAAGATATCACTTGCATGACAGATCCCACAGTTCAAAAAGAAAATGCAATGTTCCATCTCTTAAATATATACTGTTTTTATAATTTTCATGGTGAAAATACAAACCACGATCAGAAACAAGTTTTGCTTGATCATATTTGCATGGAATTGGAGGTACTGTTTCATCAATTTTAGAGCCCAATTACGCGTCGAGTGATTCAAAATCGTTCGAAGGACAAAAGGGTGCCTATGCCTCCACCATGAGAGAGCTTTGAGTAGAAAGCAAGCAAGACAAAAGGGCAAACAAAAATCAACACTTTCATTTTTTTCAATGTCAAGCAAGCATATATGCCATAATACATCGTCACCCCATAAAAAATGAAGAGATGGATTGCCATTCTGCACATCCAGGGAACAACTTCCTATAAAATATACCTTCCATCGCACCTTTTAAGCTTCTCTTTAGCATTTCTTCACATACACCACTCTAAGCAAAGCAGACTGTATAGCAGATTGAAGCTGCTAAAGAATAAATCTTTATGGCCAACCCAGCCACCACTTGCGAGCCATTCTAGGACCGTCCAAGGATGCCGTGACCCTCTCGTGTATATATAAGCAAACGGCTCGTGTAATCTTGTATCCTTTGAAGGGTGTGGAGTCTCTGAGCTTTTTACCTGGAAGCTCTGGTTTGATCGAAAGGAATGGAAATAAGCAAAGGTTGCAGGAGAGTTTGCATTCTGCTACTCTATTTGACGATTGCAGCAACTCCATTCACTCTCTGCAGTAAGCTCACTCACTCATGTCCTTGCACCCATTAGTTGCATCACTCTGGCCTGCATTTATTTCAGCTAATTAGTGCTCCGTTTTGTAAAAGTTGAGTTGTATTTCTGTCCTCCACCCTGCCAAAACCCACTATTTAGAAATTAAATGGGACAATCTGATCATAGCTAATTTACCGTCTTTGTACATAGCATGTAGGTTGTGAAATTGGAATCACTACTGATGTGGGCTCTGCTGTCAAGTTTTGATAACTGCCTGGTAATACATCCATGATCAAGAAAGATGAAAATCGTAGAACATATAACTGCGTTGGAGGGCTGGGATTTTCTTTTTTCTTTTTCTTTTCTCAGCTGAATATTCCAAGTCATTTGCCATTTGATCATACGGTGAATAGATCACATAGGGTCCATTGCATAGCCAAGATTCAGCAGTCACCATCATATACCACCAAATCAAACAGCTACTCTTTAGCTAATTACCAGCCAATAATGTGATTCATCTCAGTGCATGAGCAGCAATCGGATCGTATGGATACTGATTATATAACTCTATTATTAACTTGTGAGCAGATGCTAGAAGATCAGGGCGCTTGTTAAAAGGTCCAGTGCGTGCAAGAAGTTCCCTGGTGAAACATGCCAAAAAACTTAAAGTGACGAAGCACTTCGACTTGGCTTCATTGGTACTGCAAAAGGAGACAATGGATTCAACAAATGCCGGTCCCTATGTAAGCTCACCATTTACCTTGCCACCTTTTGATTCATTGGGACCAGTTTCATTGCCCGATAATGCCCCTCCATACTGCATTTATCCCCCAAACACCCCGCAACCCCCTTCCACAACAATTCCACCTCCAACAGGATACATCCCATCTTCACCTCCACCACCCTCCTCTTATCTACCACCGGTTCTTCCCGTCCTAAGCCCGCCTCCAAGCCCGCCCGGATTTACCCCTGTTCCCAATCCACCTGAAATAGTTCCTAGTCCACCAGAAGTTGTGCCTGCCCCGCCCGTCAACATTCCGGGCACACCAGAGGGCGCCGTCGTAAGTCCGCCAGGTATCATCCCAGGCACACCGGAATCAGTGCCTAGCCCGACTATCTATGTTCCAAGCCCGTCAGAACCTGCGCCCCCTTTTTACGAGCCTAGCCCACCAAGTTACATCCCTAGCCCGCCCATTTTCGTCCCGTCTCCAACTATATTTGTCCCAAGCCCGAGGGGGTTTCACCCGCCAGTTGTGTATCCACCGCCGACAGGACCACCGTCTCCAAGAACAAGCCCGTACACAGCCCTGTGGTGTGTTGCCAAGCCTTCGGTGCCGGATCCAATTATTCAAGAAGCAATGAACTACGCTTGTGCGTCTGGGGCAGATTGTGACTCGATTCAACCGAACGGGTCGTGCTTTGAGCCCAACACATTATTTGCACATGCTTCCTTTGCCTTCAATAGTTACTGGCAGAGGACCAAAGCTGCCGGCGGCACTTGTTCCTTTGGAGGCACCGCCATGCTAGTCACCGTTGATCCCAGTAATCCCCTTAAATTACATCGACCTATTTCTAACTTGCTCTGCTGATCATAACACAGGGCCTTACATTATTCCTGTTCTTCTTACACCTTTTGCAGGCTACGATGGCTGTCAATTTATGTACGTGTGATGAGATGGAGGGCGCTCGATCTTTTGGGGACGGCGGTCAGTGGGCCGGTCTCGGAGACGGAAGAGACCAATCTCTCTCTCTCTCATGCTTCATTTCTAAATAAATTTATCGGGTCACTTTACGATCTGTCAGGGCATGAATTTTGTAAGTAGTGCTTCTAAGGTGTTGTTTGGCGGGTCCCAGGTAGATTAGGCCTGGATTTCTATTTCTTCTTAGGCTACCATCCTCGTCATGAAACTCTTCTTTTTGTAATCCGTACAAGGGACCTGCCTTCATCTCTCCCGCATCAGCTGTATTAACCTCGAATAAACATATAAAGGTGACGTGTCAAAAAAGCTGCAGTGATTCCAGTCGCGTCTTTTGTGCACGTGATCGCACACGTGTACAATATTGCATATTTGCAAAGCCATATCTAAGTTTTTAAATTAATGTAAAGAACGAAGTCCGGAATTCCTTCCCCAACGATAAGACTATCGATTATTGATTGATCATCTATAATGGATGAAATAATAAACAATGCATTGAAGAGCACTAAGAAACTCATAATGGGCGGTGATGATGAATGGACCACCCAAATTACCATACACCGTGCGACAGCCAATCACTCGCCTCCATCCTTTTCCCTTCCCTAGTTCCCTCCATATTTCAATTCATCATTATCTTGTCTACCATCTATCTATTAAAAAACCTAACAAAACCATCCCATCCCGCCCCCCTTCCCCTTCTCCGCAGCAGCCACCGTCACCGTCGCCACCATCACTAAATGGCGACCGAATTCGAAGACGGTTTCCCCGCCGAAAAACTATTCAACCAAGGCTACTCCTACACATACGACGATGTTATTTTCCTCCCTCATTACATCGACTTCCCAACAGACGCCGTTAACCTCTCAACTAAACTATCCCGCAATGTTCCTCTCTCTATCCCATGGGTCTCCTCTCCCATGGACACTGTTACCGAGTCCCACATGGCTTCAGCGATGGCGGCGCTCGGTGGAATTGGGATTATTCACTCTAATGTAACACCGTCCGAGCAAGCTGATATGATCAGATCCGTTAAGTCACGCCGCGTGCCTATATTGTCGAGTCCAGTTTTTAAGGCGCCTGATTCACGGATTGTTGACGAGTTTGACAGCAACGACGTTCCTTTTGTTCTTGTCACCCAATCAGGTAATAACATAAATAGAATATAAAAACTAATTCACTTCCTTTTCGATTTTTTTTTCTTTTTAAAAGAAAAGGCAGTGCTAAGAGTTTCTACTGTTTTATATTGCTCAGGGACTCAGAAGACGAAGTTGCTGGGATACATTGCGAAGTCTGATTGGTTGGGGTTGAAAGATAAAGAAACTAAATTGGGGGAGATTATGCGCACGGACGCGAACGTGTGCGTGCCGTGGGATTATGATTTGGGGCAGATTGATGAAAAGTTAAAAAAGGAAGGGCGTGATTTTGTGGTGGTGGAGAAGGAGGGAGGAGAGGTGGTGGATGCGTTGACGAAGGAGGAGGTTGACAGGGTGAAGGGATATCCTAAGTTAGGGAAGGGAACGGTGGGGTCTGATGGGAGGTGGATGGTTGGGGCGGCGATTGGGACAAGGGAGTCGGATAAGGAGAGGTTGGAGCAGTTGGTGAAAGCAGGGGTTGATGTTATTGTCCTGGATAGTTCACAAGGGAATTCTGTTTATCAGGTTGAGATGATTAAGTATGTGAAACGGACCTATCCGGAGCTGGATGTGATTGGTGGGAATGTGGTGACAATGAGTCAAGCACAAAATTTGATCAAGGCAGGTGTGGATGGGTTGAGAGTTGGTATGGGGTCTGGGTCCATATGCACCACACAAGAGGTTTGTGCAGTTGGTCGAGGACAGGTAAAGGACGTTCTCTGTTAATGGTATCATGTTCTTACTTAGTTTGATGCTGGCTGGCAGTCCAACACCGGCCATTTTACTTGAAAACTTTATCTTTGTTGGTATGTATATCTTTGTTGTTTTTAGTATGCAAGAATCTAAAAATGCCAAGAGAAAAGGAGTTCCATTACATCCTAGCATACGGATTTATCTAACAGAACTCTGAACTCCAAAGTGAATGATTTCGTGTGGATAGTGAAGATAATTTGCACATCCAATCCTTTGTTCCACACTGAAGATTGTTTTTCTTGTCTTGCAACTTCCCAGGCAACTGCTGTTTACAAGGTTTCATCCATTGCCGCACAAAGTGGCATTCCTGTTATTGCAGATGGTGGCATTTCATTTTCAGGGCATATTGTCAAAGCCCTGGTGCTTGGGGCATCTACTGTAATGATGGGAAGCTTTTTAGCTGGAAGTACTGAAGCTCCTGGGGCTTATGATTATGATGAAAAGGTACGCCGTGGCTAAATGGCAATGAAAACTAGTCTTTTAGTTGTTTCTTCAAGCATCTTTCTTGCAAGTGAGTTTTTTACAAATTCCTTTTCACACTTTTCTTCCTTTGAAATTATTGCCTTGAATTAAGAAGATCACGGATTAACGAAAATGTAAAAGCAACCACTATCATCCCTCTGGCCAGTCCAGTATTTTCTTTCTGATTTATCATAATCGACGTTCTTACATCAGTGGAGGCAATAAAGCTGTACACGATTTTGGACAGGGAACTCAAAAATAACCTTGAAGTTTG
This sequence comes from Salix exigua, assembly GCA_032356905.1. Classification (NCBI taxonomy): domain Eukaryota; kingdom Viridiplantae; phylum Streptophyta; class Magnoliopsida; order Malpighiales; family Salicaceae; genus Salix; species Salix exigua. The sequence goes on along the minus strand of CM063595.1, from coordinate 4,342,755 downwards.
AAACTCTATAAATAAAGATATTTATAATTGTTAAGAAATCTTATTAGGAGACTATCTTTTCAAGATAATCTCCTGTAGCTGAGGTTAGTCCTCATCTTTTAACCTGTCCTTATATGGAAATTTTATGCCTTAAAGGTAAGGCTGTGGTTCAGAATACAGAGCTAAGTGAACCTGAACATTACTTAAAAATGAAAAATTGCTGTTTGTGTGCATTTGTTAACGTTGTTTAGCATTGGATTATTTGGGAATGCACTTATGAATTATAATGGACACTTGTTATGCTAGTAATAAGGCAGTCTCTTGAATATGTCAGCACTTAATAATATATGAATATTCAGACACTCATGCAGCGTGCTTGTGATTTATTGTTTTATACCAGTAACACGTCAGATTATTTTGAGATTATTTTTGTTCTTGTGTTATGACAAAATATGACCGGATACATTTACTGGCTCTAGATGCAGTTTCAATTCTATGAATTCTAACAATTTGCCATACCAGAAAAAATGCCGGGTTAAAAAATATCGTGGCATGGGCTCCCTTGAAGCGATGGCTAAAGGGAGTGATCAAAGATACCTGGGTGATACTGCTAAGCTAAAGATTGCACAGGGAGTTGTGGGAGCAGTTGCTGATAAAGGTTCTGTTTTGAAGTTAGTACCTTACACTATGCAAGCAGTAAACCAAGGGTTCCAGGATCTTGGTGCTTACTCGTTGCAGTCTGCTCATGATTTATTAAGGTCAAAGACACTCAGGCTTGAGGTACGGATGGCTTTTCTTATACTTCTGGTATTGGGATAATTTGGTAGTTTTTGATGCGTGGAAATAATATGTGACTGTGCGTCAAGCTTAAGTCCTTATCCATCAGAATGTATAAATATACGTTTTTTATAGCTTGCTGGTTGAACATTTGAAGTTAGCTTCCTATGTAGAGGCATAAACAATCTTAAATGATTTAAATCGCTACTACCTTTGCAAATCAACCAAAAAAGCACAATTATAGGGCAGTGCATCAATAACCATCCTTCATGCTGAATTGCCAAGAGGGCGGGGGGCTGGATTTGAAGGGATGAAGGGTAAATATTTTGATTCATTGGCAATAGGTTGTGTACCATACTTGCATCCATAGCTCTCACATAATCCCTTTATTGTCCACTTATCACCCATGCTTTCTGAAGTCATGATTGAACTTTGCTCTTTCATTTTTGTCGATATGGTATTGGACCTTATTCCTCTGGCTTGCTATAGGTACGGACATCAGCAGCCCAAGTTGAGGGTGGAGTTCATGGACTGACTTCACATGAGAAGAAAGCCTTTTGAACGTAATCTGTCCAGCATTTATTGTTACTGATAATGACCAGTTCTAAATTTTAAAGTGATATTGGAGTGTGAGTAGCGTTTAATTGAACTGCACGAATCTTGAAGGAGCTTTGTCAATTTTACATGGGTTTTTTTGTGAAAGTCATAGGAGGTTTCTGCTGGGAATACCAGAAGTGCATCGATGATCTCTGCCTCTTGTTGCCAGGCATGGGATTAATCACCCGTCTGTATTTTACCAATTGTACTATTTAAGTGAGAATCTCATGAGCTAGTTAAATTAATTTTGCACTCTGTTCTTCAAACAAACACTTATGGTGAGCGGACAAGAATTGTTTCCCACTGTTTGCACACTTTTGATTTATCAATCTCATGTGACATGATAGGCTTATAACTGAATGATCAACAAAACATTGAAAGGCTTGTTTTAAATCACGTAGGTGTTTCTAAAGTGTGGAGGCTCCGCTTCTTTCTTTTCTCTAGCAAGAAGAGCCCGGTTCGGCCCGTGATGGCTCTTTCTTGCATGATTAGCTAGATTCTAGTGGCAGCAGCTTTTTGCCTTCTTCCAGAGTGGTTCCCCATATATATGATCATACAGCCATGGGCATCCCGCTTTGATTTACCGGAGTTGGATCTTTTTTTTCCAAGGTTGTCAATTATTTTGTGGTTTGTGTTTTATTTATATATTATTGGAATGGAATTTTTAATTAAAATGACATGTTTTGGTTTTGAAGTGATTTGACATCCTATTTCAAGATAAATAAATATTTATTTTTAATTAATGTTTATGTTTATATATATATATAATTAAATATATCAATTCAAAAAAAAAATAGTTCAAATCCAAAAATAAAATTATTTATAATTGTATAATTTATTTTTTAAATATAAGTAAAAAAAAAGATTTGAATTGATATACTTTAATTGAATTGATGAGTTCAAAGATAACATGAAAAATTAATAAAAATATAGTTTAACTAAAAAAAAATTAAGTTGATATCTTAAAAAATTACTGAAATAACGATATATAAAATTAAATCGAGTCAACCTGGTTAAACTTTTCAAATATATGACATGTGTTATAAGACCATGATAATCTTAAATAAAGCAAATCAAATTATAAAGTTCAATTTGTAATAAACTCTTGAATAATAAAATTGAGACAAATTTCATCTAAAAAAATACATAATAAAATAATTTTTGTAAATAAAATCATGAACTTGTATAATATTATAAAATTATCATCATTAATCTTGCAAAGTTTTTACCTTCTATGATTATTCTGAAATTTTAATATAATACTCATAAAATTTTATTTTAATATAACAGTCAAATTATAAAATATAATTGATATTGTAAAACTATTCATTATATAAAAAAAAAATACTATTTGACTGGAATGGAACCAAAATGTTCCTAATAAAATTTACGAAAAAATCAAGATTCTGAACGAGATAAAATTTGACTTGCTTGTTTTAGTTTTTAAATTAGAACATAACATACCGGAAATTTCAGACAGAATGGAAAAAAATTGACAACCTTGCCCCCATGCAAATAGAAATCAAGGAAGCCTGACCTCAACCACACGCAGTGCCAGAGAAAAACACGAGCATTCATAAACAGTAATGACAAATGCCCTGCTGCTGGTTTATGAAATTCAGAACCTCAACCACACGTTTCATAGCATTTGCTTATAATAATTCATCTAGAGAGATGGGTTCATTAATCATTGCCTTGGCAACATTTATCATCTCGTTTGACGTGAATCCATCGTCCTTCATGTAGAACGTGTGCAATATTTTTATCATGTTCCAAAACAAATCCTTGCAGGGTCTAGGAATTACACTGCCCTTTTCCTGCAAAACTAGTTGAAGCATTTGTCTTCTCTGGCCATCGATCAATCCTTTAAAATGTTCAACGGCCTCTTCTTCAGTCACAGTGCCACCGCCGTGAATCATGTACAATGAGACAGCATTCAGTTTCCCCTCCTCAGATTCTCTCTGCAAAAAGTAAAACACTGTCAGCAACTAAACAAATATCAGACATGAGACCGATAACATTATATGTTATATCCCTTGAAAAGAGCCATCCACCTTGAAGCTTCTCCAGTCATTGAGCAGACGCCCGCAAGTGCTCATAACCTTGTATAGATTAAGCAATTCAGGATGCCCAGCAAGTTCCTCTGAAAGCCTAGGCCCCACAAAATAGAGAGCTGGAAGGACAATGGGCCCTAAAGCGAAGGATACATGTGCAGTTGTCATATATTCTTCAAGCGTTGGCACTGATTTGTTACTTGACCATTGTGCTTCTGTCAACATGGATTTGAGCAAATCCAACCACTGCGATGCAAAACTGAGCCGTCAAAAATTGTCTCTTTCCGATTTTGCTAGTATGATGGTAACAGTATTATTATAATTCAGTAGGAATTCTTCTTACAATCTTGATAACATGAGTTTTCACATCGCGTCCTTGCCATCTGAAAGATTTGTCTCCTATCTCACTTATAGTGCTGTGAATTGCCGAATATATGATCTCAACTTTCTCAGAACAAAAATCAGCAGTGCCATTGACATCCCATCTGCATTCCATTAGAAACACATCATGATTTGAACAGAGTAGAATCGTCTAGAAAATGAAGAGATTGAAAGGGGAAACGAAACATACCTCTCAATCAATTGAATAAGGTTTACTAGTTCTTCTTCAGAGCCACCAACATCAAAGAAGTCATCAACAACAGTAGTAAGCACACCATTTTTTGCCCATGACATGCGTGCATCGGATAGTTCTGGAGCGAAGAGAGTTGCTGCAGCAGAGAAGTAACAGTAGGCCTCCTTCTGCCTAGCAAACTTTAGCTTGTCCAGTCTCCTCTCTACAACCCACCTGTTTACATGACAGGTATCTTGCTATAAACAAGTAATATTTGAAGTGCCAAAACATTAACTAAATGCACTGAGCTAGCTAATCATTTAGTCCTAGTTAAGGACACTCGGATCTTTGATTGAAAAATTTAAGAGCTCCAATGAGATTGAGATCAAGGTGAAGTCACAAAACTAGTGATGAGTAGCTCCAGCAAAAGCTGCAATTCCATCTCGAAAAGGAAAAAAGACAAAAGGGAGTGAATGCAACAAAGCTAGCTTTGTGCTCCATATATTCTGCTTTCGATGCCTATTCAATGAAAACTGAAGGCCACCAAGTCAGGGTCTAGAGCTTTTGTAGAAAAGTACCTCCCAATTTGTTTAAGTTCTTCACGCTGTATTGATTGGCAGTTGTTGAAGTCTTCTATAGCCAATTTGATAAAATCTTGGCTACCAATAGTAGAACAACTATGACATGAAGAGTATAAGTACAAGTAAGAACACACTTATTTCACCAGTCAAATTAAAAAATCTCTTCAGCTAATCAAGATGTACCGATACGAAGTTTTCAAAATCCTCATATCATCTGTAGCACAATTTTTAATTCTTCTTCTGATAGCTAGGCGTTGCAAATCTGCATGGTAAGGAAAATTGAGAGTATCATGCACCTGAAGTGAAGAAAAATAACTGAAGTTAGGAATTTCAATGGAACTGAAAAGGGCTGTTCTCAGGGATTTGACAATAAGGGGAAAAACAAAACTACCTCTCCCATAATATTTTTAGGAAGCTTATCTCCACAAAGTGAAACGTTGGATAATCCCTGTTTCAGGAAATAGCTTGTCCATGGATTTTGCTTTTCCAGAAGTGATTCATCTGGATAACTTAGCTGCATAGCTCTGTACAACTCTAAGACAGCTCTCAAATCCTTCAAATATCCTCCCAGTGAATTAGAGAAATGATGTTCTGAAAATTGGTTTAATGTATCTACACCAAATGTTAACCCTATTAAGGCTATACTTATTAAAACATCCTCAAAAGATCCAAACATGAAATATTAAAACATCCTCAAAAGATCCAAACATGAAATATCCTATCTAAAGAAGATACCTGGAGAGACATCATATCCATTCAAACGTAATATTCTAAATGCCAAAGCACAAGTGGCACTATCAGAAAATATCTCTTCCCCCCCCTGCAACCAAAATCTGTTTGTTTGCTAATGTCAAGGTTTGAAGTAACAACAATAGTATTTCATCATGGTCTATTAAGTTAGCCAGAACTTCAGTGAAGAATTTTGTTAAAACATGAAGATGAATTCAGTTTTCTAGAAAGTTGCTTGCATCTATAACAGTGGTATAGCATTTGCAAAATGAAAATTGCACATTACCGGTATGTTTCTTCCAATACAATTTTTATTTCCTTCCTAAAATGCCGATCGATTCCCAAACTTTCAAGAGCATCAACCATAGAAAGACGAGCATACATGTCCAATGGATAAATGGTTGGAACTGAAGAAATCAATAGAAACTAGAAAGTCAATAACTAGATACCAAAGAGATGTGACATTATAGATAGCACATTTAAAATTATGTGGCTGGACCTGCATTCCCAAACTTCTGTAAGAGCGAACGAATATAATGGAGACAGTCAGCATCCTGAATATGAATAAAAGCAGCGGCTGTGGCGGATGGTGAATTGAACAGTGAACCATTCTTTCTTTGATATTTCATGGCCATTTCCCAATCCTGTAATTTTCCAATTCCTTCCGAAACATATGCTAAGTAGGCTCTTCTTCCCTCCAAGTTCTTGCCACCGCCACTACATATACAAATCCAAATGAAAACCAGACCATTCCAATATGATGTATCACACTTTAGAAATGACAACGCATCTCTACTAACATTTGGGATTAGTCCACAGGCTTCACGCATTTTTTTGGAAAATATTTTAAAGTGCACTTGTAGAATTTCAAGAAGTGAAACCTTGTTCTAGACCTTGCTCCTAGAAAGATGTAAAAAGCTCCTTTAAGAAGAGCTGAACCAACTAACCCCAGTTCCAAGGCAGATGTTGATTGAACTTGAACAGTCTGGTCCTTCCTCACTTGGCAAAGCCAATTTGTTCATTTATGAAGTTTGGTACCATTGTCATGAAAAGAAGCTTTATGTACGTAGACGTGGACCAAAATAGCAAATATGTAGGATAGAATTTCACCTTCTAAGCTCCAAATCCCTCCTGTGGAGCATGGAATTTATATCTGTCGGCTTCAAGGGGAGGTTCAAATCCAAATCCCTGGCATATTCAATCATGCCAGGAAATATTATATCAAATCCAATTGGTCTATGTTGCTCATTATCCGTAACTGAATCGGAATTCAACTCAATAAATCGAAGGCCTGCAACAAGGGATAGAATATTTATCCAGATTAAGTGTCTAGTTGCTTAATCATGCAATTTGGTCACCTAAGAATAATTGCTAAACACTTGTTATAACTTAAAACAGTACCTTTATTTATTTGTTCTTCACCGACACCCCATCGCTTCAATGCAAGGATGCACGCTAATGTAGATGAAAGAGCATCCTTAACTAATAATGGATGGCGATGAGGAAGACTCCAGGAGCCATCGCGAAGTTGATTATCCAAAATCCACTTTGTGCACTCTGGAAAACAAGGAGTTTCGGAACAGTTTGGAGATGGGACCATTGCTACCCAAGCAGTGTCATATGAAGACACTGACAACTCAATCTTATCAAACATCTTCTTAATCCTTTCCTTAGTTCCATGAAAGTTCTGCATGATTAAAAATGGAAAATCATGAGCAAAATGTTCAATCAATCCTTTAATTTCTCATAGAATAGATGGAACAATTCAAATCAATTGCAGTATCAGGTACCAGACTGGTTGTCTTGAATTCTCCTGTGACTAATTTTGATGCAGGGTCTGTCAAAGTTGCTTCACAAAAGGAAGATTGGCCAAAGGGAAAGAAAGCCAAGTAAGGTTATTCATCATGAATTATTGATAGATCACAGATTTGAGAATGCATCCAGGGGGAAAAAAACCACGATTGCCAAATGAATCGTAGAAAAATAAAATAAAATAATCAACCTTGTTAAAACAATCAAACACCAATTATTAAGAATATAAAACAAATTATGCACTCTATAATGGCGCTTCCATTTCTTTCTTCCAAGTTCTAACCGACAATAACTCGATAACCAAAGACGACTGAAGTGAATAAATTCATAAAAAAATCAAATTTCATATAGAACATAGTAAAACGAAATTCTAGAACATAAGAAACACAGGCGTAAAAAAGAACTTTGAATGCATAGCTGCACTTTCCAGATAGCCAAACCCCCATAAATGTTCAAGAAAGAGAACCTGATATAGAAGAAGGGCAGAGCCAGGGACGACTGGAAGACATGACAGGTAGTTGATTGCTAACAGTGTTCAAGAATATACTCTAAGCACAGGCAAAAGATAGAGACAGGGAGAGGTTTGAGTTGAGTGAGAACATCAGAAAACTGAACAGGGGTACGCAGCAGAAATGGAATCAAAGGGCAAGTAGATACGCTCCCATGTAAGGCGGCACTGAAGGACAAATGAATCTAATGAATTAACATTCAAACCACGATTTATTTTTCTTAACTTTTCACACCCTGCCATCTCTCTCTAGAAATGGAAAAATTTTCTGGTGCTTCTATTCCATGATCAGATTTATATGATTTAATATACAGGCCACCTTCATTGGATATGATATGAATAATCTAATGCTTTCCTTTTAAGACCTGGGCTCCTAAAATCATTACTGCAACTACCTTCTTTACTTTTCCTCTTTTTTATCTCCTCTCTCTTTTTGGTTGGTTCTTCGATGTCTCTTTATATTTATTTTGGAGTGGGGAATCCCCGATTACTATTAGAGTCTCTTTAAGACACGACCACTTCTGAAAGTCTCTTTAGTGTTGAACCCACCATCTGGCTCGCTGCTTGCTACTTCCCACTGCTCACTGGGACACGAGTTTCGCAGAATGTTGTCATAAGAAAAACCCGACTGCCTAGGCAGACCAAAAATTCCAAATAGATTTTTGAGTTGGCTTTAAGCTGGTCCCACGTTATATTTATTTATAAATTTAAATTTTTAGGTGATATGATTTTTTAATATGATATAAGAATTTTGTTAATTTAACCGTCATGATTTTGAATCTTTCCATTTTCATTTTATTTGATAAAAATTAAGTACAAAATGATATGAGTCGGTGTAAATTTCAAGTCTAAAGATCTTTCACTTGAAGGAGGTGTTAGAGAATAATATAAATTATATTATGAAGTCTCACCTATAAACTTAAACTTTTAGATGAAATGGTTCTTTAACATTATCATACAAAAAATCCAAATAAAAGCAAGTAAAACCATAATTTTAAAAAAAAACTAAAAGTAAAACCATACTTTTGAGGTTGGAAGATAATGGAAAATGTTTTTTTTTAATTATTTTTTTCCATTACATTAATATTTTTTTAGTGATTTTAGATTATTTTGATGTATTAATATAAAAATTAGTTTGAAAAATAAAAATATATGTTATTTTAATATATTTTTGAAAGAAAAAAAACTTTGAAAAACTATTTTCATAATATTAAACAAGTTCTTAAATTTATAGCAAAAAATATTAATTATGAACATCATATTAAATAAATAAAAAATTAATTGGAATAAGACTGGTTTTTTAATCGCGCTCTCATTATGGTTTGGATAAAAAAAAATGGATGCAAAGAAATAATATCTAAATTATTAAAAACTTTTCAATCATATCATTAAACTCGGTATAATGATTCAAACTTGAAAAATCTTGACCTAATTCTTTGCTTTAACTAGGTTTTAAATTAAATTGTTTGAGGATTTCATCAACACATCCTTATTTACTAGGTAGGTCCAAAGAAAAAGAATCAAATCATGTTTAATCTAGTAAACTTGCAAACTTTACAATCATGATGATGGACTTCACTTGAATGAATTGTTTTTCTTTTGACAAGTCTTATTAACATGGTTTATTACTCATATAAATTATTTTGAAAGATATATTAACATGATCCACAGTTTATATTTGTATGAGTTTTCTTTTGCAAGATCTTTCACTTGAATTGATACTCCAAACCGCAAAGAATGAGATCTAAGATGAACTTTGAATGTAGTTTTTCCACACCTGCAATTTCAAATGGCCGTGTCTTCTCATTGACACTTCATAAAATGATTGATGCTGGGCACTTCTCATAATAAGCGTTGAAGTTTAAGAAATTTCTCCATTGTCCCATCATGATTTACTCGAGTAACAAACAGCAGCGTAGACAAACAAGAAAAATGTAAATTCTATAAAATAAAGTGTATCGGCAGCCACTAGTTTTAGGTAACAAATAATAATTTGTATCCAGTACTATTGCTGTAATTTTACATGCAGATCACTGATGTATCGCCTACAAATCAAAATTCCAAACAAACAGAATACTTCTCAAGCCAAAGTAATGCTTTGAACATTTAACAGGCAATATAGTTAAAAATAAGATGGGATGTGCCAGCCAGATGGATGCCATCAAATGAAATCCAGAAAGCATTTTTAGTGCGATCCAGGGCCTCTGTTCCATGATAAGAAGGTTGGATCACCAAGCCGCCTGAGATGACACAGTATGAGATGCAGTTAGAAAACATCAACATATATAGCTGGCAGTATCTCACTAACAATCAAAAATTCATATAGCATCATGGGGCCATGCTCCACATATCAGAGCCTCACTCCATGAATGATAGCTGCAAACACTAGGAAATCCTCGCCTCGAAACAATAGCTTATGACGGCCACATCTAACAGCCTCACTCTTTCAAAAGCCTTAAATTCAAGAATTAAGTTTTTTCTGTGATCAACTTACCTAGGTTTGACGAAATACACGACCGTGAAACCTATTGCCAATGCGAGGCATATCATCCCAACAGTGAGATAAGCAATGCCAAGAAAGTCATTTCTTCCACCAATCCAGCTTGTGGTTGAAAGCACGAGTTTCTTCTTGCCATTAAAGCTGTATGTGTTATAGTTGTTCCCCAGCATGACATTTATGACTTCGTTTGCCTCAAGATCCACCTCTATCTTCCCGTACAACTTTCTAAAAGTTGGCAGAGCTGCAGTTCGCATCCAAACCATGAGGTCCTCCTGCTCACTCAACTGTTACACAAAATCATACACAGCTGGTTCAGTCACATGCCACTTGCTGGATGAAACTTGCAACGAATGAGAATTGTTTTTATGGTACTTCACACTTTTTTAGCAGTAGAAGAGGGCGAATAATACACAACTACATTCTATGATTTTTAAGTTTTGCACCAAGTCTATCATGTCTTAAGGTATAAACCTAATGTTTTTTAACACCTTGGATTTTTTTCTTTTTCTTTTTCATTCATGAATATCACAGCTTGAAATCAGTTAATGTCTGTGTTACTAAGATTATTAAGAGTATTCAAGGGTATTTTCCTGGAGGAAGTGAAAGAGGTCATTTAGTTAGTGATCAGATGAGTTGCTTATAGATTAAGTTGACCAGATGAGTAATAATCAGGGACTTACTGGTACTGTTGCATTGAGATCTCCACCACCTCTAAGACCTCCACCCTGAAAATTTTTAGGAAAGACATCTTTACCAAACCTTTTCTGCTTATCACTCTTCCAAGCAATGCCCTTCTTATTCACTGTCAATGACTGGTTGTTCTGGCGGGAGAAGCTATAAGTATCATTAAACAAACTCCAAGCTATTAGACCGCAGGGTACAATCGAGCCCCCATTAGTTGAGAGATGTTCTGGTTTGCAACTACTTGTATCATTCTCGTCCTTCAAACTTTTCAACTGCTTGTCACTTCGGCTCTTCACGTACCTGAATATTAGAGCAGTCACAACAATTAAATGTTTTGACACTTTCACCGAGTAAACCTCCATTTTATGATAATGATAATCATGATGGTTCACATCATGTTCAACAGTTTTGATATTCTGCTTTTATCTGATTTCAGTATAATATCTTATAAAATGATGAGATGGTTTTCATTACTAAACACCTAAACAAATGTAATTGGCTACCATTAACAAATAGTCAAATTCACACTATTATGAGATTAGATACATGATATTATCCACCATTTAAGTATGCATCGAGTCCTTTACTGAAATGGCCACACACACAATATTAAATGTAACAACAACCTAGGTCCTAGGTTATCATGTCTGTATTTCTTGAAAATCATAAACATAACACTGAGTTGTAAAATGTGACAGGAAAATCTAATGAGTGCACTTCCTGAAACACATGCTGTAATCTGTTCTCTTGACCTGCGCCGATGTTCTATCTAATTTATGCACCTAGATAGTCCTGAATATCAATGCTCCCAAATTGATCATGAGAACAATTTACCTCTAGCAATCATGTAAATTATAGACATAATTACTTGAACCCATTGGAAATTATATGTTGATAGATTGCATGATATTGGTGACATACCTGCGATGATTCTGGTAGAAGTTGTCAAGCTGATAGTAAACATAAATAGGTTTCTTCATACGCTTAGGGATCTGATAAGAAGAAAAGGAAAGATTGTCATTCATTCGCTGATAACCTCTCAGGTCATGATGAGTAATTTCTATACTTGGCACTGAAGACATGTTGCATGACAGAAGGATATTGGCATGGTAGCATAAAGTCACCTACTAATACACTGCCAATACAAATCTGGTAAAAAGGCAGTGCCAATAGTAGACAGACAACAATAGCATGAAGGTAAATTGTATGACAGGAAATAAAATGGGAATAGGTCTTCCCTTGTTAGCTTATAAATCCACTAGCACTTCTCATAACAGATATAGAAAATGACAACACAACAACCAATAATTCCACGGACAGAACTTACCGTCATTGATATATTGCAAGTTTTATCGGCAGAGCTTTGAATATATTGGACCTTACTGTTTTCATATGCAGGAGGAATACATTCGTTTTCATACCGTTCCACAACTTCAACAACCTGATAAACAGAGAAACCCATAAACAACCATAGGTGAAAGTAAAACTGTAATTGCAAGGATTTAGGTCACACTCAAGCTTACATCTCGGGAACCAAGCAAGCAAGCAATGCCAATAGGAATGAAGACAATTGCAATAATCAAGAATGCAGACACCACCTGCAGAAAGAGATAAATTTGAGGTTAATGACCTTGAGCACCCATTTGCCTCCCATACAAGCCCAGATAAAAGGAACTATAGAAACTTACCCATTTTGGTGTGAGAATTGGCTTGCAAGCAGGAAGTTCTTGTTGTGTAAACTTTGAATCTGAAAGAAAACAGAACATCTTTAGTTCATTAAAAATCGCAGGGTGAAAGAGAATTTGTGTGCTGTTGTCCCTAGAAAAAATCAGGCAAAGAAGCTGCTCACAGCTTTTGCTCTCTCTCTCTCTCTAACACCAATACTACAACAAGAAAACAGTTGCAATTCTAATAAAATGGAAAAAAAAAATATCTAGCAAAAATAGCTACATCCCTGGAATTTTGAAATATTTATCCCCTCGTTTAATTTAAACACCTAGCTTGCTTTGCAGGACAGCAATAAAGCAGCCAGGCAAGTATCCGGAACACTGGAAACATTCTGTTTGACAATCTTAATGTGGACTACATGAGCATACACGGGTCAGCTCAGATATATGTACTCTTAATACATCTAAAATTACTAGAATTCCAATTCATATTATGGAAAAGGTCTGATTATCTCATTAACATAGATTGGCATCATTAGCTTGTGCTTTATCAATCCCAATTTAGGTTATTTTATTTCTAATAAAGTTTAGCCATATTACTGTTACAAAAGGAGAATTTCCAAACATATCTTCTTGAGGAATTAAAAAAGGCACCGGGTGATGCTCATTCCAGAAGAGAAAAAAAAGGACTTAATACTTGGTATGAAGCACTATGATAAAACACAGGAGCTCACGCATCTAATCTCACGCAAGAAAACTAGCAGCAAATCAAATAGCAAAAAACTCATCATAGAAGATAGATGAACCTCCACTTAGATAATTGAATACCAATAAAATTCACTAATGATCCCAAAATAATAATATAAAAAACCTTGGAAAATTAAGCCAAAGTTCGAAACTTTGTATTTAAAAAAAAAAAACTTGATCACGGAATCACAGGTGGCCCGGTCATGGATTTATCCAAAAATAGCAAGAAAATAAAAACAGGAGTAAGAGGAAGAAAATCACATTTGGGTCGCTTTGAATTCCTTCTCGGAGCACCAGAATCGCCCGACCCGCTGCCTCCATTGCTGGACGAAGCCGTGTGACCGCTCATGGCTGTATAAAATGATGAAATACAGGCAGCTGCGTTCTCTCTTTACTTCTCGAATAAACCACAAGAACAACTAGAGAGCGAAACTCGAGAAAAGAAAGAGGTGGCGGAAAATATTATGTGATCAGAGAACGAGAGGGACTTTTTAAAGACTGGGAAAGCATAGAGAGATGAAACAAAAACAAATAAACATTCTAGACAGAGAAAGTCAGTGGCAGTATATGCTTGAATTGAATCTGCAAGTTTTTGTTTGACTTCAGGAAATGATGAGGATGTTGCCTAGTTTCTCTCTCTAGACTTGATCACCAACTCTGAAATCTCCCTCTTTCTAGAAGGTGAGAATTTCTTAGAGGTGGAAGACCATAAGACTAAAAGAGGGGTGAACTTTATTTTAGCCCCTTGAGATTCAGAAATACTCCATATTCGTCGCCTTTGATTTAAAATTATCATTGTCGCGGTAGAATTTAAAAAAGAATTCCATTATTTTGTCTGTAATTGTTTCAAAATATATAAAATGATATATAAATTTATAATAATTAATCAAATTACAAGTAAATAATCTTTGACATCACATTCTCATTTATAATTACAAACTCAAATTCCCATGGAAATGAAGTATCTATCCTCGCCTCTAAATAGTTATATAATAATAGGGTCAAACTGAGCGTTTCTGAACAATTAAGGACCAAAATATAATTTAACTTGAAAGGAACCGCTATATGTCAATTATTACTGGTAATTATAGCTTGGTAATCAGATTGAAAGGTCAAATCTTATCCGGGTAATGCACAGAGTGGGAAACACGGTGCCTTGTCTGGACCGGCGTCTAGGATTATTATTGCTGTTATGTATACAGAACGTAGGCTACAATTAATTATTTAAATACATTGCTTTTTTTCTGTATTTTCTTTAAATACATTTTTTTCGTAAATATTTCTCTGTCGTAAGTAATTTCGTAATTATTTAAACACATGTTGAAATCGAAGATTCCCAGGATCATAGAGAGGGCCATGAAATTGCACGACGGAATCCACTTATGATTTGAAATCTGAATAATCTTCTACGGCGGCGGGTAATAAATTATATTATTTCTCAATAATTATTAACCTCAACTAATTAAAACATTGTCCATCGACTTTTTTTGTTGATTTTTTTGCATTTTATTATTATTTTAATTTCATTTTTTCACGTTACAAATTTAAAAAGTTCACTCGGTTTGGTTTTATATTTTTCAAATTAGATATTTTATTTTATTATTTAACATTTGATTAAATTAAAAATAGATTTTTTTCGAGGTGATCAGGGTCTCATTAATCAAGTCATGAGCTAAGCGGGTTGACTTAAATTATTATTTTTTATTTTATCACTTAACATTAAATTTATTAATCCCAGTCCTGTAACAAAAGCCACAAAAGCCACAGATTCAATAGGTTAACTCGAGTTTTGTTTTACTCTTGTTGTAGTTGAATCTTTTTTCCCAGTAATATCATTTAACACCTGGTTCATTTGGAATTATATTTCATCAAAAAAATATTATTTGTTTTTTATAAAGCTATATCGATCTCTTTGCATATTTTATGGGTTTATGGGTTGAATCAAATTATTTTTTTATTTTTTTTAAATTTAATTTCATTCAACAACGTTATTGTATTGATTGAGAATTAAGCTCCGTGATTTGTTTTAATTTGATTTCTATATGATTACCCTGGTCGCATGACCCTTGATTTGAGTTATTTGTTATTTGTTTTTGTTTTAATTGATTTTTTTTAATCCAATATTAAGTTGATTAGACACTTACATTTCATAATTTATTTTTAGTTATCTTTATCTTGAAATTCAAGTTGTAGCAAATTGACTTAAACAAGCATGGATCGATTTAGTATGTTTTTTGTTTCAATCTTCTTATAATAAAAGATATTATCTTGATTTTTTTGTTAAATTATATTTTTTACAATCATTCATATTATTTTCTTACCCGTCGAGATAATCAGGTCATTTTAGGTCAACTCTCACGCAACTAAAAAAAAATTCTACTGAAAAACCCATTAGCAATATCTAAAGAAGACGACGGAGTATCCAGAGAAACGAAAAAAATTAATCATATTTAACCATCGAGCTGTCTTGGATGCACCGCTTGAATGGTCACGTACAATACAAGTGCCGATTGCCTTTTCAATTTAATTTTTTTTTTATAAACAACATGAACAATACTAAAATGTCCCCAAATAACTTTGAGAATTGCATAAAGTACCCATATAAAAATAAGAAATTAATTTACAATCGAGAATATTACGGGGAAAAAGAACAGAGAGAGAGGTCTGGTGGTGGCTGCCCTTCGATGTTTTTTTATAGAAGAAAGAGGGGTGGAGTGCCTACTGTATATGTCGTGAATAAATGTAGCTAGCAGCCACCCATGTTGAATTAAATCTAGATTACGAGCCATGGTCTCTTATGGACGCTAATTAATGTTGGAGGCCATCGACGGCCCACCTGGAAGCAAAGATTATTATTATTATTATTATTATTATTATTAAGCGTTTGAAATCAGAATCCAGTCAAAATAGATGTGCTTTTATTAATTTCATAACGTTTCAAATCCTGTAAGAAAAAGTCAAGTGGTGCCAGAAACATCTAGATGGTCCTCCAGATACCTAGCTCGGTTCAATGTTTTCTTATCATCCGACGGCTTCATCGCCTCCATATCTCCCCGTGTGTTATTCGAGGATCGAGAGGAAATTGTTGCCACCAAGCACTATTTTATTGCCATCGCTGTACGTCGTACCACTGGCAGCAGCATGCACCGTCGAGTTCTGTTTCATTCCACGGCTCAATTTATTGTCAACGACACGCTGGTGGATGTGCTGCAATTACATGCATGTCGTGTCGATCTTGACAATCCTGCCATTGCAATGCTGCATGAAATTAACAGATCACCAGCAAGAATTTTATTGGAGAAGTTTCTATGCTAGTCAATAGAAGGAAGGTATTGCATTAAATGGCTGAAAGATTAAAGGACAACAAGATACAGAAATCATAAAACAGTAACAGCAAACAAAGGATGCAGTTTTATCTCCACGTATCTATATTTCCAGGCGATGCTTCCATAAAACCAAACTTCTATCTCTTCCATCTTCTTTTCCATTTCAAATGAGCACCGCTGAAGAGAAATCTCTCAAGAAATCAACCTCGGACACCTAGAAACACACAGCACAGCCCCATAATTGATAACCCTGAATTCATCATCAACAGACAACACCCTGTTCCAGCTAAACCCCTGGTAAGAAACAACAATAACCCACAAGAAGAAAAATCAGCTGATGCTTGGACATGATGAGGAGAAGTATGTCACAGATCTCTGTGTGGAAACCACGAAGGCCCTCAAGTTCAATTACAGTTTTTTCTTAAAAAATAGTATTTTTGAAATCCCTTTTTTTTAGAAAAATGCCATCAGCAGAAAAAAATTAGAGAGAAATGACCATGTTTTTTTTTTATTATTATTATTTTCTCATGAAATATATACATTAAATTTCAAATCCAAACCCTTAACTTTAAAATCTAAATTTAAAATTAAAACCTTGTAAAATTTGTACTGAATCAGAATCAAGACCTTAAAATTCATTAGAAAATTCCATAATGGCGCCATCTTCTTTGAGGACATCATCTCCCGGGACATCCTTTTCGATTTGGGAAGTAGACGGGGAGGATTTTTCATTGTCGATTCAGCCAGAATTCGAGTCAGCAATTGCTTCCTTTTACACTTCACAACAGAAGGAATTGTAGTCCAAGGATGCCATGAGACCTTCATATCCAGTTGCTTCCTAGGAAGACAACATTCTACTGTTGGAGGGGATCCTGGTGAGAGATTTGACCTTGGGAGCAATGATATCGCAATCACAGATGATGTTCTATTTTCAGCAGCCACTGTTGTGTTATTAAGGGGCCAGTCTAACATTCCACTGGTATGGAAACGTTAAAGTACTGACACTACCCATGAGTTTCAAGGTTTGAATTTAGGACTTAGGCCCCAATTATATAAGGTTTAGATTTAGGATTCAGGGTTTGGTGGCTGAGGTTTGGACATGGGGTTTAATAACTGGGGCATGGAAACGTTAAACTGATGTTACTACCCATGAATTTCAAGGTTTGAATTTAGAATTTAAGTCCCAATTCTATATGGTTCAGATTTAGAATTTAAGGTTTGAGGTTTGGATTTAGATCACTACTGTGGCTTTTATCATCTCTGAAAACTGCATGCTGTTAGACATCGATGATGGAGTTGGTACTTTGAGAAAGACGTGTCCTTTGTGATGCAATGAAGTTTTGGTTGGAGACTTCGATGCCTGTGATGTAGGATTTTTGACTCTGCATCCAAAAACTTGAAACTCAGAATATTCTATTTACTGGTTGTGCATTTTGGTTTTTTCTGACAATTTAGGATTTGAGAGTATACGGCATAGGCTCGTTCTTGAGATTTGGTAAAATTTTCAGTGCAAGAAGAAGCTGCATCAAGTTAAATTTTGGAAAATTTGACTAAAGAGTGCTAAAGAAGTAAGGATGACTCTGGATGAGAGAGCTGACATGAGAAATCCAAGCATCGTCGCAGGGGTATTAGATGATGTTCACAAGATTCCAACGAAGCAAAATACTGAAAACAAATGCTCTTGCTGACTGTTAAATTTGTTGACATTGTGTTGCATGGAGACCTTCCATTGAAGAGCTACAATTGGCAAATGTCGAGTGAAATGCTCATTTGTATTTTAAATTCTCAGCATACCTGTCTAATGACCGCTAGCTTTTGCTAATAATCTGTGAACATCCTTACTGAGCATTGAAACAGAAAATGTTCATCGCCGGAAAACTTCTTAGATCGATCCATTACATCACCATGGTTCACCATGCTTTGAACTCATAATGATAGAGTGAATGTAGCCTTTTCTAGTCTGCATTTTTAGATGCATGTCAGATATGATTGACGAGTTATATTAGCTAATCTGAGTTTGAATTCGTTGCAATTCTGTCCCTTCATTTGCTTTTAATTGCCTTAGTTTTTAAGATTTCAGGGTGTTGTGAATGTGGTTATGGGGAAAGCTCCTGATATTGGTGATGCATCATGTGCAAGTCCTGAGGTTTTCTGCCCTTCGTCAATTTTGTTCTCCGTTTTCTTTATGATAGCACGGCATTATCCTGGTCAGAGTAATTGGATATCCAAACGACATAATGTTGATATTTCTTGCACTATACATCTGGTTCAGGTAAGAAAAATTATTTTCGCAGGATCAACAGCTGTGAGAAAGAAGTTGATGGCTGGTGCTGCTGGAACTGCTAAAAAGGTATGCATAGGATGCAAATATCGAGTTTCAGAATCATCTTGGCTAATTGTCTCTTTCCTTGATATTTATAGGTATCTCTGGAACTCGATGGGAATGCACTCTGTATAGTATTTGATGGTGCAAACCAAGACGCAATTAAAGGATCAGTCAAGTTAGAGTGGTTCCCTGTGCATACTAATACTAATTGCAGTAATGTCCTGAATATTTCTATAGAAATGTAGAATTCTGTATATTTTATTGATACTATGAGTATTTGATGTACATATTATATACAACCCGTAATCTCTATTCTAAGGAAGTCAATCACAGATCAATCACAGTATCTGTGATTGGCTTAATTGGTTGCTGATTGTTTCCCATTTACAGGTATTGTGCTAATGATAATGAATACAATGAATGACATATTTCTTTCCTTTAACAATTTCTGTGCATTCTAATGCTCATTGTTGAATTTGCTTGTTTAGACATATTGAGTCACTCGACACACCAAGCCTCCTAAGCTCAGGAAATTTAAAGGCTTCGTCAGACAAGGATGGATTTTGGTGCCGAGGGTTGTTAATTGTTGGTGTCCATGCCTCCTAGTTTGGACGTGTAACATTTCGTGTGAATTACATTGGAGAAGCCATTTGATTTACAGGGTTTAGGGCAGCCTATTGGTGCAGAGGCTTTGATTCAGGATTTTGAGGACGTGTTCTTTCTTCATGATATAGCTCTTTGTTTTGCTTGCATTATAACAAGGTAATGTCGTAGTGATGCTAATCTTAAAGAACCATTTCATATTTTGCAGCTTGCAGCATTCCGTAACAGTGGACAAACATGTGTTTGCGCAAACAGAATAATTCTGCAAGAGGGTATCAAACTACAGAACTAAAGCCATTACTTTCTCCCCTTTGATTCTAAATTTATGTGTAAAATTCTGACATTTTTCTTTGTGATGTACTGTGCCGTTATCCGTGCAGGTATCTTTGACAAATTTGCAGGTGCTTTTTCCAGAAGCTGTTCAGAGTCTGCAGGTTGGAGATGGATTTAGTGAAGGTGAGGCGCAGGTGGAGGGTGTAATTCAACTACTTTGCCCCGCATAAAATTAGATTTGAATGACAACTCTTCATTTGCAGAGTTTTCAAATACAATTCATGTCAATTGAGGTGTAAATATATCATTGATTTTTCAAATGATTTCTTTTGGCATAATTACTATTCATTATGCTATAATATTGTTGCTAACCAAGAAATTCACTCCTCCACTTGGTAAAAAATAAAAATGCTCCATTTGTAGTTACAAACCTTGACCACCTACTTCGCATATCAAACCTCTCGCCACTATCCCAGCAACAATTCGTTGATGTGATCTATTTCTGCAATCTGTATAGTCCTGTCTGCAATCTCTCAGTACCGCCAGGTTGAAACACGCAGCATACCATAAACTAAAGGATCCAACTCTCGGCGGTGGCATCTGATATTCATGGGCACTCATGGTTTGTTTTTTTGGCTCACGATCTCATCCTTAATCCTTGACATGTGATATTTAATTTGCAAATTGGAAGCGAATGTGCTTAGACAAGCCAAACTAGAGGTCTTGATTTTTGACCGGGGAGATGATCAAATTGAAAGCTCCTTAGGACATTCAGAACTGCATTATTTGTTTATCAACTTCACTGTACACATGCAAATCTACATTTCTATCTCATTTTATTTGAGGGTTTTGAACCTGTGTCCGTGAGAGAGATGCTTTACTTATTACTCTGGTTTTAAATTCCCAGAAAACCACTTCTTGGTTTACTCTGCACAGCTTTTACTGCCACAACGAGGCATTCTTTCATGCTGCGCGCGCAGATCGAAAATGAGGTCCAATAGTTGTATCAGTTACCAAACTTACTTTTCCTTTGTCCTTCATATATACATATAATTTTAAGGGTTTATTTATTGTTTAAAAATATGATAGTTTTGATGTTCTCATATCAAAAACAAATTTAGCGTCTTGATTCGATCATATATAGTTTCAAACATGAATTTAGATGGCACTGTGAATGTTTTTCTTTTTCTTAAAAATACTAAATATTCCGAATGAAAAAACAAACGTCCTCCGATCCTGCAAGGCATGCAGACGTCGACAAATTAGTTTTACAAGTGATTGGGGGAGCGTTTTGAATAATTTAGCAGTGGAATGCAGAGTCGAAACATCCCACCAGTTGATCTCGAGATGGGAAAGACAGGATGCATAAAGATGGGTCCATCGAATTCACCTTCGAAGGAATATGTTCATTTCAGAGAATATATTCATTTTAAAGATGCTTGAAATTCAAGCTAGCATGCCCAGCCAGCCACTTTCCCACTGGGTTAGAGGCTTCGAATATAATGAACTAAAAGCTAAGCCATGACTTTGCGTAGTTATATTGTAAAGGTAATGTCTTAGCCCATAACGTTAGGAATCTCCGCATAGTAGAGAGTTGCCAAAATAATAATATTAAAAAACAGTTCCACAGTAATTAATTATTTTCAAAGGTGGCCATATCCCAAACCAGCTTGATGATTTCCACTTGGCTCGCATGGACCTCAGTCGACAATTGGTATTCGACTGTATAGATGTGACTAGCTACGTATAATTATACGGATTCCAAAAAGAGAAGAAAACATTTGAGAACTTAACTCTTGTCTTCATGGATCTATATGCACTTGAAAAATACTAGTAGACGACGCATACGACTGTAAGTCTTTGTGTGTGAAATCTTTTTGGTGAAGGGGAATCTTCCTTTGATTGCTAGAAACGAAAGCATTCATTCCCTTTATTTAGATTTCGGAAAATAGAATTCATTCTCTCTTTTTATGTTTTTCAAGTATAAAATCTATAAATTATAAAGCAAACAGGTATTAAAATAAAACATCTCTTAAGAAAATAAGTACATATATTTAAATAAATCTCTCATCAATCTCCATCTCCTACTTTCATCAAACCAGTTTATATTTTATCCGATTCATGATCAAAACACATAAAAAAAAATAAGATTCGATCACACGTACGAACTTAACAAGGAGATCAATCGCCGTCCTATGTAAAATACATCTCGGCCGCTTTTTTCATGTCCTGGAGTTTTTATTTTGCATTATAATTCAACCGTATTTTTATTTTAAATTATTTGTTATGTATTTTTTAAATAATTCTAATAAGTCAATTAATACTAAAATTACAAAAACAAATAATGTATGGGGTTTGACCCCAATGTAGCGTTTTTGTTTGTAATGGTTTGGATGGAAGCTGAAGGACAATCTTCAATTCCACAAAAGTCATAAGAAGTTGAGCCCAGCAACGAATTTTTAGAGGAAGAGATCCCAAATCCTTCATCAAAAAGCTCCATACTCAAAACCCTAGCTTTATGCATTGAAGTTAACGTCCTCACACAGTACCAGCCATGGAAGAGCACCGAAAAGTTGGTCCCACTTTATTTCTTGCTGGTTAACTACATTGATTCCCTAATTTCAAAGCTTATATTATATGTTGAATTGTTAGAGGTTATCGTAAGACAAAAATCGTATCCACTGATCGTATAAAACTTAGTTAATCACCACGTAAAAGGGTTTTAATTGCTTGCTGATTTGTTGACCTAGCTAATCAAGAGCTTAAGATTTAGACGCATGCAGTAGAATATATGTCAAGATGATTATTACAAACACATTAAACAGTTCTTTTAATAGGCCAAAAAGATCTATGTACACTCCTGCACAGAAAGTCTAAGGAATGAGTTCAGAATCTAGGAGGAAAGCAGCATTCCATATTTAAAATATCTTCTACTGAAATTTTGAAGTCAAACCTCTAGCAAGTGACACATCACTCTTTCTGGGTGACAAGTGCACATGGACAAGGTCTCCTCCTGTACGTACGTGTGTTTCTATGATAGGACTACACAGGATATTAATTATTCGTAAACCTTGTTCTAAAATCTTGATAAAGCTAATATATTTCAAGCATATATATATTAAGAATGATTAGGTAACTATAATTATGAAAAGAAAAGAAAAACATCAATTAATTTCCAATAAATGATCAGTTTGACAAGTGCTACATAATCTAAACCAAAGATCATTATTGTGCGTTTAAAGGCCACGGACCAAGATAGAGACTGTCTTAATCATAGAAAGCATCATTGAAACCTTTTTGTTGGCAATGACATAAATTAAAGCATGTCTTTGAGTTCTGAACCACATTGGCAATTATAATCTTACTGGTTCAGAATAAGCTAAAATTTGGATCGTACGACGAAACAGGAGAAGTGATGATAAGTGACCACCCACGCACAAAATGATGTCTAAACTAGTAAACTAGCAAGATTTAGTTTTTTTATTATTATTAATGTTGGTGTTCGGAATAGAACACTAAATTTAATAATCATGTAAACTTCTAATAATTCATCATATTAACAAAAACAAAGTTTAAAATTGAAAATACAGGAAAATATTTTTTTTAATTTCAAACTATTATTACTGAATCATAGTTGTAATATCTAGTATCAAAAAAGAAAATCAAAGAAGAGCGCGTATTGTGGTATCATGATTGCAACAGGGGCAAGGGGGGGCTCCATTCTCATATCTTAATGCCAAAAAAGCTCCACATGGTAGAAGAATAACACTTCAAAAAGATATATATACTCTTCTTTTGGTGATAGCAGAAGGTGTTCTACTCTCTCCGATCTGACAATACAGGTCCATACACCCCCAAAACCTAAAGATTCTCACCCTCTATCTCTTTGAATGTGATTTCTATTCAGCGAGGAGCAATTTGGCAAATGTATTTCCATCAATTTGGTGTAGATGGCTACAGTCAAGAGAGAGAGAATCTTTCGATAAAGGTTGTGGGGCAAATTAGGATAGGTACTTTATTTTATAATAATGTGTTTTCTCTTGGTATATATTATTATACATTTTCTTTTATGCAAAGTTAACTGGTCTCCCTTTGCTTTCTACTAGTTGTGTGTGAGAGAGAAACAAATCCCAATTACCTCTCTTCTTCTTCTTCTTCAAAAACGCACCCTATTCTTCCCTACTTGGATCGCATTTGTTCTTGAATCTCTTTGTATTCCCAGAGTTTCTTAGAGAGAGAGAGAGAGAATGTTCCATGCCAAGAAACCCTCAACTATGAATTCCCATGATAGACCCATGTGTGTTCAAGACTCTGGTCTTGTCCTCACCACAGACCCTAAGCCCCGTCTCCGCTGGACTGTTGAGCTCCATGAACGCTTTGTGGATGCTGTAACTCAGCTTGGAGGCCCTGATAGTACTTGATCTATCTTTTAGTACTCTTAAGTAGTCGATCATGATCAGCTATTCCTGTTTAATTATCTGTACGTGCTGATGATTTTCTAGCTTAATTAATTCAATCTCTCTAATACGTGTTCTCTCGCCCCTTTTGTCTTCTTGATCAAAAAATTTGCAGAGGCCACTCCAAAAACTATCATGAGAGTCATGGGTGTGAAGGGGCTTACCCTTTACCACCTCAAAAGCCATCTTCAGGTTTGAATAGAACATTCTTCCATGCGTCTTTTGCTTTTGTATTGACACCTTTGCGCCATTTTCGATGTAGCGTTGGCTTGATTTCATTCTTTCTTTTCCTTGTATCTTTAATTTTCATTTCTTTAATGGTTCTTTTCTTTTAATTTAGAAATTCAGACTTGGAAAGCAGCCACACAAAGAATTCAATGATCATTCAATCAAGGATGGTAAGAGAGTTAGCTATGTCATCTATCTATCTACTATATGTATGTATATAAGGTTTTTATTTTTATTTTTATTCTTTCGGTTGTTAAAGGTGGCAAGGGAAGATAGACTCGGATCCCAATCCTTCCTTCCTTTTGCTTTACACAGAGAGTACTAACATTAATCTAAATGACGCCAACCTGTTCCATTTTTTCCCCTTGTTTCACAATATCTTGAGTGTTGTACATGCACAATGTAATGAGATCAAAATAATCAGATTGATTTTGCTCATAATTTTCCATGGCATGCATGCAGCTTCGGCGTTAGATCTTCAACGAAGCTCAGCATCTTCATCTGGCATGATTAGCCGCAGTATGAATGAGTAAGTATTGCATGCAAAAAAACCAAACAGTAACGAATTTCAGCGAGTTGAGGCCTAGCAATTGGCCTCTTTTTTCTAAAGATATATGATAACAATATAAACAAAATCGCTTAATTTTTTTTTCTTTCCATTTTTTGTGGAATATGTGTGGGAAACTGTATATAAAAGTAATTCACACATGATTGATCATGCGATTAGGATGCAAATGGAGGTGCAGAGAAGACTGCACGAACAATTAGAGGTAAGCTAGCGCGTATAGATCAATTGTTCCTCAACCTCGCCTCCACCCCAACATCCATTTTTTTTCCCATTTCATCAATGAAAATTGTCTGTATGGACTTAATTTTATGCACATATATTAATTTCAGGTTCAAAGACACCTCCAATTAAGGACTGAAGCTCAAGGAAAATATATACAAAGTTTGTTGGAGAAAGCTTGCCAAACCCTAGCAGGTGATCAAAACTTGGCCTCTGCAAGCTACAAGGGATTTGGGAATCAAGGAGCTCCTGATATGGGTTCAATGAAAGACTTTGGTTCGCTGAACTTTCCACCTTTTCAAGACCTTAACATTTATGGGAGTGGCCAGCTTGACCTTCTACATAATATGGATAGGCCACCACTTGATGGTTTCATGTCGAACAATCACGGCGACATTTGTTTGGGAAAGAGGAGGGCTGATCATTACGCGGGTAGTGGCAAGAGCCCTTTGATGTGGTCGGAAGATCTGCGTTTGCAGGATCTGGGATCGGGACTGGGATGTCTTGGACCTGAAGATGTTCCTTTGAAAGGTGACCACATCCAGATTGCACCACCATCAATGGATAGTGGCACTGATCTGGATTCGATATCTGAGTTTTATGAAACAAAGCCAGTACTTCAGGGTGATGCACTAGATGAAAGGAAATTGGAAGCGTCATCAAAGATTGAAAGGCCATCACCAAGAAGAGCACCACTTTCAACGGACAGGATGAGCCCTATGATCAATACCGGTGGCATGACACAAGGCAGAAACTCACCATTTGGCTGAACCTAGCTGACCTGTAACTTATGTAGATGTAAGTGGCATGATATTAATTATTAATCTCTTATAAGTATGAGATGTAGGGTTTTTGGACAGGAAAGTTACTCGAAATTTATTAAATTAGGGTTTCTACTCTGAGCTAACACGATGCCTTGCGTGGCAAACAACCCAGTTAAACTGTGATGAATTGACAAGTACATTAAAATTGTACTTATTTTGGTTCTTGGCCTCTTGTTTTATCCCTCACGCGTCTTATATTTCATGGTTTGGAATATGTTAGCATATTTACAGTTGACTTGTTCAATATATTTCTTGAAAATCCTCCTTACAACTTCTATCATCATCATCGTTATTATTGTTTTTTTTCTGGTCATTAATTAAATCGTATTTCCCATGCGTTTGGTGTCAATTAATGTATACAACAAGGAGTTCCATCTACCTTCTTGATCTTAATTTTCCCTTCCTCCTCCCATCTCTCTTTTCGAAATCGGTAATTAAATATACCAGAGCCCTTCTAGCTTGTGCATAGAATTATGGAAAATGCCCAACTTTTCGGATTCGACCTATCATGCACCTTGCTCCTTTTATCTTGCTTGCATGAAATCAAATTCACATGTGCTTGGCTAATAGTGTCCATTAAGTTCATGAATGTTAACATTCATATGTATCATCAAACTATGTGACACGAGAGCGACCGAGGATTGAAATTATATCTTACATTAATTAGAAAGTGTTAGTTAAAATCCTGAAAAGGGCATGATGAGAATTTAAGGATGAAATAAAGGTTATGTTATGGTGCGTGTAATCGACTACTCGTTACTTCAATGTCGAAATGGGAAAGCCCGAGCTCGATCAAATAGAGACATGGATTGTGGATCAACAATTTGCATACTAGAATTTGGATGAATAAAACAACGGGAAAACAAATTAATGTTATAGAGAAATATTAAATCATTCATTAATTAAATTAAATTTTTAGTTTATCCTTTAACTTGACATCGGGAATGTGGACCAAAAAGTTTAAATCTCTATCATCTTTATTTTTTAATTAAATTAATAATATCCAACACAATATAGCTATAGCTCTGTATGCACAGTTTTGAACTCGATCAACAAAATTTTACCTTTTAATAGTGATATAGAATCATTCACTGGACTTCATAAACAACTTAAACTCAGAGATAAAAGCGTTTTTTGACAAAGAAAAGGCAGCACTGCTCTTATAATTAAATGCAGCTGATCATTATGGAATGGGAAAATCCAAAACTGAATAGATGAATTCGTTCTGATGGGAGCTTTTATTCGTTGCTTGTACTTTTACAATGCCATGTTTGTTCCATGTGGGTCAACGGATGCCTATATATTCCTATTTCTTTTCTTTCTTTCTTTTTGGATAAGAAATAGAGTTTTGTCTGCAGGTGTAGAGGAAGAACAGGCCACAAAAGACAAACCCGGCCTATCGAAAAAACATTAAAATACTTATATTGGAAATCCAATTCAAGATCAAACGATAACTTCATGTTGGAATTTGAATTTGCAGCAAACGCTTTTAATCAATCTGTCATCCTAAACCAACAATAAATCAAACCATTATTATATTCCATCCCCATGCCTATTACTGATACAGATCTCTTTTTCTAACCGCTGCTTTTGTAAATTAGTTGCTCTCGGTTAGTACTTAGTCTCATCATTGCAGACAAAAAGCTTTGTTTTTGGATTTTAAAAACGTTTTTTTTTTAAAAAATAGATAAAAAAAATATTATTTTCATATATTTCTAGATAAAAAAAATACTTAAAAAAATAATTACTATCACACTAATAATAATAAAACTATATTATGGGAAGTGAATATAAGAAGAACAAAGATCCACTGTCTATCCCTGTAAAAACAAATCTACCGGGAATCGCAAATACAGCAGTAAAATAAGAGAGAAAACGTTTTATAAAAACCCTTTTGTTCTAGGTGATATATATATATATATATATATATATATATATATATATATATATATAAAATTTAAAATTGAATGAAGAATAATTTTCCTTTAAGAGAACCCGACAGGGAGTATCTATCTTACAGGCATGTCCCTTTTCCTCTTTACTACTAGATGTGTTTCAGGGTATCAAAATTAAGGAAGAGGACAAATTAATTACTATAGGGCACGCCTACCATTATATTTGTATGTATGCATTGTATCAGCATGATCACTTGTTGAAACACTCGACCTGTATATTTCTTATCATCGTTGGACCAGAACCTCAAATCTTGATCATCCCAGTTCGATATATTTGCCTATACTCTTACACACACGTATATATTCAGGCAAACTATCAGTACATACATACATATGTATATGTATATGTATATATAGATACAGTAACCAAATAAAATATCACCAGGTAGACTGAGGATGCAGCTAAGATGAGAAAGATGCAGAGGTTTCTTTCTTTCTCTTTGCTGATGGGAAAAAAAGATGGCGGTACCATTACCTTTATTGGTTGCAGAGAAAAAACTTAGCCGCTGCAAGTTGTCAAGAAATCTCCCTCTCTCCACACAGACATGCACAGCGAGAAAGCAGAAAAGCTAATAAAGCCTAAAGAGAGGAGGAATGGAACGCACTTTCATGAGTGCACATATCGAGGAAGCTTCTACCTTTATGTTCACAAACTAAAGGGGCCTTCCTTCCCACAAAATCTACTGCACGAGTACGTTTTACAATAGATTTGCATTGATTTTCATGCAAAATGTGAGAATCATGCTTTGTGGTATGATCATAAGAAACACCAGAAAAATATAATATATAACAGGTGATCAAGGCACGATGTTCAAAGTAGATTAAATCATTGATTCGCATCCAGATTAAGGCGCCTTGGATTCTGTTTAACTTCCTATCTCTGATGCGTTAGGGTTCTAGCTTTGAGTGCCGCCTCGAAGCTTTTTTTTTTGTCCCCCGTCTCTCGTGCTTGTAGAAAATGTGTTCGAGCAGGATATATCGAGCTAGCTGTGGATTAAAATACGGCTGGATAGGTAGAGTTTATGCTAAAGATTTTGACCGGCACTGTTTACTGTGATGATCGAATTATCCAATCCGCGTGAAGTTCTTAGGGCAAATTAAATTTCAGCAACCATTCCGTGTAACTAATTTATCGTGCGTTTATATAATCATATGTAGAGAAATTTGTTTACCCTCATAAAGTTAGAAAATAATAAAAATGATACAGCTATTTTTAATTATATACTCTTGTATTTATGGACGTAACAAGAGTTTAAAATGCTTGGCCCAAAATGAGAAGGAGAACGTACCGGAGACGTTCTGAGCTCATCGATTCATATATTGGCCTGACTACACTTTATAAGAATTGATTTGTCATATCTTCCAACTACCATAATTTCATGAAAGTGAAACTAATTTTGGTCTTACATGGGATTCCTTCCGTATCTCCCATTGCCATGACCATGTCCTGTTTGTAGCAGAAATATCTCAGCGCCGCTTTCTTATTCTAGTAGCTTGGGTCTGTAAGCTAGGGTTTCGATTCTGTGGGCTGGGCTTGCTAGGCCCGTGTCCATAGTACAAGCTTCTCTCTTCCCTAGAGTTATGGAGGTGCTGTGAATGTACGAAACTCTCCATATTGTCGTCAATGAAGCTATCCAGAGAAGTTTCTTCTCAGGGGCCGGGAATGCTGGCTGCTAGCCAGCCACTTCTTTGATGCGCGCTAGCTAGCATCTGAATGCAATCTTTATCCCCGCCAAAGCAGAACCCCGATGCGCGTTTCTCCTCGAGGGAGAGTTTGTTTTTCTAGATAAATTTGTTTTTTAAACTCTTTTGATACATTGACGTATAATGTAAATATTTTGACGTAAAATGTAAATATTTTGATATATTGAAACACTTTTACGAGATTGTAAATTTCATTCTATTTTAGTTGAAATAGTCAAAATGTTTCACGATAGTTAAAAAAAAAGATAAAATAATGTCGTTTTTATCTCGATTTAAATTCCATCTCATTTTGAATTTTTCGAACTGAAATCAGCCGAAACGTTCCAGTTTCATTCCGTTTCGACCAAATAATATTTTAGTCAAATAATATTTTTTTTTATAAATAATGAATAATTTTACAATATTAATCATATGATTCAGATGTCTTAATCCGACCTTTAGATTGAGATAGAATTGATGATAGTATTCTTGTAATATTATACATGTTTATAATTTTGTTCAGAAAAATAGATTTGGGAAATGTATGAACAAGCATGAATACAAATTCTCACCTTGCTATTTCTAGATTGATTGGCACATGAGAAAATCTAATAACTTTATATATTATTCCATCCGAAGCTTGAACTGGTCATTTTGATGACTTGGAAAGCTACATGCTACACTTGAGGATTAAGTACACCACAAACCCACTAATGCTGTAATCAGATCAAAAACATGGTTAATGTCAGTTAATCACGGGGAAGCATCGAAGATATCAGCGGGAGGGATGAAAGAGTCCATGGAAAGCCCCTGCACATTGAACACAACATCATCAATCCTCCACACCTCTTCCATTCTAGTCCTGCTGTGCTGAACAGACAACTCCTCGAATCGAAAAACTGTAGCAATTGACCTTCCTTGGTGAGCAATTAACACGCCATCCACATCTCTGTAGTCCCCGATGCTGCTTCCTATGGTAGTCTCCCAGTAGATGGTTTCGTTTTCTGGGGTTTGCACTCTGGTTAGATGGGAGTCCTCCAAGTATATCAAGAGACCACTTTTCTGGCAAAAATAGCCATACAGTACATGCCTGAGCACTTCAGCTGGCCCTTCACTTCTTTCAATCACAGCTTCTCGGTCAGCAGCTACTTTTAAAACGAAGCAATCATCCTCGCCAATTCGTTTCTCACCCAAGCACTGTGCTTTGCCGAATAAGTTGGCTGTGTTCTTTGGATCTAAGCCCTGGAATATCAATCATCGAAAGATTAAAACATAAACTTCAAAGAATTCAATGAAGTATCGGTAGCCAGTTTTAGTCTGCAGCAAATCTAAGTCTTGAATGATTAATTAGTAAAGAACGACGAGGAGGGAGGTCCAAAACATGAAGCGTATAGTAATATGCTTTTCATTCAAGGTGGACAAAGTTTCAAAATCGGGGCCAGTGATTCCTCTCGTGTCATAGAAACAGGGCCTTGTTTTCTATCTTTCTTTTTTCAGTGGGTTGGAAACAGGGCTCGGCCCCAAAAAGAAACCGCGAAGAAATGTTTCTCACACTGGCAAGAGCATTCATTAGCATTAGATCAGCATATACCAAGGAAGCAGCCCCTCAGGAGATATTGAGATTGAAGTCTACCACGATAGTTTTTAATGTTTAAAGTCCTTCGAAAACAAAAAAACAGAATATAGGAGAGAGAAAAGAAAAGGAGAGGAAAAGCAAGGAGCTGCATTGCAATAGATCAGCTGCTATTCGTTCAAGTGCAAAAAAAGGAAAAGTTAAAGAGAGCACAGGGATGATTATAGGCTGCAATCCCAAGAAAATGTAATCGAACATGATCAAAGATGATGTCAAAAAGAAAATCACGTGCCATTCCTGACTCAGTGACTAACGTGAGTGTTCAAAAAAGCAGCTTGTCTGGTAAAAGCACGAGACAATCTCTGTATCATGCCAGATGCTAATACAGACACGCTACCATTTCTCGGGATTGTGATTTTAGTCTTCCATCTCCATCTTTTTATGTTTGTTTTGGATGTAGATTTGAATAAACATACATACACACACACATATACATATATACATATATCATTGATTGAAGATGATGAAATAAAATTAGCAGAGTATCAAAAGAACAGAAAAAAATCATTTCAGGACATGGATTAGTTAACAGAAGTTATGAATTTTTAACCATGTTGCTCTTTCTTTTTTATCATACTCCTACCAATTTTAGACCACTAAAATTTAGAATCTCTTTTTGTAATTACAACTACGGTGGTCTCAAAGTTTAATGAGCCGATTCCAGTACAGATTGAATATGATGCACTTTATATAGACTGTAGCTAGTACCTGGATTATGCGACGTAGAGGGCGTTGGGGTCCTTTGGCCGCATGAGTACCGAGCCACGGAGTATGCCGCCACACGGTCTTCCCGTCGCTGCCTGCTATGACTTTATTTTCTCCAACCACCAACTCAAGAGACCACATCCCTGGCAACATTTGCCAAAGAACAAAGCACCCATTTTCACCGCTTCTAGTTCCCAAGCTCTTCACATTCTTTCCTGATGAAATTTCCGTCTCACAACGGACCATCTTCACACTTCCTGTTGAGTACATGTTTTTAATGCTTTTTTGTTGCTTTAAACATCCTGTTGATGCCAGATATTGTTGTATGATATAGTGCGCGGCAGAATTTTCCTGTGATAAAATAAAAGCTGCATAAATTAACAAATGGAGTTGCAGAAAAGAAAAATAAACGAAAAGTTTAGATAAGTAAACGTTCAAGAACTTACTATAGGAGTGTTTTTAATGTGAATGCGATGGATGGGGTCGTTAACCAGCGGGATTGGGGCTAGAGGGCAGCCTAAAACTCCAAGTAGAAGCCTCAAATCTTGTCTTTTGGCTGGAATGCTCCCATATAACGAGACTGTAAAACTGTTTCCGGCAGAAAGACCCTTTTGCAGTCGAAACCATTCACGAATTATCTCCCATGAACTTTCCTTTTTGTTACCTTCTTCTTGCATATCAGGGTCTGGACCTTCTAACAGTGGAGTTAAGGTCTGTGTGCACCATCTTTGCTTCCATCTAGCTCTTGAACCCATGAGTGTCGGAAATCAATGTGAATTAGCAGGTGAATTAGCAGCTGAAGATGATGAATACCAGGGCTGGAAATTGGTATAAGTGAACAGAAGTTATAGGTGTATAAAAACAATCGCCATGGTTGCTAGCTGTAGCTAGCTAGGGATGAGAAGGATCAAGGAACAGCTAGCTTATCTGTTCAGCGGCAAATGATGGTTTTATTATAATACAGGGTTGGGTTGCTTTATTCTTCTTTTCTCTTTTAGACTCCTCTTGTCGTTTTACTCTCTAAGTATTCTCTCGAGAGACTCCAAGTGAGGGGTCCAAGATGGATTATGCTTTCTCTTTCCTTCTTTTTTTGTAAAAATATTTAGGCCCTCTCTATCTGTGGACCCTGTGATCGATCATACCCTACATTTTGCTGATCTCCTGGTCTCCAGGGGTGATCTTCCTAGGAAAATGATATCACACCACCCTGTCAGGCTCATTGCACGATAAACGAGTGAAGATGTCCCGCCGATTGTCCCACGCAGCCTTAACTTCCATGTACTCCACTCTCCCAGTAATTGTTTTTTTATAAACGAGATATTTGTATTAGTTTTCGCGTACCATAATTAAATTCATAGTTAATTGAACATCCTACAAGTCCAATAAACATGTAAGGTATCGTGGGGATAATAGACATGTCTAGCAACAAGGCTTAAACTTGAGGTGTTTGTATCACTTTGCGCGTATTACAATTAAATTCATGATACATTGAACATCCTACAATCCCAATAAACATATAAGACATCGCAGGGATAACAGACATGACTAGTAAAGTTTATACCAGGAATGAGAGAAAAAAAGAAGTAATTCTTGACCATCAGGCCAAGACCCTACCAACACTCTCCCAATATTTTATTTATTTGAGTGGATATAAAAATTAATTATGATACTTATATAAACTGATGTGTATATCAGAAAGAAAATCTTGTGAAGTAAATTAGATATAGAGAGCACAGAGCAATCAAGATTCACCGCAATCACTGATAACTAGCTAGCATCTTCTTTAATCGCGACGATTTGAATATGAATTCCCCGGAGTGGTCCCATGCGATGATTCTCCGAGTTACAAACAGGCCGGGCCAAATATACATTAACGTGGCTGAATTTCTTTCCCTCGTCCTTTAGTATCAGACGACATTCACCGACCAATTTCTTAAACCTTAAATTTCAGTGACCCCGAGTTCTGTCGGTGATTAGAAATAATAATCGACTGTCTGGTTGCGCACTTGCTCTTATGTTGAATGCTGGTGGTAGTTTTGTTTTGTTTCATGTTCTTGCTGAATTTTGTTTTTAAAGCTTCTACTTAACGGGGGCCCACACAGAGGTGGGGTCCGGCCGTTGGGCCTCGACCCAGAGTTCGCTAGAGGTGATTTGGTGGAGAGTCGGCATTGATGGTGGTGGGGGATGGGTGATCTTCCAAGCCAAGAGCTCTCTGCTCTGGTGAAAGGTTGAAACGTGACTTTCATTTGTTGGGAAGTACAAGTCAGTAGGCTACATTATTCTTTCCTCGTATTGCAGAGCTTATGCACATAACATTAATTGGGCTATATTTACTGAAAAAATTATTGTATAATTGAAAGTAGCTATCCCTGGCATGATTAGATTCTACCGGTGATCTTCAGCTTCCGATTAGTAATCATCCCCACCGGTGATATTCATCTTGTGCTCTATGAGTGGCGGCTACTCTTTGTTTTCCTTTTCATTTTCACCGAATAATAATAATAAAATAAAAATAGCAGGTATAAAAATTTGTGTTCTGATGCCGACACTCAATGAAAAATCAAAGTTTATATATATAAAAAACTAGATATATTAAACAAATGTTTTTTAAAAATAATATAATTTATCCAACCATTTAATCAAGCTACAATTCAAAAGTATTTAGAATTATTTTAAACTATGTTTTCATGTTTTCAAATCATTTTAATGTATTAGTATAAAAATTAAAATAATATATCTATATATAAAAGATATTTTAAAAAATAACATTCACCACACAATTTTATTGTAATATATCTCGCGTGATTGAGATCTCTTTGCTCCTACATGATATTGGAATATTTCTTTGATTATGATCCTATGCACTGAAACATTTCCTTTGACTTGGTCAGCGGATTCAACGCCATTCACATTGACCAGTATTTTTCTCACTAAACACTACACCACCGAGTTATTACTGGATTTCAAATCAATAAAACCTATAAATTAAAAATAAATATAAATTTATTATATTTTTCGACATTCGTAACGCATGTCTTGAATCACCAAACTGGATGATGAAATATAAAAATTCACGTAAAACACGATATAAAAATGTTGCCAGGGATGTGGTCTCTTGAAGAAAATAAAGTCATAGCAGGCAGCGATGGAAGACCCTGCGGCGGCATACTCCCCGGCTCGGTAATCAAGCTGCCAAAGGACCAAAATGCCCTCCACGTCGCATATGCCAGGTCAGGAGAGCAAAACCTTTGCATGGACGGGAACAGAGGAGGAAAGGAGTCCCGTGCCGACAGCTCCCGTCTTCAAGCCACGGGAAGGAGAGACGAGAGTTTTATGGGCTGGATCATTTAAAACGGACAAATGGGCCTCCTGACAGAATGTCATGGGCCCCTGTTGGATCTGGTGCAATAATTATCACGGCCTGGATGGTAATTCCAAAAGGGTGCAAGATATTTGATAATCGACATCTTAATTAGTTAATTATAATTAATATTATAATTACTATTATTATAAGCTTGCCATACCTCAATGCAACTCGTAAAATCAAATTAGTCAAGCCATTGAAGATTATCGTGCGCAGGTTTTGCTAAAGTATGGAGCAGGTTGAACGTTGAAGTGCAAGCTTCTTTGTCCACAAGAACACTTCATTTGAAAAGCTTTCTTGAGTACAAGGGTTGAAAAACTGTTATTTTTTTTTCAAATAAACTAATACAAAATCACTCGATAATGTAATGTTTGGATTTAATACTATTTCCTGGACTGATTGAGCAGTGGATGAGTTACTTTCAAGCTTCTCTACTTCACTCCATGCACGTCGTTGTTAAATGTATTTCTTCAGTCGACTGCAAACGCCATGGATTTTATGCATTAAAAAAGAGAAAAGATGACTAAGAAAACCATAAAACAGCAATCTTGCTGGTGTTATTTGCTTGGAAAAATAACTAACCATGGCTACAAGAAAAGCATTTTAGTCAGTGAAGCCACTTAATGAATAACCAATTAATGCTTACTAAAGCTGCCAAGACAGCATGTTTCTGCCGAGTCAATAAATTACTTCGCACAATCAAGCTACCTATGAAGATAGAATTCTTTATTGGTCGGCAGATCTCTCTCTCTCCCCCTCCCTCCCTCCCTCTCTGTCTCTCGTCATGGTGATGTTGTAAAATACAAACTTACAAACACTGTTCAAGTTTCTGGAAGGAACACATTTTTTCATCCAAACGGGTTTGGCATAAGTTTTTAGGTGAATTCTTGTAATATAATTTGTGTTATTCTCTAATCGTACCTCTCGAATAAAAGTTTTTTGGACTTGGAATTTGAACATGTCCACACTATCTTGTATTTTATTTTCATCAAATAGAAAAAAACTGGTAAACACAAACTCGTAACTTCTGGGTTAACAATATTCTAATATCATTTCAAGTAACTATTTCACATAAATTTATATTATTCTCCTAGACAATAAATTAATTTCATGGTGCTCATAGTAATAGTGATTTTTCCATAAACCGTCACATATATAACATCCACAAACCTTCCAGGTAGCTAGGAAAACGAACTCGACTCTATTATATAGTGGTAAAAAAAGACATAATTGGGAACCAAATTGACGATCCTAATTTGATTATAAGGTTAGATAGTTTGAGGTCTTGTTGTAAAAAGCAGATTCATGAAAATGTTTTAAAGAAAATATTTTATGCTACTAAAAAAATACATGTCTATAAAATAAAAACAAATATATTTATTATACTTTTGAGTTTTTATTTGAAAAATAGTGAAAGATCTCTAAAATATATTTTTCAAAATCACTATAAATCTTAAAAACTATATATTTGCTAGTTTATCTGAATGAAAAACCATTGTGTTTGAATAGAAACTTTTGATTATTTTTTTTTCACTCCGGTTTTTCAAAAGTTTAACATCTATTAACGCAAAGCGAATTATAAGAAAGGGTATCTTCTTCTTGAAATAACATGTCTCGTTCATTTTCGGGATCAACGAACTGTTGCGAAATGATGGAAGAACAAGGGCCGAAGAGAAGGACACCAGTGCACTCAATTAGACGTAGTGGCCATGAGTGCTCCTCAAGTTTAAATTCCAGCACATTTCCGATATGTTTGCCTTCATAACTTATAGGGTTTGTTGAATTCTTCTTCATATATATATATATAGAGAGAGTGTGTGTATATAAGGCGTAAATATGAATAAATAGACTGAGAATCAGCACCATAGAAACGTAAACCGAGCAATCAAGGACACCTCCTGCATGTTTGAGCTGATACTATATATTCTAATTAATTAGAGAAATGTTTGTAAGTAATCATATATAAAAATACTAGTCGATTCGGCATAGACAATCAAACTTCTTTTGTTTTCTCTTTTCAAGTGGGACCTGCGTGGTTAGAGCTGAGATTTTAGCAATACAAATCAATATTATATACTAACAAAATAGTATATATAACTATGAGCAAATCGAAAACAAGACACAAGTATATGCGCCACTTGATCAATCTCCCGATTAGCAAATAAATAAATTTCCCCTGCTTTCAAAATCACTCTATCTCGTTGCATGATTTGACACCTGGGCTGTATTTCTTTGAAATTCATGCACTTGCCAGTCACCGTGTTTTCTTTCCCTTCACCATTATTCCTGTGGGCACATATCGTGCCTAACTGAACAAGTCCTGTGTTGTGGTATATACTAAGTATCCAGACAAGGATTTGATTGAGACTTTCCAGGAGAGAGGAGCTAGTGAAATTAATTCCTCGACGTTTTATGCTGAGCTACCTCGGCTGGAGGAAGTATAGTGGGTCGGCTGAAGAAGGGAGTGGAGAATTGATCAGATGGGCCACAGGTGCTGCAACAAACAGAAAGTTAAGAGAGGGTTGTGGTCTCCTGAAGAAGATGAGAAGCTTGTCAATTATATCACCACCCACGGCCATGGAAGCTGGAGTTCTGTCCCTAAATTTTCTGGTGTGTGTGTGCTGATACCCTGTTTTGCGTGCATTTTAGATAAAAATCAAGCTATCTGATCTATTTTTGATGCACTATTCAGGTTTAAAAAGGTGTGGTAAGAGTTGCCGTTTGAGATGGATAAACT
Source organism: Salix exigua (assembly GCA_032356905.1). Classification (NCBI taxonomy): domain Eukaryota; kingdom Viridiplantae; phylum Streptophyta; class Magnoliopsida; order Malpighiales; family Salicaceae; genus Salix; species Salix exigua. Next base: position 4,304,666 of record CM063595.1, on the reverse strand, counting down.
ACTTGAGACCAGAGCTGAAAAGGGGTTCCTTCTCTGCGGAAGAAGAGCAGATCATCATAGATGTCCACAGAATTTTAGGCAACAGGTGAGGATCATTAGAGTGTCAATAAAACTGCGTATGGAAAATCCAAAAAATAGAATAAATAAACTGTTTATAACAATGGGGACAATATATACATCACTAGGTGACATGAATGGAGTAGAATTACTTACCTTATCAGTACTTTCACTGTAATTTCATTACAAGTACTTAATTTATGAATATACTTAAATTTGCGACAGATGGGCGCAGATAGCAAAACATCTTCCAGGAAGGACAGACAATGAGGTGAAGAATTTCTGGAACTCATGCATCAAGAAAAAACTCATGGCACAAGGCTTGGACCCGAAAACTCACAACTTGATCCCTTCTAATCAGAGGGCAGCTCATAAGGCTGCATGCAACGTATCACAATCTAGCCAACAACCCTTTTCAATTATCAACCTGGATTCAAAGATGAAGGATTATTCCATGGATATAAACCCTCCTATTCTAACTCTACCTTCTCCTTATCCTTCCAGTAGCAGTACCCAGCCCCCATTGCTTCAGACCACAACCAGCTTGCCCTTACCCGGCTCTAGCTATCAAAACACTAGTGTCATTTGGAATGAAAATGCTCAGAATCCCCAGAATTCTTCCATTTTCCCTTGTCTATCATCCATTGAGAACACACTCATGTCCTCTTCATCTTCGACTTCAGTGAACCCAACTGGGTTCGGTCTCTTAAATGAAAATAGCTTTTGGAGAACTAATAACAATATTGGCGAGCCCTTTGACGCGGCAAAAATATTCGAAGTTATGCAATCACAGGATCAGGAAAACCAGCCAAACAAGATTTGTGACACGCAAATGATCATTGATAATGCTAAAGGTGTTCACGACAACATGGATGCTTCATTTGACACTACCAGTTACGATCTCGAGTTTGTCGACTCCACATTATTGCCTGGTTCAATGTGTCGTGATCTTAGCTCCATGGATGATCTTGCATGGAACTTTTAGGCCCCCACATGCGTGCATGTAACTAGTTCTACGTTGCTGGTAGGTTTTGCTCAGTTTCGGCATCCCAGAATATATATTTGAAGAAAAAGAATGCTTCAATTTGTCGCTAACAGCTTATTTTGAGCGTGAAATAATTAGTGATATCAATTTAGACCATTAATTGTTGAAATTTAGAAGTACCGATTGGTTGCCGAGACACACAGCTATGAACAGCCAATTAGCCATTCCTGATTAATTTCACCCGACCCATGCTTTCCGGTACCGTTCTTTGAGTTTTGCTGTTGTTGGAAAAGCTTCGATTCCATATTACTTTGAAATTAAGGTGCCTATTTTTATTTTTTATATATAAATCTTCTGACTGGCCCTGCTAGATTTTGCAAGTTGAAATTCAGTTCGTGCACGCGCGCAAGGATTTTATGGCAATATTGGCTTAGTTTTTATTTAACATGTGCTGGATTTTCACTGCCAAGTCTAACATTTCTTGTATTGGTGTTGGAGAGTAAAAGTTATGTTTTTTATATTGAAAAACATGTACAATTGCTTTCTGAATTATCGATTATTTGGATGACTCTTCAAGACATCGTGATAGTGATGTGATGATAAAAAAATTAAAATTTATATAGTAATTTTCGAGTTTGAGTTAGATTGTGCATTTTTTATAACAGTCTGAAATATTTTACTTGTTCAATTGAGCAAACAAAATACATTTTCCAGCTATGAGTTCCTTAAATCACAAAGGAAAAAATCATCTGGATGAATTTTTTTTTATTTTAATTTACATCCTTTTACAATGTTAAGTTATTAATAAACCTCTTATTTTTATTTAGAACGGCACTCTTTCTATAAAAAAAAAAATGGTTAATTTAGTGATAAAAAAATGGTTTTGGTATAAAAAAATCGTTCGGAAAGTTGGAAGGGTGATTTTACGTATTCCATGGGTTAATTTATTGATAAAAAAAAAAAGTGGAGTTCGGGGTGATGACAAAAGAGGTTTTAATCGAAATACATTATAATTCATATATTCAAGTCACAAGGAAAATAAAATATAGAAAACGTCAATACAAGATGAAAATGATCATCATCATCATCATGATAATAATAATAATAGTTGTTGTTTTCGGTCTATTCGCTGGACAACTAATTAATTTGCTCCTGCTCACTCCCCTGGTGACCACCTTGATGGATTCACCATCCAGGCCGAGATAATTATCTCACCGGTTACCAAGGGGCCCACAACATTCTGTCGGCCGGCCCATTCTTCCAATTATATGATCCAGCCCATAAAACTCTCGTGTCCCCTCCCGTTGCTTGAAGACTGGAGCTGTCGGCATGACACTCTTCCTTCTTCCTCTGTTCCTGGCGAATTAAATATTCATTTCAATCAAACTTGTTTAAACGTGTAGAGATTCTTGAAATTAATTTTTTATTATAATTGAATTCAACTATATTACATTACCTTTATTGTTTTTATTTTATTTCTCTAAATTTCTGTACAAACCTTATTTTCATTAAATTCAATTTTGAAGGTTGAAATAAAATAAAAAACTAAATCCAAGATTGATATAATATCACATTAAGCAATACAAAAAAATATGAATTTTAATTTTCAAACAACTTATTATTGAACAATAAAATTGAAGAAAAAAAACGAGTTGTTTGGAATGTGAAATTAAAAAAAAACTATTTAATTAAAAAATAATTCATAAACGGAGTCAAATATGTTAAACTTGTGTCTTTTGATATAAGAATAAGATAACTTTTTTTAATATATATATATATATATTCCTTTTCAGTGGCCGAGATTTATGGACTCATGTGTAATACCATCATGGTTAATTTTGCGAAGCCAATGTGTTCTTCCATTAAAAAAAGAAAAAGAAAGAGAGGGAAGGAGTTTCTTCAAACTAAAAAAGTATTAACAGAGAGATTATTTAGTTCTTTTACGCACCTTGGCAGAGACGATTGATCTACGTACTTCCACAAAGAAATCGGATCACGAAACTCTCAATAGCACACCATCACCAAATGCTTAATTATCCGATTTCTTTTCAAATTGACCGAGAAGTTTAACTGAACAATCGTATAAAAACCAATCAAACGGAAAAGCAAATGATGGCGAGCTTTGACCATCTTAATTTGTATAATGAATGGTGTGGGTTACCTTATCATAATCCCCACTTTTCCTTTTCCTTTTCTTTTAAGCTATGTATAGCCCATCACAATAAACCCTAGCTACGTACCCCTGTCAAATGAATTTCAGTGGCAATCAATACATCAACCGTCAGTAACATATCAAATATCTGTTACTTTCTGTGATCATCGATCTTAGCTAGCGCATCAAATTAATCTTGCATGGGGAGTACATTAATACTGGAGTTGTCTCGAGAGGAACATAGTTCTTCTAGCGTTCCGTCCATGCAATCCTTGTACATCATGTATTCGTTGCTAATTTCAGGTTTTGATGGCTTCATACACTCGGCGATGCTGATCTGCGGGAAGTCTTCTAGTTCTAAAGGAGGGTACGGAAATTGATGGAGCAAGCTTGAGTAGAATATTGGCACCTGCATATCCTGCATTCACAGTATAAATAACATCGTTGGAAACGCAAAAAGGAATTCCGCGGGGGTTGGAAAATCCAATCCTTTTGAACATTGTTCTTGAATAAAACAGCAAACCTAGCATCATCTTTTGAATTAGAAAATTAATTCCAATGAGGAAATACATGCATCGGAAACTGTTTGAGGTGTCATATATATATATATATATAGTAGACCCAGAGAGAAAAATCAGGAAGAAAGATGTACGTGAACTTTGAACTATGTTCGAGTCAGTCAAAAGAAGATATCGAAGATGGTGAAAAGGCCAGTTGGAGTCAGTGATTTCCGTAAGGAAGCTTTAGGAAAAGATATGGAGTTCATTGCTTCCAACTTTTGCTTGCTTTAACTTCGGATCAAAAGAAAGAAAAAACTCCAAGGGATTGTTCTGTGGGCCATTTCCAACACATACCGGCCCGGAGATCGTGCTTTCATTGTGTGTGAGGCACGACCCCATGCTTTTTTCCTCGGTGTGAGCATGAAGCTTTGATAAAAGCAGAATATTGCAAGAAAAGTGGGCTTGGCAAAAGAGACAATCAATCATGTATATCATGATCAGAAAAGATGAGTTCGAGATGATAATCATTGCATGTGATCAATCCTGGTATGGCCCATACCACCAGTGAGCTCATGTTTTTCTGCTATCTTTTGATCTCGCATTTAGACATCTACATGTCATTATTTAATCACTAGTTGTTGCACCGACGTCTACTGGTTCTCAACAATGAAACTATATATAGAAAGTCTATCAGCATAAATTAAGAAATTAATTAAATTCATTTATGAAAGAAACTTGTTGATATACCTGGATTAGATTCGACGAGAAATCCACGCCCATTGAGCAAATGTTAACTGAGCTATTGGCTTCATCCGAGGCAACAGGAGCTTGAGTGACATCCGAGGAAGATGTTTCAGATAGAAATTTACAGTAGTCATTGAAATTTTCACCTTCAGCTTCTCTTCCTTTAGAAATCTCAATACCGCTTGTGTTATCCCCCAATAGTTGATCTTCTGAGACCATCGCTGCATCCTTCTCTTCGTCGTCACCAACATTTTTCTCTTCTTTTGTCCTGGGAATTTGTATTGTTTTCCGGAAAACACGGCACAATGCATAGGAATCCTGTGGTGGAAAATAAAATTCAAATCTGCCAAAGAGGTGTACAAAGATCTATAAAAGCAAGATCACAAAAGCAAAAAAAGAGAAAGAGAAACAAGAAACAAAACAGGATTAGTGCAAGTGCACCTAAAGTTATGAAGCAAAGACTCTTTCACCTGCATCATGTTGATCGATGATAAGGTATTCTTTATTAAAGAGACACAGCATGCATTTAGTAGTACAAGGGAAGGGAAGATCTATAGAACGGTAGTGTGTAAGAACAAATGCAGTGATTAAATTTCATAAGATTTGATCGACATATGTGTTGCTTCTACATATTACTACTATTTAGTGCTAGTTTGAGATTAAAAAAATTATTTAATATAATTTCAGTGTTGGATTAAATTATTGTTAATATGATAATTATCGGAGGTTTACAATATTATTAATTTTAAAATCTATAAAGTGGTCTAAAGTTGATAAAAAAATCAACATCATCAATGAATTTTATTACATGGACGACTGATCAACTCCTTGCATCTAAAAGATTTATAAACAAAACATGCATGCCCCAGAAAAACTCTCAATTTAATCCTGTCATTTTTACCAGCTAGCGATTCCTTGTGAGGCCAGTGACTATCTTACAGACGCGTGCCCCTATTGCAAAGTTCATCAGCATACATCTTCTACACAAAACTGGCAATCAAACACATTTAGTTTTAGGTGTCTTTCTGCAAACCCTAATACTCTTAATAGTTTCTTATAATTTATACTAGTCTAAATATGAATGCTGCTAAACCACGAAATGGGGCAGGTCCAACTTCATCATGGTGATCAACCAATGATCTTGATTCATTCGCTTATATATATATATATAACTTTGAATCTATATGCAATACCTTTAAACTTGATGATGCAGCGCCACAAAATGAGTCGGTCAAGCGATACTCATGCATTACCCAGTTGGTTCTGATTCCATGAGGAGCTCTACCTCTGTAGTACACCAATGTCTTCTTCATGCCAGCTGCCCGCTTGTGAGTGTGCACTGCTCGATCTTTCCCCGTGGCTTTCCAGTAACCATCTCTTGTTGCTCTGTTAGTTCTTGATCCGTTAGGGTACTTCTTATCCCTAGGGCTATAAAAATACCACTCCTGATCTTTGCTGGGTAAAAATGACTTATCTGTTGAGCGAATCATCACATTCCACCACGCCACAGATAGTAAGAAAGAGTCAGAAGGAATCGGTGATAGTAAATATTTCTGATTTATGGGATTTAATCAGAGATATGTAGGTACCTGGTAAGTCCCACGGCTCGCATTTATAGAGATCAACCTCTGGGATAATTTCAAGCTCGATTGCGTGGCCGTTGATTTTTCGATCAAGATAGTAAGCAACGAGCTCTTCATCAGTTGGATGGAACCTGAATCCAGGAGGGAGGCTCATGGGTGCCATTGCTGCGATGATAAAATTATATGCAGAGAGAATAGTGACCCGATTGGAACTAGCTATATATATATATCCAGCACAGCATATATGCTAAGCTGGCTTCGACGACACTGAACTATATTGGCCACTGTTCTGTCACGATAGAGATGTTCAGTGTCGTACAAGCCAGCTTAACAGATGTAGGAATTGTTTGTAACTTTGTCTTGTTTGAGTTTCTTTTTAAAATTATTTTTAGTTTAAAAATATATTAAAATAATAATGTTTTGTTTCTTAGAATTATTTTTCATATTTATAATTTAAAAACATTAATTTTTTTAATTTTTTTTGTAGCAATGTCCAACACCCTAGTAATTTGTTAATTAGCCCTTCAACTTTAACATGAACTAGGATGTTACCATTCCTCGAGAAACCAAAACATGTTTAGTTAATTTTTGTCCCTTATTTTTTTTTACCGGGTGTCCGAACCTGTTTACACGCACCTCGACTATTCTTCGAGTCTACTGAACACTTACAAACTCAATGAACATGTAAGGCACCGCAGGGATAATAAACGTACCATGCAGGGATGGACTCAAAAGAACGTGAGGGAAGGAACCCTCCAGCTTCACTTTCATTGGGACTCGAACCATGTTCGATTGAAAGAGGTTGGATTGAAAGAGGATGTTCCCTAACAACCATTGAGCCACAACACCTAGCTAGCTGGATTTTTTTTCCCTTTGCGGCTTGTGTTGGACGGCAGTGTTGTGCACACCAAGCTGCCGTTGCGGTTTTTTATATAAAATAAATAAATTATTATAATATATTTTTAGACAAAAACACTTTTGAGAAATAATTGCTAACATAATATTAAATACCACCTTAAATTCTTAATTTCCCTTCCTTGAAACATCTAACTGAAATATGTTTACTTCAAATGTAAGTGATACTTAAACGTATTTTCTATTTAAAAACAATTTAACCTCGGCTTTTAAAGATTCCGTGTAAGGTTTTGTATGAAAACCAACAGGAAGGATAAGAAGCTTCCCTGCTTTGGGGTGCTCCCAGACTAAAAAAAAATAAAGGATCGCTCGAAAGGCTGTGTGGACCAACTGGACATACAGCCCACACTTATTTTTTAATCACTGGTATATAATTAAATTAAATAATGATGTAACATGGTACACATAATATATAGGAGCATCACTATATATTACATGCGTGTAGCTACAGTATGTTTTTGATCGGTTTCGTGTCATTGGCCATGGATGTTGATTCTACCGGCGGGGTATATTTAGTAGCCCTACAATTTTATTATTATTTTTTGTTACATTAATATAATATTTTTTATCATTTAAAAATTATTTTTAATATTAGTACATCAAAATAATTTAAAAATAAAAAAAATATTTTAAAAAAACGTTTTTGAAAGAAATGATGTTAGCATATCATTATGAGAAGGTGACCTGGCTAGCTGGATAAAAGAAAGGCCTAGCAGTCAGTTTGTGGCGCCATGATTGGAGAATCCGGATCTTGATGAATTATTGGATGATCATGTGCCATCAACAAAAAGCAACTCAACGTGTTCTCTGCTTCAGTGAGATTGTGGTGTATTTTTCTGCAAGTTCCCTCGGCTACTGGTTTCTTTCACTTTCATTGCAAAATGATTTCTTTCATATATCTTGAAGAACATCGCAGAATCATTCTGTCTGTGCATAAATGAAATCTAACGATATGTTTTGTCGGTCAGCGATGTAAATTACCGATATTTATTTATCAAAGAAATATGCCGTCAGTTCATTAATGGTTGTTTGACACAGTAATTTGCCCTAAATTTTCTGGGGGTGAGTCTCATTCTGTAATCTCCACAGAATTTTTCGCACAACGATGTGATTTTGTCAATGGCAGGGACACGCACCCATATGAATGTACGGAGCTATTCCTAAGAAATCACATTAATCGTCGTCGTTTGGCATTCCTGGAAGAGCACTGCCTGGATCATCAGGGTGGGGGCAAAGACGATTCGATTGGTGTGCTTTTTTCTTTTTTTCCTTTTTTTACTTTTATGGGTCCAAATTTGTGTGCATGCCTTCAATTTAACGTAAACAGAAATCTAGGAGATTGATGGGCCATGAGATGGGCCCATGTGAAAGTTTTCTGGCCTTCTTTTATTCCCAGATTAAAAGGAACACTTTTATCATTCAACAGTTGATTACTTGAAGAGGGCCTGTGATCATCATCTGAACAAATCTACCTGGCACACCGTCACGGCCCACATTCGCTTTTTCTTTTTGTTATTTTTCCCTTTCCCTTTCCCTTTCCCTTTCTTTTTCTCCCATCCAGACCACTTTCCCTTTACTGTTTTGTCCTCGGTCTCCTTTCCTTAAAATATCATTTTCATAAGGGTAAACTAAAGACATACCACCACCTTTAATGATTACAAACCCTATCTTTGACTGCCTCTCCCCCTTTTTCTCTCACGCACCCGAAATGTTATCAAATGATGAGATCCTACGGCTCTAATAATTACTTCCCCCCATTGATATCAAAATATATTGAGCAAGGGTTTTGCATGCATATATACTTTTGGATCCACGGTTGAGTGATATTATCAAGACTAAAATCTATTTCTAATTTGGCCATCATGACAAAAATGAAACATGATTAGTGAAACATCATATATAGCATGTGCATCCAAAGACAAAATGCTCAGAGATTCTTCTTCCATTTGAAGCTTTTTAGATGTCGGTCGCTCCCGAGGTCACAAATGCAAGTAATTTATAGTTTCTGCGTGCATCAGAGTGACCCTCGTCTGTTCTTTTATTCATATTGTTAGACAAAAATATCTAAATTTTATCTTATACTCTTATCTAATAGTATAAATTTGAAAGTGTAATATTTGAATTTTATAAACCTAATAGTCATGAATTCAAATCTCAAGTTTCAGGTTAAAATGTATTTCACTCAAAAAGATAACATTCACTAACTTAGATTTTGTTTGTTGACATGTCAAACCTAAGCCATCCATCAATGTCCCGACTGGGGTTCAAAAGGGAAATTCCCATTAGGCAGGGAAACGGGCAAGCACTCTCGCTGGTGTATCTGATTTCTAGTCAATGTAAGGATCTCTGGTAATTAATCATTAGAAGCTGCTTAAAGTATCAGGCTTCCAGCCCAATACCCAAAAGAGTAGAGAAATTAAAAATCATTGAAAACCACATAAAAAATAATTTAAATCACATAAATGAAAAAGAAAAAAAAAACATGCAATTGATTTATGTAATAACGCATTCCGATACACGTTGTTTTTTATTTTTTTTTCCGAACAATATCTCAAAACCTTTTACTTTTTTCATTTTTTCACCGATGTCTTTTATTTAAGCGACTTTCAACACATGGGTTAGCCCGAAAATGTCCTTAAACACGTCCAGCAATTCTGGCCCTAGATTTGATAGCCACACCATAGAGCCCGACAATACCGTTAAAAAGGTCTCGAGATAACATCGGCCCAAGTTAAATCGGGCTTCATTCGTGTTTGGGCCTATCTATATTTGCGGCAAACTGCAAGGGCCAGCCCTAGATAGAAACAGTTTTCATTGTAAATCTTAGCCTCGCCTTGTTCAGGTCGTTGAGATAGACAGAGGGAGGATGTCGTTCCTGTGGGAGAAGAGCGGGACATGGAGGTGGATGGTGAGGAAGACAAGAGACTCAAAGCCATTCTTCTTCGCATTCGCTACAGTATGCGGTGTCGTTCCAGGTGTGATTGGGTATTTCGTGATGCAGACCACCAACTCAAGTAACCCTGAGATTGAAGCTCGCCTCCGTCAGAACGCTAGTCCCGATTCACTTGTACGTTTTTTTTTTTTCTAATTTTAGTGTAAAAAATATGTATTTTCTCCTTTGATCTGAATTCTTTTAGGCATTGCCGAACTTTTGTGAGTTGTGACCTTTTGTGGGTGATGCTCAGACACGTGATTGTGTATTTATAAGCATATCAGTGACGAAAAACAGAGAAGAATTCACTGCCTTGTTGCCCTGCAGTTTTGGATCATGGTTAAACAAACTTAAACTTTGCCTATTGAACTAGATCGTGTTTGTTAATAAACGGGTTGAATTCTACTGTCAATGAATTCTGCAGTCTTCAAATGGAAACGCATGTTGACAGATTTTTCTTGCTTGAATTTCTCGATCAGATGATGGGTAAAGTTAATCAAGAGAGACTGGCAGAATACCTCGGGGAGCTGCAGCGGAAAGAGGATACAAACGATCGCTATGTAGCTGCTCTAAGAGGGGAAACATTGACAAGAAACCCATATGTGAGAATTCAGCCAATACCCAAGCCGGATAACAGTCAAAAGAAGTAGATTAGTTGATGGTTATTGCTGATGTAGCACTTTCTATATTTGGTATGTTATATTAATGTCATGGCTGGACAAGAAATGGAAAGTGTTGTTTTTTCGTCTTTCTTCGCAAAAGCTTCTGGCCTGTGTGTTATTTGGAATATTTCCGCAAAACCTTTCTTGCCATGTTTGCTTCGGATTTGCTTCTTAACCCCATATGCTTCTCTGCAATTAGCAGTTTCTTGGTGGTTCATGGGCGATGGTGTTCGTGCCTGGGCTTGATTTCAGGCCTGGCATCCGAGATTAGGAAGGAAGTGACATGTTTTATGCAGGAGAACATCATCGTAAATTGCATCGGAAGAGAAGTAAACTCATTGATGGATTTCTCACATTGCCCCCACATATTCCTGTCGATTTTTTGGTTTTTTGGTTTGATGTGGGCAAGGATGCAAATTGCAACATAAATTCATATAGCCTAGACTAAAGCATTTGGGCACATTCAGAACTGGGGCTGGGTTTTGCAAAAGAGCAGATATTTGCCTTCTGCAAAGCCCCGGGAACCCCTTGAAATTGTAGTTAATTAGTATGACCGAGAGCTATCCCAAACCCAGGATTGGACTTGAGGAGGTTAAAGCAGTGCAGGGGGGGCTTTTGACTTGGCAAATCGCTTCCCACATAAAGCTGAACCATGAAATTAATTCTTTGTACTTGGTTCATGAACAATTTATCCAAACATTATATATGCTGAGCAATATTATTTCACATCTTAAATTCAAAATTAACAACAGTATACAAATTCTTACAAGCATTCTACATCAATTTAAGAAACAGAGCAAGATGCAAAGAGGAGAAATCTGCGACTGCCTTCATACTGGAATCACTGTTTTAAATGGATTGATCAATTTATCCATATACAGTTTCCCTTTATCTTGTCTCTAAGAAAACAGCCCGATACGACAGGTGATTGGCTGCCGGCATATGGGACAGTTGGATACTCTTGATCCACAGTCTTTACAAGTCTACGACCAGGCAATGCTATCTATTAGTTTCGTAGCAAAGAGGTTAAGAAAACCAAATTAGGCAATATTTTGGGAGCAACTCACCATGTGCCCACAGCCAAAGGCCGAGTCCTTTCCATTAGTCAGGCAAATGGGGCAGGCCTGTATTCAAATTGGAAGGTAGAAAAACAATTATTCAGAAAGCTAGAATTATAAACGAGATATAGTGTTCCAGAAAGACAGACAAAATTACACAGAAAATATTGTCAAACCTGGGTTCTATCATCTAAGACTGGAGAAGAAACATTGGTTGGTTCACGATATACTACTGAACGACTTGAATACGACCCTGGAGGAGGGCGTGGTAAAATTTTCTTTGCTCTTCCCGTGGAACGTCTTTTCTCCAAGAGCCATTATTATAATCGATCCAAGACGTAAAAACCATATGAATGGCATGCAGGACAAAGCGGTGTATGCATTAGATATGCCAGGAAACACAAGAAAATGAAAATCCTTCTATATCTGTTTTCTCTAAGCAATTAAAAGTGCAAACCAACGATTTTAATCCTTGCCCATATTCAAGACTAATCATTGCTGACCAGTTTTAAAACTAGCTCCTCTGCTAGAATGCACTTCTTTGTTTTGAAATTTTCAAAATATTTAGAATGCGAGTCATGCAGTTCTGAAAAAAAAAAAATGGAGCAGTGAACTAAGAAGTTTACAAAACCTACCCGGTGACACCAAGCTCAACGACTGCTTTATACTGGAGAGGAATCTCCATCAGGGCAGCCAAAGCAAAAGCCGTTTCTTTCTTCGAGAGAGTTGCATTTTTTGACATAATTGCAGTGAAATTAACGAACTGCAGAGACAATAGCAAAACATGTTCATCACATAAAGCGCCAGGATGCATGGTGGATTTAAGAAGAATATCCAATGGCATCAAACCTAGCATTAATTCTGTTATCATAATACCTGAAAATTATCGAATTCACGACCTGGGATTTTATCATCAAATCTCTTCATGTCTTCCCAAGGTCCATCACCAACTCCAACAAGAATTATTGACAGTGGATATGAACTGGTTAAGAATATCATGAGGTTACATAAGTAATGCACAGTAATCGCTTTTCATCAAGAAAAAAAAGGTATTCATTTCAGTATAAACACCATTTTCAGGCCTTGTTAAAATTCAATGATTAACAAGCTTTTTTAGAGTCACCATAACAATAAACATTTGATTAAATAATATGCATTTATCTTTAAGGCTCAACCTTGCCTCGACAATTGCGTTGATGGTTTGCTCTTCCTGAAGAGTCAGTTCTCCGTCACTTGTATTGGCATTTCCTGTGACCTTCATCATGAAAGAGAATATTGCTTAAATTATAAACTCGTCCAAACATACAGAAACATACAAATGCAAGCACGCAGAGAAAGATTTGAACTCAAACCTGGCCATCTGCAATGATGATCAATACATGGTATTGGCCTTTACTTTTTTCTACAATGTCTATGGCAGCCTCGATCACCGGTCCATACGAAGTTGGCCCTTAAAACAATAACATATATCTGTGAGGATTTATGTGAGTCTTGAAATAAGCAAAGGACAAGAATCTTAATAGATGTGATGTTTAACTCTGACTCTCCTTAAGAAAATCAATGAATTGATAAAAGACCAGATACCAACTTCAAACAAACAAAGAACAAACCTGCAAGTCGCAATTTTGGAATAATCTCTTTGTAGCATGCCAATACTTCTTCGAAACCATGGCAAGGTGAATGATCACTTTGAAAGCTAAACACCTCTTTATCACGAGTGGTGGCTGTGTAAATAAGTAAATAAATCAATTCAACAGCTGAACAATAAGGGGCAAAACTAGAAACGACATTAATTGTTAGAATTCAATTTCCAGGGACGAGACTTGCCATCACCAAAGCCAAAACACGGAACTAGGTTGTCTTCATCAAACGGGGCCATAGTGTTTCCAATAATAGAGATGGCTTTCTCATATGGATTCGGTGTGTCCCCAATGGCGTGAAGACTGCGATTTTTGAACGAGACTCTGCCTTTAAAATGAAATCAACACATTGGCATCCATGAGAGACAAATCAAAACATAAACCAGTTCAAAGGGGCACACAAGCAACAGCGTATCGTTTAATTTATAGCCCATGTTATGACCGTTCCACTCCCTGCTGTATAAATGGATTATCCTGCTATGTTATTAGATTGTATCCTAAAGTTTCCAATATCTGTTTTTCATCCTTTCACTCTTAGTTCCACTTCATGGAAGTCTCAATTCCAAGTTCCTGAATAGATGATAAAGTAATGCACAATGTTTGCAGAGCAAAATCGTAGAAAATATGATCACTTCACTTGCGCATACCTGTCCATTCATTGCTTTTAGTGAAATCAATTCCAACAATGAGATTTGAAGATTCCAGGCCAGCTTCCCTCAGGGCAGCTGTGACCTGTAAAATGGAAAAGCATTTTTAGTAGATTGCGAGAACCATTGTGCGTGATTCCTACACTGGATGAAGCGACAAATTTCTGTTGTTGGAGTTTGGAAATAATTTCCACAGTGAAGGGTCTTCGCTACTTAAAAACTTTCTTTTTTCTTACAACTCCACCAAGTGAAGCTTCTCTCACCTTGAAAGGGAATCCAGCTCCTGGTCCCGTGGTGCAGTTTAGTAGAAATTTTTACGTCGACCCACCTACCATAATCTAGAAGTGTTTTGTCCAAGATAATTTTTTTTTTTTAAAAAAAAATATATATATATATATATTATTTTAATATATCTTAAAATACAAATTATTTTAAAAAAATCATTACTACAATATCAAATATTTCTTTATTTATAGTATAATAAATAAAATGTAAAAACACCTTGCATTAATTTTTTTGTTTGGGTACAGTAGTTTTTCATAAAACTAAAAAAAATATTAAAAAATAGGTTTAAAATTTTAAATCTATACTAAATTTGAAAAATATATTTTAAAGCTTTTTTTTACAAGTTTTCCACTCGTTTTGAAATTAGAAAAAAAACGAAAAACATATTTTTTATTTTATATAAAGACACTTACTTCTTAGCAAGCCATGTAGAAGATTAAAACTTTTATTTTCAAGTTTATGTTTATGTTTAGTTAGAATTATAAATTTAATTTTTTATATATAAATATAATATAAGATTTACAAAGTTAATAGTATTAATTTCTCATGATAATCTAATTTAAATAAAACGAAATGAATACTATGTAAGGGATACAAAATATAAAGCTGATTTATTATATACTATGTTTTTTGTTTTTTATGAAAATAATTTTAATGCTGTTTTTTTTATGGAACAAAATAAATGAACCTATTTTCTATTAAAAATCTCAATAGAAAAGATAGTTTTAAAGTAGCGAAGACCCTTGATTGTGGAAAGTAGTGTGCAAATTGACAAGAAACCCTTGAAATTCTACTGGAAGTTTGTAAATTGAATTTTTGTTTTTTAAGAGTTTTAAATTATTTTTTTCAGAAAAAAAATAAATTATTTTTTTGAATATTTCTAAACAAAAATATATTTTAAATCGTAATTTCTACCAAACTATTTAGCTACAAAATCGCAGAAACAGACCAAACAAAATGTTCTTGAGTTGTTCTCGAGAAATAAGTATAAATTCATTAAAAAAAAAGAAATATATTTTTGAAACGAAATGAAAGAAAATAAATAATCAAAGAGGATAATACATGCCTGTTCTAAGGAAGAAAAATTATCAGGGATTAAACTATATTTCTGCTTGATAAATTCTTTCTTCCCCGAATTGGAACCCTTGGCTTGACTGCTCCTTCCACGGCCATGGCTTCCTTTCTTGGACTTGGTACTTGAAGCCACCCCGCCCATGTCGTCTTCTCCGATCAAGAGAGTGGCGGCGAGATCATGAAAGAAAAAGAAAACTAAAAGAGATCAGTTAATTGACTTGCCGATGTTCGTTGGGCAGATGCTTCTGAAGAAGAAGAAGAAGAATGATTGCATGGAGAATTTATATATATATGAACAGCGCAGCCAAACTACTGTAATAAAAATATAATAAAAAATAAAATTATTTTAAATTTATATGGTGAATTTCAAAACAATAACATCATGCTAGATACATAAATATATATAGATATGCTCACTTGGTGGAGTGTTATTCGGGTGCTGTCACGTCCATTGAGTTTGTCAACACAGTTTTAACTGGATAAAACTTTAAAAATATTTGAAATCAAACCCAGTACTCGGAAATCAACTCGGACAATCTCTCGCTAGGATAGTGTGGCACAGTGAGTTGGGATGGTCGATCGCACGTTTTGCGTTTTTCTTCGGCAGGGGACGCTCGAGACTCGACAGATATTGCGAAACTAGTTTGTGGTTTCAGGAACGATACCCATGAAACTGGGTTAGCATTGAAGAAAAAAACAATGTCTGGAGGTCAAAAAGTTGTGGTTAATTTATAGTCAACTACGTAGACTTATGAATATTATTTTTTAAAATATTTTTTGTTTAAAAATATATTAAAATAATAGCAGTACATGAAAAAAAATACTAAAAAATGAAAATAGAATTTTTTATTTTCTTAAAAAAAATTCTTTTACATTACAGTGTCAAACACAATTGTGAATTACACATTAACCAGCACAGCAAAATCTTATTAACATTGCTTGAATCTGTTTCTTATAATATAATGTGTACTACCAACATAGTTAACAAAAAAAAACTGAAGGGTCTAGGAAACTATCATTCATCCATACACCATACACTATGGATCACAATAATCATCCATGATGTGTTGTTTTTTCTTTTTAATTTTGTTATTATTTTTTTTGTATTTCATTTTTTAATATTTAAACAATTAAAAGTTGACCTTTGTATTTTTTTTCTTTTGTCTTTTAGAAGGTTAAGATGATGTATAGGTTTGATAGACCATCTCGTGTTGTCTCGGTTAACGGGTCTAGTTTTATTTTTAATTGAATATGACTTTGTTTCTTTTTTATTGTATAATTAAAAAATAGGAAAAAATAATATTTTATTAAACTTTATAGAGTTCAGACCTGCTCACAAAATTGACCGATTGACATGGTTTGTGGATTTAGTGAGTTTTATTTATCTCATCCATAGATATTAAGAAGTGAGTTTTATGATTTTAGAGAAGAAAAAAAAAAGAATGGTTTAATTTAATCACAAGCTGCTTAAAAAAAAGAGGATAGATACAAAAGGTGTGTTTAAGTTGACTATTGTGCCCTTATCACCTAACCATTGTTTGTCTGGTTTGTAGAATTTACAGGGATCCAGTGTGATCTCTTGGTTCAGGATATCGATGATGAAGGTGGTGCGACCTCCTAGTCAAGGGGGGTGACACATTTTGTGCAGACTTGCTTTGCGACTCCAGAATGTGAGTCAATGCATGTTCGGGTCAGTCGTGCTGTGTTGAACGAATTAGAGGGTATGGATTCCCAGCACCGTTGGATGTGAGGGACCCTACGGGGTGCAGGATCGTTACCCCACCATTGATTATTATTGGTCACTGAAAGCAGCATGTTACAAAGATCATTGGTAAGATGGATAAATATAAACTCACCGTCCGTAGAAAACCTGCTGTGGGCGTTTGGTCAATCGAAATGTAATTTTAAAACATCAAAAATATTACATATAACTAAAACGGGTCTTCATTCCTATTGTTCACCGTGACTCATTGCCACTATTCACTGGTAATTTGTCACGGTGAATCGCGGGTGTATATTCTCTTCTTTTTTTTAATTTTAAACAGTGAATTAACAAAAAACCCTCGAAGCGACAAAAATCGCTGCCGGTTTGAGGCTGAACTGTTATTGACCGCTTTGGTCCGGTCCTACTGGGTTCGGCCGACCAGTTTTTATTTTTTAATATTACATTGCACAGTTGTATTAACGATTTTTTCCATCTAAAAGGACAAAAACAGGCCTCGGGTTCAAAGGCGTTCGGTAATTAGTCATTTTTTATTTTTTCGCTAACGGTGTCAGTAGCGTCGCGGACACGCCGTTCGTTTAAACGCTCACGCGTTTTTCAAGCGGTGTGTGCGGTGTCCTCCGGCATCGGAAAATGCTCAAACGGCGTCTAGAATGATTTTCAGGGATGTGATCTTCCACATGGGGCGGCGCGTGAGTCACAATGATGTCTGTATACGTGTCAATGGTCGTTTGAATTTCCCCCCTCATTTCTCTCTCCTGCCTGCGCCACATGACGTCAGCTAATCTGTTTTTTGTCAAAGTTCATTTCAGTCCCTGAACATTATAATTTGTTTTTCTTGCCCTTAATGATATTATATAGGTTTTAATTTGTTTCAATTTCGTCCTTCAATTGAAATTGATTATATCTTGAAGTTTCAAATCGGTCCTCATTCTTTTAATTTTGCAGAATGGCCCGAAATTCTATATAATTTCAGTTTCAAAGTTTTCATTGATTTCAATTTCATCCTTCCATGCAAATTTATTATAAATCTTTAATATTTTCAATATCAAAGTTTGATTTCTTTCAATTTTATCCTTCTATGCAATTTTTGATTTCAATCTTAATTTTCTTTCAATATTTGGATTTACTTCGATTTTTTCTTTAAATTAAATATATTATTTAAAGTATGTCAAATTAATTATATATTTGTATATTTGTGTCAAATTAAAGTATGTAAAACTAATTAGATGTTTTAATATTTATTGGATGTTATCGCTTAAAAATATTTAGGTATAGAAAAAAAAATGACATGTAATACAATTATATATTTTGCTATTGTTATACTAGGGGATGTTGAGCTATTTTATTACATTAAATTTTGCTTAAATAAAAAATAAATTTCGCATGAGTATCAAATATTTTACCTGTCTCGACTACGCTGTTTTTTTAGACGGCAAATAAATAATTATGCACGAAAAAACTTTTATTTTTCTTTTTTCAAAAAAATTGTAATATCTGTATTTATAATGTGTCATATTTAATATAACTGGGGAAAACAGACACTTTTTTTTTCTTCCAAATTTATCTAGGTTATTTACAATTAAAAAAACTATAAAAATCACTTCCCCTTTCAATCACACGATATATTGTGTCAGACGAAACAAATTTGCCTACATTATCTACAATTAAAAAATATACAAGGCACTTTCCATTTAGACTACGCTGTTCTTTTTAGACGACAAATAAGTAATTATAGCACGCAAAAAATTTATATTTCTTTTTTTCAAAAAATGCCAATATTTTTTTTTATGTGTCAGATCTAATATTACTGGGGGAAAGAGAGAACTCATATTTTTTTAGCAAATTTATCTAGGTTATCTGCAATTATAAAATATAAAATCACTTCCCATTTCGATCACACTATATAGTATGTGAGACTAAATATATGTGTTTAATATTTATTTAATATTATGGCCTAAAAATATATAAAGAGAGAGAAAAAAATCACCTTCAATTTCTTGCCAAAAAAATTAATATTGGTATTCTTAAATATATTTAATATAATAATATGATGAATAAATCTTATAAAAACAAATTTGTCTTAAAATTTAAATTTATATTTTAGACTCTTTTTTTTCCTTTTAAGAAATGGTGACCTTTTTTTCACATGTATTTTTTATTTTTTACTGTCCAAGTTAGTTGTTCTTTTTTAACCGGGTTTTTTTTGTTTGTTTTTTAACCAGAGTATTGTGACAACAAATTTCTAATAGATTATTTCACCTTCTTAGCAATTTTTCGAACAAATTTTATCAAAAAATATTTAGCGATAGCAATATTCAATCACTTTTTGGTTGGAAAAAACCATTTTAGCAGAGTTTTTCAATTACAATTATACTAATTAAATATTAAAATAGAAAAATATAACATGTATAAAATCAATTAATATTCTACATAGATAAAAAAAAGCCCGACAGAGCGGGCAAACCGGCTCGTTTAATCTAAAAGAGAGTATTTTTTAAATACTTTTGAAGAACATTGTAAAACACTCACCTTAACTAACGGGTTTGTCGAACTGATGACTTAACGTTAATTAACCAGGCATTGTGTATGTGATGGGTGCCGGCCTGCAACAGGGGTCAAGCGCCTTGAAAACTTGAAACGTTTAACCCCTTTTCGGTTTACGGCTTCGTTATTCACCATAAAAATCAGCACAAGGCACTCAAAGAAAACACACATTTTTTAAATTCTTAGTGTTGGAGAAATCATTCCTGTCAGCTCACAAATGGAGCTTCAACATGATGATCGCTACAGTAGAGGCCAGGTCGCTGAGTGAAACCCTGCTTCTTCAGCATCTTCCTAGCCCTCAAAACAAGCTCCCGATTAGAAATTTCACCATCTGTCTCTGCAAGGATAGTCTGGATAACATTACTAAAAGCTCCATAAGCTTCAGCAGAATTTCCTCCTGGACTGGCATCAGCAGAAGTTTGGTCAGACTGGCAGCCGCTGATCAAAATCCCACCATCTGGTAGAGCATGCTTAGTTGCTCCAGCATAAACTTCTTGCTCGCTACCCACTTCTGTCTCAAGGGCAGGCTGTGCATACCTGGGCCAGATTGCCAACCATTCCAAGGAATCCACCACCTCCACTTTCTCCATCACCGTGTTGGAGTTTATTCCAGATAATCTTCATGAACTTCTTCACCTTAGGGCTTGCATCTTCTCCAAAGATATTGAAAAGGGTTGGCCTCAGCTCCCCGACATCAATGTCATCTTTACCAGTCTTTTGCTTGAGTATTTCTATGAGAGTTGCGAGTGGCAGAGATCTACTTCTTACGTACCCTCGTTCACCATACTCTCCTTCAACTGCTCTGTCATCAAAATCTTCCTCCTTGCCATGCCGGTTGCGATGCAATCCAGAAGGGATGTGAACTCCACGAGATTCAAATGCATCTTTCACAGTCTGTTTCAAGATGCTTTTAAATCCGATGCCATAGACCTTCTCCTCCTCATCTTGACGCTTTGTGCTCTCTCCTATTTGCTCTTTAGTCTCATCAATGAGGCCGCCACTATGGCATGAATCAGATACAATTGTTATGCGGCAACCTTCTGGAACCTGATCCACCAAATCTCTGAAATCATCATCTGTTCACAAACAGCAGATTTAAAAGTTAGCAGAATTCGCTGGAGCAGTATTTATGACTAATCAATCGAGGAAAACAAATAATTCCAGAGTCATTTCCATATTTAAAGTTTAAACAGGTTGACGAGTTATTTGTAAACTAGATTAATAACAACAGAAATACAAGAGAGCTAGATAGTCGGTGTAGTATTCGGAGAACAAAATGAATGATAAAAACCTATTGGATCTGATGTTTTATTTTATTTCTTGAATAATTCGTGGTCCATGCTCCTCCTCACCCACCAGCGAAACAGATTGCCAGTGCATTAATTCTCGCTGAACAAATGCATGGATCATCGAACAGGCTCCGTCCAAGTTGTTTCAGAATTAAGAACTGGACTATATATGTCCTATAGATACAAATGGGATTCCATATATATGATGTAAACCTCTTAATCGCAAAGACCGAGACATTCTACTGAACAATCAACAAAACCCAAAAATAAACAAGTAAAACTCGTGGCTTTTCCCAGGAAAACCACAAACAATAACACGAATCCCTTGAATCAATTTCCCAGAAATCCAACCAACCAAACAATAAAGGAGCTCTTTTTTAATCAATAATTCCCATCCATAAAAGATCTAAAACAATCCATCATCATCAACAACAACAAATAAGATCAATCACAAACAGTTTATGATCAAATAGCAGAAAGAAAACAAATTGGATCACACCAATCAAAACCAAATCTTCTAAAAAAGACAAGAAAGATAAAGACAGTACCAGTGATAAGATTCATATCACAAGGGACAATGCACTCATCATAACCAGTATCATCATCCTCTCCAGTTTCAGCAGGCAACCTTGTCCCATGTCCACTATAATGGACAAACAAAAAGTCTCCAGGCCTCGAAGAGAGAACCAGATCATTGAGCGCCCTGCGTACGTTTTTCCCAGTTGGCAGTGTGTAAGAATCATCGGTGTCTATCAAGATTGTTATGTTATCTTCATAAAACCCATATCGATCAACAAGATATCTGTAAATCCTCTTAACATCATTTACGCAACCTTTAAGTTCAGCTTTTGTTCCTGGGTAGTTGCAGCCTATCAACACTGCTTTCTTTGTCATGATTCTCCGTTCAGTTGCTACCAAGACTCAACTCTCTATCTATCTATTTATTTCTTGGGTCTGGATTCTGATATTGGGTTGGGATGGATTGATTTTCTTTGTCATTCTGACTTTTGGTGTGGAGCATAGAGATGGAAATGGAGTTGTTGTCTTAGAGGTGGACAGGTCGCCGTTGTCTTTCTTTAACAGCTCAACGCGCCAGCCAAATGAATACAAATTTGGAGGAGAGTTCCGAAAACAGAGTTCTTGCCTCTTCTTCTTTTTTTTCTCCCATCAAGTGTTTAGAAATTAGAAGTGCTTTTTAAAAAAATAGTAATAGTTTATTTTATTTTATTTTTTAAATGTCAAACATTATTTTTTAAAAATAAAAATTTAATATATTTTGATTGAACCGCTGACACAGTTCCAAATAGGCCCGAAACACCACAATTTAAGTATTTTCTTAATTTATTCGTAAATTATAAATATTATTTCTTCGTGCAAAATCATTAATAAGCAAATAGAAATCCTTCTACATGCGCCATCACCTCAAGGAGGTTGACAATGAAGGCTAGCTAGTCTTCAAGCCTGTAATGATATATATAAATCAATTAAACCATGGGATAGTACAGATCGAGTACAGACCTGTTGACTATTTATTATATTTAATAAAAACAGCATGATTTTATCATATAAAAAAAAACTAAAATCAAGTCAATTCTGAATCAGAACCTGTATGGTATTTGAAAACTATGGATTCTAACTAGAGAGACAAATTGTCTTAGATAAATTAAACTGATCGGACTACAACGTAGATCAATATGCGTGACAAACAAAGCCGGGTATCAGTTTATTAATTAAACAAAATCAGAATCATTAATTGTGCAGAAATAATTAAGAACCAAAACAAAATATATGGAAAAACCATATGGCATGGACACCATCTACCAGCTGGGATTGTAAATGCGCCGGGCTGGACTGATGAAATTACCCCGTGGCGATCGACCGAGTTCCCATAATTAACCGTGTCGTGGTGGGTTGACATTTTTGCGAGGTGCAGGATTAACATAATTACAGTTCAATCTGATTTCGCTTTCATTCGGAGGAGATGGGACTTTAACGTTTGCAAGCTTCACCATTGACACTGCAAACTGGCTATAGAAAAGATCAGGGGGCTGATTTGCGAATGTTGACACGAATGGCGCAGTTCTTGGATCCGAGTAGAGTTCTTGATCTGTTGATAGCAATCCCCTTTTCTTACCAAGATTTTTATAGTACTCCGCATCAAAAGTCTTTGGAGTTGTTGCATCTAAATTGACGAGGTTAGAGCTCCTTTTGCAACTTCGTGTCAAGTTCCTCCAGTAAAGTCTGTCAAGAGAAGGATCAGGCCTGCCAGATCCTTTGTAGTTAGCGAGTCTGTGCTGGAATGAATGGCAACTGCTCCTTCCAATTGTGTGTGCACCTGAGAGAACAACCAAATCCAGAACGTTCAATCCTCTTTCTTGGAAAAATTTTATCAGAGCAGTGGCATTTTCGCGGCCCTGAGGAACAAGGTCAGCTTCTTTGGCAACAGAAGTTTTTCCATCTCTACGCCCTAATGGAGCTTCCCAGAATGGACCTCCAAGTAGATTAGTGGCATCTCTTGCAGCAGCTGTGAGAATGTCCGCGCATGAGACTGTTTTTGGACAATATCTCTCAAGCTTTGCTTTAATATCATCAATCACCTGGAAACCTCTCAGTGTCCTGCTAGCATAAGCTCTCCTTTCGCTATTCTGATAGTTCAACAATATTGAAGCATCGCATCCCTGCATTGCAAGTAGTCAATATATGTATTCAAACAGGACATTTTCCCGTTTTTTAAGCTCATGAGACAACTAACAGTCGTTAACAAAATTTGTGAAGAGAAAAAGGTAAAATCAATCAATAACCATCATTTTGCATATTAAAGATACCAAAACCTGAGACCTACTGTTTCTGAGTTGCAGGATTTCTGGTACTGGTCTAGTTTACATATCCACGTAAATATATAATTTGGAAATGTATATATAGTTTCTCAATTCCTTACCCTGACAGCACAGTCATGAAAGTGCAAGCGAATGATGCTAGCTGCCAACGTGTAATCCTTTCGAAACCAGGCTTTCATTTTTCGGAAAATGATTTCTTCAGCAGCAGGGCAGGTTTTAAAATAGTAGCTACCGGACAGAAGATCTCGACGAGACAAGATACCTGGTGCTCCCAGAGGCTTAGCAGCTAATATGGCTGACATCATATACAACTCGAACTGAACGAGGAGGAGAAGAGTGAAAAAACACCGTTTCATGTCGCTTTCTGATCACTTTTCAGCACTGGCAATACTGATAAAAAGCTGCTGGGTATTAATTTACTGGTCATAATTGTGCGTTCCCCGCCTTGTTTTATAGTCGAAGAATGAAGTACGTGAGGAGCACTCTCTGCTCACAAATTCTATGACTTGCTTACATGTACAAGTGGGGACTCCGAGGCCAGGGATGGATATTATATTTTAGAGTTAATTAGGGTTTCTTGATGGTTGACAGCCCAGAAGAAAAGGGTGTGCTGGTGAAAAACCTAGCTGGGGGCGAGGCTTTCCTGCTCAAATCAGGCAGGAAATATATACCAGCAGTTTTGCTGGTGTTGCAGATTTCTATTATTTCTTTGAAATGTTTTCCACTGTCTTAAAGCTGTACTCCACACACAGATTACACATGCATGCTGTCTGTTTTTTTTTTTTTTTACCTGATAAATCTTTATAGGATCGAGGGTTGCCACGTATCAAGAAAGGTTCGGTCTTTTTAATTATTATTAAGAAGGTTCGAACCCCAACTCTTTTAGAGGTCAATTCAGTATTAATAACAACAGAACTACTTCTCATTGGCAAATTAAGTGATATAACCGTTAATAATTTAAAGTGTTCTTTATTGTATGAGCGCACAGGATTTCATAATCCTAACAAAAATAAAATAAACATTAGGGGTGAGCAAAAGAATTAAAAAACAAATTATACCGATAAAACCAAACCATTAAAAAACTTGATTAGATTGATTAGAATTTTCTTAAGAACTTCCGGTTTGATTTTTAGTTTTCAAAGGCTAAAACCGGTAAACTAAAGCAGAATGAACTAGTTCAAATTATATTTATATTTATATATATATATATATATATATTATATATATATATATATCCGGTTCGATTTTTAGTTTTCAAATGCTAAAACCGGTAAACTAAAGCAGAATGAACTAGTTCAAATTATATATATATATATATATATATATATACATATATATTAATTAATTTCTTTTTTATTCTCATGGTCGTGGATCTAGTTTTATTTTGGTAAAATGGGAGATGGGAAAAACTTGATTAAAATAAAAATTAAAAAAAAAACTAAAATTATTTTTCACTGTATGAACATTTGTGTCTCCCCTAGGAAGCATGGACTCACATCTCCGATGGGAGTTTTTGAATTTGAAATACTTATTACTCGGCGTTCAAATACAACTCTTATACACTACAATATCCACCATTACAAATAAATCATAAAAATCTTCATGGATAGGAAAAGAAATTATTATTTAAAAGAGGCTCTCTGAAGAAAATGACAAAGAGAAGGAAAAGTAATTTCAATATAGAGAAAATAAAAAAAATCATATAAAAAAAAGCATAAATTAAAAAAGAAACTAAAAAAACTACGTATTGTCTGGTTTAGCAAGTCAGACGAGCTAATGTGGCTCATTTCATCAAGGTCCGCGTGCAACCCTGTCGTGGTAGACCCATGTGACTTGGCCTCTTTTGTTTGTTTCAAATTCCATCCATCTTATTTTGTTTTGAAAAAAAGAAATCAAACACCATATCGTTTGTAGCTAGAAAATTAAGACTGTATTTTTTTTTAGGGTTTGTTTGGGAGTGCGGTTGCTATAGTTTTTAAAAGTATTTTTCGTACCGAAATGTATCAAAATGATGTTTTTTTTTTATTTTTAATATCATTTTTGACATCAGCACATCAAAATGATTCAAAACACCAGATCGCTAATTTTTAAATAAAAGGTTTTTAAATGAAAAAGAAGAAGAGTAAAAACATCAGTTTGGGCGCAATGCCAGGCAAGCTTACTCTATTCTTCCTCCCCTAATCCATCTTTACCTAAAAAACCTATAAAACACCTTATATCTTCTCAAAACTCGAAAATCAATTTGAAACTAAAAAATCAAACCGAGCTAATTTTGTTTTCTCAAAAAAAATAGAGGTAAAAATATAATATGAATTTGCCTCATCAAATGAAACTATTTAACAAAAATATTGATCATTTTAGTGTTTTTAAATTGTTATGATACGTTGATGTCAAGAACATTTTTTTAATACAAGAATATTATCGTGATACATTTTAAATAAAAAAACTTTGAAAATAACTTCTACCACACTGACAAACTCTAAAAAATAATAAAAATAAAATTCTTTATCAAAATTTATTTTGAAAAAAATTGAGGAGCTGAAACCATATAATTTGTGTCACTTTAAAATTAAAGGACCATGATATATTTTTTAAATTGTTTGCCGTGTAGTTCATGCTTGATGTTTTTTTATATTAAAATCTCCACTCTTCAAATTTCAGTATTAATCATAAAAGTAGAAGAAATTGACTGAAATAAGATTAAATCATTTAAATTGAAACTTTACATGCGCGAATGAACTATAGTAAATCTACGATAAATGCCCCCACGCGTTTTAATATATAGTATAATGATATAATTAGAAGATTCCACGACAAAAACATGATTTGACAAAAGACATCGCCTAGCAACATGGGTCCAAGAGCGATCCTGGTTGGAGCTAAATGTTTTAGGACGCAGTAAATAATATTTTTTAATTTAAAATGTATTTTAATGATGTCTTTATATTTTTTTATACTAGTATATTAAATTATTAAAAAAACATGTTAAACTAAACAAATAAATAATGCGTGTGAAAAGCTCATGAATTTAGAAAAAAAGCGTTAATGAATTGAATTTCTATAAACTTAGTTCTTTGTATTTATTTATTCCATAAATTCCAAGAGGATGATCTGCTGGCTAGGAAGATGTTATCTTTTTCTTTTTTTTTAATGCGTGGACTTTGAAACTAGTATTTTATATAATTTAATAAATTTATCTAAATATATCATGCTGATATAAAATACCGTTAGAGAATAATATAAATTATATAATGGGGTCTTTCTTATAAGTTTAGGCTTTTAGGTGAGATAATTCCTTAACATGGTATCGGAGCCTTGACATAGCGGTCACGAGTTCGAATCTCACAACCCTTATTCTATTTGATAAAAACCAAGCACAATGTGATGTGGGTTTGTGCAAGTTTTAAATCTATAAGACTTTTCACTTGAGGGGGGTGCCAAAAAATAAAATAAATCATATTATATGACCTCACTTACAAGCTTTAGTTTTTAGGTGAGATGATTTCTTAACAAATACGCAACTTCATGATCATTCTAAATAAAAACCTAGAACTTGTTTAGCAAACCTTCATATGTTCTGTTATGTTGTACGAAAAACAATACCATGAAAAGAAAAGGAAGCAATAATAAAAGGATTATATAATTTTTTTAGTAAATAAAACAACTATTTTTTTAGATATTGTTTTTCGTGCTATTGTAAATAGGTTTCTCTTATTAGCTTTTGCAAATAAAACCTGTGCGGTGTAGGGGTATTTGACACTGTTTTTTTAAATATATATTTTTTTAAAATTATTATATTTTTTTATTTTTTACTTGATTTTTTTATGTTTTTAGATTATTTTCATGTGTTGGTGTCAAAAATATTTTTTTTAAAAATAAAAAAAATTATTTCGATACATTTATAAACTAAAAATACCTTAAAAAACAATCTTAATCACACTCTCAAATAAACAATTATTGGGCTATAGCAAATTATTGTAAAGGGATTAACTCATGTAATTTGTTACCTGTAATTAATGTTTTTTGATGTTCTTAGATCATTTTCATGTACTGATATAAAAATAATTTTTAATAATAATTTTTTTAATAAAAAATATTTTTAAAAATAATCTTTAACAGATTCTCAAATAGATAGTTATTGAGCTATGGCAATTACTGGGAGGGGATTAACTCATAGAATTTGCTACGTGTAATCTCTGCGAAGAACAAAGCAATGTACATGGAAAAACTGGATTAAACTTTCAGGGCATGGAATGGACTTGCTGTCATGCTTTTTTTTTTTTTTTTTTTTAAAAAGATTTTCTTTGATTTAACTAAGCTACAAGTTTGACCGTGCACCAACTTCTTAATTATTATGAAAAGATTCTCATCCATTTTTTAAAGAAAAGCATCTTCACCCGGTTTAATTTGGTTTTACAGCATTTTTTAGTGTGGTGGCGGTAGTTTTTCAAAATACTTATCGTGCCGAAATATATCAAAATTATATATATTTTTTTAAAAAAAAATCATTTTTGAAATCAGCACATTAAAATGATTTATAACACACAAAAACATATTCATTTAAAATAAAATAATTTTTTTTTTTTTAAATTTAGACTAAAAACCAGTAAAATCACAAACAGGCACCAAGACTTCCCCGCTTCGATCCGCGAACACCTTAGCTCCCGAGTCAGAGAAACCAATATGTTCCACTATCACATGAGCTGTAAGATATTGCTGACAACCTTAAATTGTGGATGTAAGGAAAAAAATAATGATATCATGGCATGTAAACATAGAAGCAAATCAAGTTGGGCCAACGTCTAGTTTCCTTACTTCCTGGACCCAACTTTACAGTCCGGCCCAACTTAGAAGAAGCCGGAAAGAATGTTCCCATCTGAAATCCAAAACCCACAGAGTTGTATGTAGACGCTTACATTACATAGGGCTTTTCTTTTCCTCCTCCCCGATCGATTCCCTTCCACTCCCGTTTTCTGCACTCTCCATGCACATTTGAATTAAAACCCCCGCACCCCACCCTCTCCATCCTCAAAATCATAAAAAATCGAAATAAAGGGCGTTTCCATTCTCAATTAGGGCATAGTCATGCCCATCTTCATCACTGACGATGACCTCGCGCGGCACTCGAACGACGCGTCGTATGTGGCCGCGAAGGCCGACACGTTCATCAGAGGATTACAGAGCGAGCTCGAAACTGTGAGGGCTGCTGCCGATGCGGCGTCGATCACCGCGGAACAAACTTGTTCGCTTCTCGAACAGAAGTTCTTGGCTCTCTCTGCCGAATTCTCGAAGCTCGAGTCTCAAAACGCGCAGCTTCAGTCCTCTCTCGATGATCGCCTCTCGGAACTTGCTCAGGCACAGGCACAGAAGCATCAGCTTCACTTGCAAGCTGTAAGCACTCGTATCTTCTATTTCAGTTTCTTTGCAATGACTGTATGCCTTTTCTCAATTTCCAGGGCTGTTATTTGCTGATTATTTTGTAGATTGGAAAGGACGGGGATATAGAAAGGTTGACGATGGAGGTTTCGGAAATGCACAAGTCGAAGAGACAGTTGATTGAGTTAGTGGAGCAGAAGGATATGGAGATTAGCGAGAAGAATGCTACTTTCCATGGCTATCTTGATAAGATTGTAAGTTTCTTCTGGTGCAATTTTCTCTGTCTTTTCGATTATGCTGGCATAACTTCGCCCTGACTTATTTTCTAATGGATTTGAAGGTCAATTTGACTGATAGAGCAGCAGATAGGGAGGCTCGAATAAGCGAACTTGAGGCAGAGTTGGCCCGTTGTCAGGCAACTTGTGCTCGTCTTTCGCAGGTTGGTTTTCCGTGAATGCACTATCTGGATGTCATACCGTTAAAAATGGTTAACCTTATCACTGCTGGGGCAAATTGGCGGGGCCATAATAGATAGTGCTTGAGTCTGTTTGGCTTTCTTCTCCTCTTGTTCTGTGATTGCAGAAAGAAATATTTTAAGCCCCGCATCATCTTGATAGGCACATATATCATTCATTTAGCAAGGATCAATACCCATCAACTACTAATGTTAATGTTACTGGTTTTCTGTTCATATATTGATATCCTTTATTCATACAATTGTCTAGAGTGGCATGGGGTTTAATGTTTAAAGTCTGGATGTGACCAGGAGAAAGAACTTATTGAGAGGCATAATGCATGGCTAAATGATGAATTGACTGCCAAAGTTGACACTCTCATGGAGTTGCGCCGAAGGCATGCTGATTTTGAGGAGGATGTGTCTACTAAGCTTGCAGATGTAATTGAGTTTAATATGCTCTTTCTAGTTCTTTGCTCTTAATATATTTCCAGTAATTTTGTTTGCTGTATCTAGTCTCATTGAATGATTTTAAACTCTCAGGCAGAGAGACATTTCAATGAAGGCTCTAGTTCCTCGAAGAGGAGCATGGAAAGGGTGAAGGAGTTAGAACTGAAATTGACATCTGTGCAGGAGGTCAAATAGTTAAAAAATTTCATGAAAAATTGTGTTACATGTAATTGCTTTGTTGTCAGCTGGCTCATGAACTGTGTTTTGCCACTTGTGAAGGAATTATGCTCTTATAGAGATGCTGCTGCAGCCAATGAAGACCGATTGTCTGCTGAACTCTCAACTGTAAGTTTTATAACTATTTGATATGTTCTTATGGCTTTGTTGATATGGATTACTGGGTGAAAAATTTATACTGGCTTTCATTATCTTGTTTTGAGTTGATGAGAGACTGAATTCACAGTGAGCAGGAGGTTGAGTTGATTTTTGCTGCCAATGTATCAATTGTGGATATCTTGGTAGCTCACTGGGATTCAAGTGGAGCCATTTAACTTTGTCATCTGGCCTTCTTAACCCCCCCCTCCTTTCAAGTTTCCTTTTCATTTTTTAGGATATACTCCTTGTTTGCTTTTTTATTGTCTGGCCCTGCCATGCTTTCTTTCCTCTATGGAGGCAAATCTGCAATCTGGCTTATACCTTACAAGTGCTGCTACTTTAATAACTCTGTTATGTTTCCAGTCCATTGTCTTTCTGGTTGTGAAAAGTTATTTTTGCAGGCACCTCTCTTTATATTCTTGTTTTCTAGTTTGGATAATTTCCTTTGGCTATTATCTCCCTGGCTTTTTAAACTCAAATCA
Source organism: Salix exigua (assembly GCA_032356905.1). Lineage (NCBI taxonomy): Eukaryota > Viridiplantae > Streptophyta > Magnoliopsida > Malpighiales > Salicaceae > Salix > Salix exigua. The sequence goes on along the minus strand of CM063595.1, from coordinate 4,273,899 downwards.
TCCAATGATTTGTCCAGGTTATTTCATGGCTGCCTCAACTGTCTAGTTATGCAGTCAATTTTGATTCAATCAATATTCCTTATGATGTCATGCATTCAATAATGACCTGTGAAATGGAGAAAATATTGCCTACAAGGTATTGAATCTTATTTTTTAAATATTATTTCCCTACCATACAGGTACATAAACTGGTTGAATTGTACAAAGAAAGCTCCGAGGAATGGTCTCAAAAGGCAGGGGAGCTCGAGGGGGTGATCAAAGCTCTAGAAGTGAGATTTTTATTCCTGTAGATTTGTTGAATTTGATCATATGAACTAATGAATACATTTGTACTTATTCTGTATGCTAATTTTTGTTGCTTTTGCAAGCAGACTCATTTGAGTCAAGTTGAAAATGACTACAAAGAGAGATTGGAGAAGGAAATATCTGCTCGAAAACAATTAGAGAAGGTCTGCTGGTGTTTGTTGCCTCGCTTTCTGACCACAATTTTTTTTTGGGATCAGCGTAGTAGGATTTCCATTGTTTATGTCTGGAAGTGTTTATTAGATGCTCTCTCTGTCAAGTAGATCCATTCTTTTTTACTAAATCTTCATGGCAATTGATTCCCATTATCTGCTTCATTTTCTTTTGCTGTTATTTTGTTACTCTTTGCTGTTAAGCATGATGTGGATACTCTTTCTTTGCCTTTTGTTCTTTGAGAATCTCAACACAATTTTGGATTAAAAACGTGGACTGTGAGGATTGGCCATGGTTTAGAAAAATGCATCTAGCTTTCGCTAGTTATGGAGTTTTAATTTGCTTAGTTATATTGGAAAAATATTTTGGGAAAGAAACAGCAGTTTATCAGCTCTACCTGGCCCAGAGTAGTTTTTTCAATTTGGTCATGCATCAATTCCATTTGTTTTTTCAGTTATTACCATGATATGATTAGTTGTTTGCAGAAAAGAAAACAGTGTTTAGTTTGAGCTCTAATCATGCGGGACAAGTTGTTTGAGTACTTTTATTTTCATTATATGGGTTTCCCTTTTGGCTGTTATAGGAGGCGGGGGATTTGAAAGAAAAACTTGAAAGGTGTGAAGCTGATGTTGAAAGTAGCAGGAAAGCTAATGAATTGAGTCTTCTTCCACTCAACAGTTATACAACAGAAAGGTATGTTGTGATTTTTTTTATGAAAATCACGGCTTTTGCATGTAAATACTGTTGCTATTCATGGATGAATTTCTAGCCACCCCACATGGGAAATGTTTGTCTTAATTGTTCTTTTCCTTTTTTGTTACAAGAAAAGTTGGTACTTTTGATCCAAAGCTCTCATTTGTAATGTTAAAAATTCATTTTGGATTTGTATTTTTTTTATTATCAGTGATTATGAGAATCATCCAATTCGTTTCCAATTTGATGGGGTTGTGAATTTTTTAGACTTCTCCAACTTAAACAAGTTGATTTTTGAAAATTTTACCTGGTAATCTTTTCTTGTTCATCTTACTCATTATGCCACCTCTTCCTGATGCTAATTATATACTTGTGGAATTATGTGATATCCATGCTATGTTGTTTTAACCCCGATAATTTGTAGGTCTTTTTTGGCTCATCTTACTCATACTTGTAACAAGGCTAATCTTATCTGCATTTATACACGATGCTTGTAACATGAGGGATTGCATTGTGTCAAAGCTAATCGATTTGTCATGTTTGAAAGAAGGCTGACCCTTTTCTTTTCTGAAAATTATATTGTTCTCAATTTTTTCTTTTGAATTTTACAAACATACAACCTTGGTACATTTGCTGTAATATAGATTTCAATGGAATGAAATGCCCTTTTCAATTTAAAGAAGCCTTGGGTTTACTTTTTGTTGTTTGCTTATTGTTGATTTGGAGGGAAGAAAAGTGTTTTTTTTTTGGAGGGTAGGGGTTGGGAATCAATTTTTTTTGATTATCTGTGGTCAAGCAACCAATTCAATTTTATGATAATACATGGCGGGGATTTGTATTATGGAGTCATCCTCCTGTAATTGATTATAACATGGGAATTTGGTATTACATTTTTAATTGCGATTTGAATTATTCAGTCATTCTTTTATCGCAGATGGATGGACCCGCACAATAATGATGATCTTGCTGATGGTAACACCATGATTGTCCCCAAGATCCCAGTTGGTGTTTCAGGAACTGCATTAGCAGCTTCTCTGCTCCGTGATGGTTGGAGTGTGAGTTGATGCAAATATACTTATTCAATGGCGACTTACACACACTATTAGTGCAGTTTTGATTTTGTATTTTCAATTTTTCACGGCTACTAGCTGGCACATATTCATCGAATTTTTTATGCTGTGTTCTCAACTTTTTTTGGCTACTAGCTGGCTAAAATGTATGAAAAGTACCAAGAAGCAGTTGATGCTCTTCGCCACGAGCAATTGGGAAGGAAGGAATCTGAGGCAGTACTGCAACGGGTATGCGCTACATTTCCTTGTACATATGATTTTAGGCTGTAATGTAATCTGGTCCAGTGATAACATGCCATTCTAAATTAGATGTCTTCTGCGTCATCTTTTTTTAACCTCCTTTCCCCTGTCCTCAGCCTGCCTTTTGTTTTCTCAGATCATGATATGCCTTTCATTTTGTTGGAAAATGTTTTCTTTGTACCGCAGGTTGTTCCATCAACTTTACTTAAGCATGCCAGTTTTCTTTTTGCAGGTTTTGTGTGAACTAGAGGAGAAAGCAGGTGTGATTTTGGATGAAAGAGGTAAAGACATTAGATTGTGAATTAAGAAATTTGACTTTCAAGCTAATGGATTCTCTCACATTTTTCTCCCTTTTTGATTCTTGCCTAATTTGTTTTCAGATGCGTGGAACATGACTTTTCTTGATTACTTCATGCATTTATGCTTTGGTCTAAGGAATATATTTTTATTGCTAGTATAAATAGGTTAGCAACATTAAGGGAGTTGATTCAGTTGAATGATATCTTGAAAAAGATTGAGCCCTCTGAAGTCATAGTGATATACATAGAGATGACTCTATGATGCTTGAGGCTGATGCATTTAGAAGATAAGGCACTGGAGCAAAAAATGAACTGGTGATTGAATATCCATCATTTCCATCATACAGATCATAACCTTGTCACTTTTACCTTTTTAAGTTATTATTACAGAAAATCATAAGATCAATATATTCACATATGTTTGCTCTTGAGGCATGAAAATTTCTTTTGCTGATGGAATTGCTGTGCTGCAGTTGAATATGAGAGAATGGTGGAATCATACTCTGTCATCAACCAAAAATTACATCACTCATTTTCTGAACAGGCAAACCTAGAGAAAACAATCCAAGAATTAAAGGTTTGCAACTTATCTAACTCTGTTAAGTAGTTTGTTTCTGTGGCTATTTTGCTGTTTAGCTGATATATTTGCTTTCCAGGCGGATTTGAGGAGGCATGAGCGTGGGTATAGTTTGGCTCAAAAGGAAATTGCTGATCTTCAGAAACAGGTTGTTATATGAGGACTTTTTGCCTCCATCATCAATTACTTATATGGAAAGCTTGTCGTCTTCTTATCTTGGTTCTAATTGGAAGGACTTGATAAGATTCTTGAGTATATTTTTCATTCTTTGATGTCACTTTTAATATTTATGATAAATTCTTCTTTTTTCCCTCCATACATCTTAAGCTGTTTCCTACTCGTCCTTTACTTTGTTTATGATGTTATAGGTGACAGTTCTTCTAAAGGAATGTCGTGATATACAACTACGGTGTGGATCTTCTGAGCATGACCAAGTTGATGATAGTAAAGCAATTGCTCCTGTTGGCATGGATGTAGAGTCTGATCCTGAAAATGCAATCCTGGAACGCCTTGTAAGTTCACCTCCTAACTTCTCTGTAAGACACATCCACATGAACTTTTGTCTTTTGATAAAACTGATCAATCATTGATTTCTTGTTTTGTTGGGACTATATATTAAGACCTTCAAGGATATAAATGGGTTAGTTGAGCAGAATGTTCAGCTCAGGAGCCTTGTGCGTGATCTTTCAGATCAGATTGAAGATAGGGAGATGGTGTTTAAGGTACCTCAGCAAAATTAAAATTGAAGTAGCTATTGCTTATAGAGGAGCTTGGGTCTCTATTTTGAATGAAAGAAGCATACTTGACTAATAGTTTTTGATGCACGGATTGCAGGAGAAGTTTGAAATGGAACTCAAAAAACACACTGATGAAGCTGCCTCCAAAGTAGCTGCAGTGTTACAAAGAGCTGAAGAGCAGGGTCACATGATTGAATCGCTTCATTCTTCTGTAAGCCTTGGAGGAGTAACATACTGGGCTTTAATTTTACTTCTGTTCTCTTTCCATGTAACATCATTGTTTTTCTTTTTTTATTTCCTCACGCGCATAGGTTGCAATGTACAAAAGGTTGTACGAAGAGGAACACAAACTTCGCTCATCTTATTCCCACTCTTCAGATGCAGTTACAGGTTTTCCATCTCATCTTACTGATGTTTTATTACATGTTTGGCATCTCTATACTGAAGTTTTCTGTAACTGTCTTTAGTAGAACTGGGAGGTGGATGTTATTATTAAAACTGCTTCTCATAAAATTGCAAAGTGCCATTACAGTTCAAGTGCCTGTTCATGCTTCAAAAAATGTCCCCTTTTAGTATTTTGCACTCAGAAGCACACTGTTATTTTCTATTAAAAACTTTTTGTGGCTTTGCTATTATTTGGCTGTTGATCAACCTTTTTCACCACTGATGACTCATTTAACTATTGCTGTGCTTTGTTATTAATACAGGAGACTTTTGCATTTATTTATACATCTTTAGGATCTCAAATAACAGAACAGGTGTTTTTGTTAAAATATGATGTCATCATATACATCTTGTATGATGTCATCATATACATCTTTCTAGGAGCATGAACATATATTTTCTATAGCTTTGCACTCATTTACATCATCATATGTGTTTAGATAATCGTGGTCTTATTGATTGAGAATTGCTCATTGTGATGTCCAACTTTTATGAAAAATAAATATCCCAAGTAGGTTTTAAATTTGCAGTATTCCTGATATTTCACAGCATTTCAATCTTTCCCACCATTTGGCTAAAATACTTGGTTTTCTGTATTATTTTGTGTTATCATTGTGATGTCATTTTGTGCTGTATATTTCTGATATTACTTTTGAAATAAAATGTCATCATGTTGGAATATGTGTACTGTAATTTTTCCAGGCATGTGCTTGTGCTTTGTGCCCCAAGACATTTGCATTCTGTTTTGAACAGCAATGTATTAGTGTGAGTGGCTAATACTTGGGAACAAAAAACAATAGATTGATGTTCTGGATGACAATAAAGTGGAAAGCTTATAAAACTTTCAAGGAGATGGTAGCATCCCACATATTTAGCGGAGCCTTTCTTCATCTATATTTATGGTTTTGTGTGTGCATCCTTTTCCATTCATGGTTTTTGCAATTTTGGTTTCTACAAAGTGACTTATCCTTCAAAAAATTTTAGTCACGTGTTAACATTAAAAGAGCGTTGGGTTCCGGAATTTTTTTCCAGACCATTGGGAAAAAAATGTTTCACTTCTCCAAAACATTAACTGAAATAGTAATGAATCCAGCAATAGGATTAAAACCAATCACCCAAAATTGCAATCTAATAATTTATACAAGGCAGGAAAGATAAATCAACTTATCATGTTCCATTATAATGTTTTGAGGAAGGCAATCCATCATACCACAGCTGATTTTTGTTGAGCACCTTGTATCTTTTCTCGATTCATGTTCCATAGCATTCAAATGCTGTCTCCAACTTGGTAATATCCTCCTTTTGTAACTGTATATCCTACTTTCATTAAATACAAATATATGTATTAACTGGACATGTTATGGTTACTGCTTAACTGGACATGTTAATGCTTGCAGCACTGAAACATTTCAACCTGGGATATTTTTTGCATTACAACTTGATCTTCTCTTATCTATTTGTCACATGATGTTATTGTGCTCTTCAAATGCTTGTCTGATTTTATGCATTGATTCAATGATAACAATAATGTAGTCGAAGACAGTGGAAGAAAGAACCGTTTACTTCTGCTTGAAGATTCTCAGGTATGGCTAATACTGAAGTTTTAAGATGGCCAGTGTCATGTTAATAATTCTTCTAAATGTATTCCATATGATTAAAATGCAGGGAGCTACTAAGAAGGCCCAGGAAAAGGCTGCTGAGCGATTAAGATCTCTTGAGGAAGATTTGGCAAAATCTAAGTAAACTTCATATCCTCTTCCTTTACGGACTTCTGCCTGTAAAATTAATTTTGTGACTTCCCATGTACTCAAATGCAACACCTTTTGAGTTTTTAAAGCTTGTTACCTGTAAATAAAAAGCACTTGCATGGGACTCAAAAAATGTTGATGGAGATGCTCATTATTCTCAGTTGATTATAGTTGAAATGAGCGTTTAACATTGCCATCATTTCACATTCCTGCTTTTCTGGGTTTCTTTGTTGGTTGTGCATACTGGGAACTCTCTGCTTGCATTTGCATCAATAACTGACGTTTAATGTTTTGTTTATTTTTCGCCTATTCTTATGGCTTTTGCTTATATTTGAAGACCATGGTCCTGGATTGCATTGTATGTACCAGATATATTTTTTTATCATTATTTAATAGCCACTATTGCTGTTCTCGTTAGTAGTTTTTATCAGTGTAAAAACTAATATGTCTATCTCATCTTGTATGCTCATTCTCAAGTTACACACTGACACACACACTCTCTCTTGCCTCCCTTTCTTAGAAACAGTTATTGTTGAAACAATCCTCCTTTTTTTTTAAATAAATCCTAAAAGGTGTTTGTTTGTATTGAATATGTTGTTTGTGAGTTTTGCTGACTTTACCCTGCTATATCCTTTTGTATTACCTGGCACATTATTCTGTATATGTTATCTGTTGATAGGAGTGATATCATATTACTACGATCAGAACGTGACAAGTTGGCTCTGGATGCTAAATTTGCTAGAGAAAGACTTGATAGTTTTATGAAAGAATTTGAACATCAGGTGAACCTTTAAGTTCTACTGTCAAACCCTCTATTCTAGTGCTTTCAGATATGCTATTTATCCTAATGAAGACACATGTCAGCTTTTATATTATATAGTTCTGATTGCATTTTCTATGTGACAGAGAAATGAAATGAATGGTGTTTTATCAAGAAACGTGGAGTTTTCACAGTTGATAGTTGACCATCAAAGAAAGTTGCGTGAAAATTCAGAAAATCTGGTTGCATCTGAGGAACTTTCTCGGAAGTTAAATATGGAGGTCCGAGATTTTTATCCCAACATTGTTGATTTTGATAATATAGAAAAGTCATGAATAATACGTTACATGATTTATCTTGACAGGTGTCTGTTCTAAAGCTAGAAAAGGAGATTTTGTCAAATGCTGAAAGGAGAGCATGTGATGAAGTTCGTAGTTTGTCAGAGAGGGTTCATCGCCTTCAAGTATGTCTGGAAAGTTACACTCTCAACTTTCGAGTCTAACAATTGGTTTTCATGTGCTAATCTTTTCGAATATGTAGGCAACTTTGGACACAATTCATAGTGCTGAGGAGGCTCGTGAGGTTGGTTGTCGTAATTGTGCAACATGTGTTACTGTATTTTGAATTGGTTTGAGTGTTATCACCTGGTTTTCTTCCTGGAAACTATAGGAAGCAAGAGCTGCTGAGAAGAGGAAACAAGAGGAGTATGTAAAAAAAATTGAGGTGTGTTTAGTTTGATTTATGGATTTATTTTTGCAAAAGATGTGTTTGCATGTTGTTTTTGCAAAATTTTCTTGAAAACAGTTTTTTATTACTGAAAATTGCACTGCTTTTATTGTCTCCCACGTAGCTGATTTTTCTTCAGAGTTCTTTGATTTTGAAATGGCATTGCTAATATCATGTGGGATGGGTTAACATAAGCTGTTTGCTAAATCATTGTCGGGACTACTCTTTGAAAAACACCAATGCATATTTATTTTTCATGAAACTTAATATCAACAAACTAGTCGTATAGTACTGTATCATGCTAGATAAAATGATTTAATTGGATGCTTTGCTTAAATATTATTCTTGCAGAGGGAATGGGCTGAGGCCAAGAAAGAGCTGCAACAGGAGCGGGACACCGTTAGAGCTCTCACATCTGACCGTGAACAAACACTGAAGAATGCTATGAGGCAAATTGATGACATGGGGAAGGAATTGGCTAATACTTTGCATGCTGTTTCTGCTTCTGAAACTAGGGCTGCTGTTGCTGAGGTATTTATTGCTTTGCAACTTGATGCCCCTGTACTGATTTTTAATTTTTGTACTGTAAGCTCAAATATTCATGAGGCTCTTTTTATCTAATGGAGCATCATCTGATTGTCCCTTTTCTTGATATTTATCAGACCAAATTGTCCGAGCTGGAGAAGAAAATTAAAGTTTCAGATGCTAAGGTATGCCTTTCCCTGATTCTAGCTGTTTTGTTGTTTAATTTTTTATTTTATTAGAAGTATCTTTGTTGATTACAATAATTCTTCATTGATTTGTCACTTTTCTGCAATATTATTATCATTTATTCTCTGATCAATGATCTGTTCTCACAATAAAATATTCTTGTTTTATTCAATACAATATCAAAATGATTAAAACTGTCAGTGGTATTATTTTATAGTTGTGCATTTTTCATATGCCTTTAAATCCAATTGTTTTTCTCACCCCACCTTCCACTTCATGTTGATTCAGGTTGCTAGTATAGATGGCAGTGGCATATCTTCTTCTATTTCGGCTACTGAGGTCAGTGGGGTTAAATTTTGGTAGTTTCAATTTGATTGTTTGCTTGTGCTAGTGCATGATAGTTTAATAGCCAATAGTTTGTCGTGTTCCACTTTAGAAGAAGATTTGAGAGGATCATCTAACATGTATTAGCTTTGGACTAAAACACATCATTTTCTACTACAATTTTCTTTTATGACAATTTTGTAGTCCTTTTATTTCATTTTTGCATGGCTTCATGTTTTGATGTGAAATTCACTTCATTATAACTTATATTTGTTCAGTTAAGTTATGAATCCATGGAACAATAAACAATTATAGAATGAAACACCAGCTGAAATATTAAAGATAATTGGAATGTTATCATGATTCCATCCCTCTTTGATCAATTAATTGCACTTTTTGCTTATAAATTGTGTAGTAGTCAAATAAAAATTATGTATGAGCGTGTCTAGTTCAATATGCTGTAGTGATGCTTAATGGATTGCATACCTTTTGAACACTAGTTTAGGGTGGAATCATTTCATTTGGATATATCCATGTTATCAGTGCCATTATGGTTTTGGTATTTACATAACATGTCCTTTTTGGAGGCCCACTGTCATTCTAATTAAATGTGTTGTTTTTGCTGATAATAAACTATTTTTTTGAACAAGTTCTAGAGTATTGTCTAATTTTTTTCCCCAAATGTGTGCAAGGTTGTTACGGATTTGCTTATGGCAAAGGACGAGATACAAAAATTAAAAGAGGAAGCTCAGGCTAACAAGGAGCACATGCTACAGGTAACATCTAATGGCACCTGTAACAATTCACGCTGCATAATAAGTCATTTTTTCAAGAAGGTTAATACTTACACCTTACATATTTCATTGCAGTATAAGAGTATAGCACAGGTGAATGAAACAGCTCTAAAGCAAATGGAAGATGCCCATGAAAACTTCAAGAAAGAGGTACTTACATGAGCCCTTTGTATTTTCTCAGCAATATCAAGTACCCAAATACATCTTCTCTAAAAATGGCACTTTTCTAACATCTACCAGTCAGAGAAGTTAAAGCAATCACTAGAAGATGAACTTATTTCTCTGCGAGGGAGGATCTCAGAACTCGACAGTGAATTTAGTAAGAAGTCTGAAGAGGTAGCTTCTGCTGCTGTAGGAAAAGATGAGGCTTTTGCTTCTGCTTTGGCAGAAATTACCTGTTTGAAGGAAGAAAACTGTAGTAAAACGTGAGATATACTCCATTGCATTTGTGTTTTCCTTTTCTCATAGTCCTTAAGACATCTCTCATTAGGCCTTGCCTGCAGTTCTCAACTTGTAGCATTGGAATCTCAAAGTTCTGCTTTGAAAGAGGATTTGGAAAAGGAGCATGAACGTTGGCGTGCTGCACAGGCCAATTATGAAAGACAGGTTGGTTTTCTGGTTTATTCTTATTTTTAGTTTTTAAATTTGTACATAAAGGGCATGAGTTCTACCCCACTTGTAGTGTAGAATTTTGGTCCTGTTGAATTTGTGTATCCCTTGATTTTTGGAAAATGTTTCTATTTAATAAAATTAGTTATAACAGCCTTACCTATTATGATCTGGTGTATGGATCCAACTGAAATTCTCCTTTTGCCTGTTGCTTTTTAAACTTTCATTCCTAGGTTATTCTACAATCTGAGACAATTCAGGAGTTGACAAAGACATCACAAGCTTTATCCTCGCTACAACAAGAAGCATCTGGCCTTCGCAAATTGGTGGATGCACAGAAAAGTGAAAATGTAATCTATCTATTCCGTATTGTGCCTTTTTAGCTGTTTTCTGATTTAATTTTGTTTTGGATGATTTTCAGTTAGCCTAGAACTTACGATACCTGGTAGCTTTTGGATCATTGTTACAATGATGTCTGCTGGTTCATTTGGTTGAAGTATCTTATCTAAGCTGTGAGTGCAGGAAAAGCTACCGAGGATTATATCCTTGTAGTTGTAACTTCCCATCTAATAGTGAAGAATAAAAGTGCTTGGTATTCATGCCATGCATGATTTGATAGTGTAGCTTCTGAATATTTGGAATAGGATGTGCTAACAATCTTTGTTGGGTGATAAATATGTCGCAATGACTGCCAAAATGGTTACTGTAGAGACGGAGAAATGTTTATTGCGTGGAAGGATTTATTTATTTATTGTTGTGGTGGTTCAGATTGGAATTCAGTGTGACTTCATTGTGGAGCATGCTTTCTATGCTAAATTTACTGACTGCACATGGATTCTGGGGCTTGAATTTGAGAGGAGTTGTTAAACTGATAGAGTATGTAGAGTATGAAATTTGCTTGAGTAAGTTGTGTTTGTGCCATTGTGTTGTTTTTATTATTTATTTCATTTATCATTCTTAAACAACATGCTTCTTGTTTTACAAACTTGAGATTTCAATTAGATGCTTGCACATGCTCTTATGTGATTGCTAGTTGTGGTTGGGTTTGTGTATCAATACTTCATGGTGCGTAGGATAGCCGATCATGCCTTGTGATCTCTTTTTTTTTTAATTCTTACAATTTAATCGATAGACTTCACAGGCTGCTTTTATAATCTGCAGGACGAGCTTAAGTCTAAGTGGGAGGTAGAGAAATCAATGATTGAAGAATCAAAAAATCTAGCTGAGAAGAAATATGATGAACTGAATGAACAGGTGTTTTCTCATTTTCCATTTCTCTGATCTATTCTGTCCTGATTTCTTGCTTTATAATGTCCAATAATTTAACTATTACGAAACATAAGATCACTTATCTGTGAGATTTTTATTAATTGGTTTACAATATAATACCAACAGCTTTGATTTTGCTTGGCTGTTAATAACAGAATTGCTTTGATGTTTACTTTTCCAATCTTGTCTAAAAATGGATACCTCTAGGAAATTTTCAGTATTTTCTACTGTGTATTCTATAATTTTATGGTTCTTGCTGTCATGTTATGTATTTATTCCCCCATCATCATATTGTAGAACAAATTGTTGCATAGCCGACTTGAGGCTATTCATATTCAATTTGCTGAGAAGGATCGAAGTGCTGCTGGAATTTCTTCTGGAAGCAATGCTCCAGGATCAGGTAGCGATGCTGGGTTGCAGAATGTGGTTAACTATCTTCGAAGGTCAAAGGAAATAGTAAGTTTCTTTCAGTTCAAGTATTCTTCTTCTTTTGCTCTGAAGCAGAGGGCTTCTTTAACTTCCTATCACATCAACAGGCAGAAACAGAGATTTCTTTGCTAAAACAGGAAAAGCTTCGACTGCAATCTCAAGTACATCTTCTTCTCTTTCTTTTATTATATCGTAGTTGTCTGAAAATGGTTGTGAGTTTTGACTACCTTGTGAGGATGGTTTTTGTGAACTGTATATTTACTATTTCTTTTTTGTAATTGTACACTGTACATAGTGTTTTTGGCACATTTATGCATTTATCATTTGTAACTTAATGTAAATATTAGCTCTTTTTGTTAACAAGCTCCATGTTAAGACCTAATATTTACCATTTCTTTATGTTAGAACTGATACTGATTGTTAGAGGTACCCCTATATGTACTACACTGGACCAGTGCTTGTCTCTTGCTTTTTGGAAGTTTACACATGCATGTAGACATCTTGGGAAGATACTCTTGTATATGTTGGTGCTAGCATCAATGAAAGAAGGGAGTGCTCTACTCTAATGGCATAATTTTTGTTAGCCCGAGTGACACGAAATGGGAAAATGTACAATTTACAAATTTGGTTGTTTTGGTTGTCAATATGTTCCACTAATCATGTCATTGTTTAGATTTGAGTGGTTTCTCAAATAGTATTTCATCAAGGAGATTTTTGGATTATAATGCCAATGATTTCTTGTTCTGTGCAAGCATAGTCATGGTATTGGGTAAAAAACTAGGTATTTTGCTTCCTACATGCCTTTGCGCTCACAGAATCTGTTTTGATTAAATTTTTGTTCCACTATTATAGCTCGATGGTGCTCTGAAGGCTGCAGAAAATGCCCAGGCTTCCCTTCATACTGAGCGTGCAAATTCAAGGACATTAATGTTCTCAGAGGAAGAGATAAAATCCCTTCAACTTCAGGTAATCCTTCAGATGAAATGAATATTCTTTGTTTTGAGGCTGCTTTTACTCTCAGTTTTGCACAGAACTCAACTTTTCAGGTCTCTATTTGCTTGCTGACTTGTTTTCAAATCTGTATTCTGGTTTTGAAACATTAACTTCAAGAAACTAACTCGTTCAAGTGCTTTCTCTGAATTTTTTTTTCAGGTCAGAGAATTGAACTTGCTTCGTGAAAGCAACATGCAATTGAGAGAGGAAAACAAGCACAACTTTGAGGAATGCCAGGTATTGCTCCAGATAGACTTTTGAGTTGATGATCATTTGGTCTGTGTTAACTCCTCTATATTTTTTTGGTGGCATTCACTAATTTGACACTCTTTTTTTTCCCTAACTGTTAGAAATTGCGTGAAGTAGCACAAAATGCTAAAGCACATTCTAACAATCTAGAATCTCTATTGAGGGAGAGACAAATTGAGGTTGAAGCATGTAAGAAGGAAATTGAAATGGACAAGGTGGAGAAAGATCGCTTGGAAAAGAGAATTTCTGAGGTGCCGCAACTTTAATTTGCTTTTGATGCCAAATTTTCCTAGTTTGAATATTCTGACATGGTATTGTTATTTAAAAGCTTCTTGAGAGATGTAGAAATATTGACGTGGAAGATTACAATAGGACAAAGGATGATCTTCGACAGATGGAGGTAAATAAAATATTTTGTGCTTATTGTGTACTGTCTATGGCTCTTCAAACTTGGATTTAATTGAGACGCCATCTATTAACTAATGTTGTCATTGTTTGTAGTCTTTGTTGAAGTGCCTGTTTGGCACTGCTGATGCTTCAAGGATCAGCGTCTTGGTTGTTAGCTATGCATGTTCATTTTTGTCCGTAGAAAATGTTGAAAGGTAGTGGATGCCAAGACAATCACATTGGTAGTCTTATCTTGTCAAATAGGATCGTTGAAGAATCATGGTTTTCTTTGTTTTGTCATGAACCTTGTAGACCTACAGGAATTGCCTTTTTGTTTCTTGATGATAGTTATGTGAGCTGCCCGGATTAATCGTATCGAAATGGCACATTTGATGCGAATGCAGCATTAGAAATTGCATTTACTGGGCTACTTAATTAAACAAAATATGTAACTGTGCTTGTCCAAACTCTGCTTTGATCTTCTTCTGCACTCTTCCTCAAGAAATGTGCAGTAAGTGATGGTGAATCTTCAATATAGCAGAGGAGTGCGATTGTTGTGGTGGAATTTGGAGTTGCGAATCAATGCCCTCATCTTGAGGTTTTCTAGCAGTAGAGAAACATGAGAAAGCTCTTTTGTCTTACAGTACAAGTCAGGGTTGTGCTATTTATTTTAGTACACAACTTGCCCCATTTATGGATTAGCTTTTTGGCAGCAAGATGCTCATTTGTTTTCCCTTTTTTGGAGTTGAACTATTTTGTTTCGTTAATTTTTGGGAATCGTAGAATCTTCTAGAAACTGTTCATCTGATTCTACTTGTTCTTGGCACCACTTGAGCAATACCTATCTTGTGCTTGTGATCCAGTTTCAGTATTATTCTGTGTTAACGCTCTCTAGATATAAATATCTTTTCAGGTCCTAGCACATTTCTTCCTCTCTGTCATTTAAATGTCATTGCATTTGTCATTGTCTTATATATCCACTTCTTTTTTTACCAGGAAAAATCGAGAGAGAAGGATGCCGAGATAGAGAAAATTAAGAATCTGGTATCCGAACAGCAGGAAAAAATACTGAAATTGGAGCAAGACCTTGCCAAGAGTGAATCAGAATTGAACCATAGAGAGAGAAGGATAAGTGACATTTTGCAAACAGAGGTTTGTGCAACACATGATTTGTAGCACTAGTTGGAGATCTTGTTGTTTGCGTTCCCAAATCATCACTATGCTATTATGGTTTTACATGCAGGCTGGTCTCAGATCTGAGTTGGAGAAGCAGAAGAAGCTGTCTGCTCAGTGGAAGGTTGTGAAGTTATATGATCATCTTGTGAAGACTAACTGAATTATGAATTATGAACATTATTTGGGATTATTTTGCTGTTTGCTATTAGTAGTTTTGTTGAAAAACAAATCATTGTATGATCAATAAAATTGTTGCACCATTCTGTTGTATTGTAGAAAAAATCTGAAATCTTATCGAAGGAGAAGGAAGAGTTAAACAAAGAAAAACAAGCACTCATCAAACAGATTGAGGACTTGAAACAAGGTTTTCTTTTCTTATAAAACTGTAATGTGGTAGTGTTGGCCATTACATGTGCCTAATTATATTCTTTAATTCTTCAAACAGGTAAAAGATTGCTGGGAAATGTTTCTGGCGAGCAAGTCTTGAAGGAAAAGGAGGAAAAAGAACACAGAATACAGGTTTTCAGACCCGCCAACTTGTTTTCTATTCCTCCCTATTTTTCATGTTGCTTAGTTTTGACCTTTCATGTAATGATCTTCCAGATTCTGGAGAAAACTGTCGAGAGGCAAAGAGAGGAGTTGAAAAGGGAGAAAGAGGATCTTCGGACAGAGAAATCAAAGCGACAGAATATTGAGAAGGCTGTTTTAGATTCCTACAAAAATGTTGAGCAGGTTACTTGTGGATTCATCTTTCAACAACCATTTTCTTCCTTTGCTAATAAGTTGATATTTTAATAGGGTGATAAGCTTGTAAAGGCAGGAAAACCAGTTAAACTGCAAATTTTTTGACATGCATGCTTGTAGTTCTATTCTATTTTGGAAAGTATATTTTGTTCTGAATGATCATAATTAATCAATCCCCAAAGCATAATTTGATTTTCTAATTGTTTTATAGACCATAATTTTTCTATGGTGTAATTTCTCTGTAAACCATTCTTCTTTCTTTTCTTTGACCCCTTTCTCTTACAAATTTTAGACGAAGACAAAGTTGGAGGATAAACTTGAGTTGCACAAGCAGGTTCTGAAGCGCATATCAGATGAACTGGAAAAGCTTAAGCATGCAGAAGGCAATCTTCCAGAGGTGAATTTTTTTGTATATAATTGATTTCTATTTTTTGTACTTGTACTATTTTTGCATTTGAATAGATACGTGGAAAGTGCTGCATTCATCAGTTCCGTGTGGTTTTTCTATTTGCTCATGTACAATGAGATGCCACTTCTGGTCTTATAAATATATTTCTGTTTTATTTAAAGTGAGATTGCAGTCTTTTTCCATGCTGCTGAATGCCAGGTGCCCATGGTGAGGCTGAGTTTATGGATGAAAAACCTTACATGTTCTAGCATTTTTTTTCTCTTGCTCTTTTGGGAAGATTGTTCCATTGGTCGAGAACTTTATGCATTTGTTTTTAATTTGGTTCTTCAATTCACTTCAGGGCACCTCTGTGGTTCAGCTGCTTTCTGGGACCAGCTTGGATGATGTATCTGCCACCTATTTATCGGCTATTGAGAACTTTGAGAGGGTAGCACTTTCTGTTTCCTCTGAACTTGGAGCTGTGGTTCAATCAGTGGAGAATCCTTCGATTCCTGATGCTTCTGCCACTGTTACTCCTGGTAATCAACTAATCTTCTTTGGTGATCCTTGGACTTCTTGGTCTTTAACTTTTAACGTGGCAAGTTGCTTTGCTGTTATCCCCACTTTCAGTTTGATCATCTCTCTTGCTATTTTGTATTGCAGGTCAGGCAGTTCCTTCTCAGGCTACCATTGTTTCCTCAGTAGCTCCTCATACTCACTTACCTACTAAAATGGCTGAAGAAAAGGAGAGAAAAGTTCCTGTACCCAAACCCAATTTTGAAATGCTCAAGAAAGGGAGGAAGCTGGTAAGACCCCGGATTGCTAGAGTTGAAGAGCCTCCAAGTGATGTTGAGATGTCAGAAGTGGATGGATCTACTAGTGTGGCAAAGCTTGCCCCAGCTAGCGAATCTGAAACTCAACAAATTGTCACACTAAGTTCTCAGCCAATAGCCCGCAAGCGCCTTGCTTCATCTAGTTCTGACTTGAACGAGCAGCCCCTTAATCAAGGAGAGACTAGCTCTGATGTTCCACCACCTGTTTTGAAGAGACCAAAAGGTTCTGATTCCGCACAAGTCAGTGAAGGACAAGCTGTCACTCCATCAGAGACTCTGGTGACTCTTCCAGTGGTGGAAGAATCGGCTGTTGCTGATTTGTCTCAAGGTGAAGAGGAAGCTGTTGCAGAAAAGGAAGAGGCTGAGACTTCTGGGGATAAAGCAGAACCTCCAAGAGATTCGGATCAATTAGATGACACGACTCAAGCTGAACCAGAGAATGAGATGAACGATGCTGCTGAAGACATTTTGGATAAACCAAGTGAAAGTGGAATGGAAATTTATGATGGTTCAAAGGATCATGCTACTGCAGAAGACAACCAACAATTACCTATGGAGTCTGAAAATGAGAGGGAAGAGGGGGAATTAGTTGCAGAAGACCAGGAAGGTGCTGATATGTCAAACATGGCAGGGAGCCCAGAAACTGGGGAAGCCCTTCCTGACACCACTACTGTGGCTTCGCCAGCTAGGATTGATGATGAAGCTATGGCTCCTGTGGGAATGGAGGCAGGTGAGATTAATTCGCCTGAGATGATCACTGATGAGAAGAATGATGAGGGTGATATAGTTGAAGAAATTGGTGAAGGTTCTGACAAGTCAAATGATGGTAGTGACCAGATAGCTGTGGAGACAGAGCAGAATCCCGAGGCAACTTCTGTCGTTGGAGAGAGAACAACAGCTGCTCCCAGCACAGAAGTGGATGCATTAAAACAAGCTAGTTCCAGTGGAGCAGAGGCGGAGGAGGTTAGACAGGTGTCACCTGCAAGTAACACCTCTACCGTTGTGAATCTAGCAGAGCGAGCTAGGCAGAGGGCAATGCTGAGACGGGGTGGAGGTGGATCTCCTGCAGTACTTTCTCCTCCAAGCGCCAGAGGCCGTGGAAGAGTTATACGTGGTCCACTAGCTCGTGATGCACGCGGTGCACGTGGTGCACGTGGTGGACGAAGTGGGCGAACTGGACGTGGACAACCTCCCAGTCAGCAGGGTTAAGATGGTTCTGTCAAACCCCCGTGCATACACCCTTTTTTCTTTTTCTTTTTTCTGGGAAATTATTGAACGAGTCTGTGACCCTGCATTACACCGAAGTAAACAGTCAAATCACATCGCCCTAGGAAATTTTTGAGTGAATTGAAGTCATGTCTTTCCCGGGCCCCTTGTTAATTATTGACAGGTTCTTTGATTGTCGATCTAGGGAAAGTACAAGTTTTTCGACTTCTTATCTTTCATTTTCATAGTTGCAAGAGATTGCAGAGATAAGATAGTATTTTTAAGTTTAGTTATTTCTGTTGGAGATGTAAAATAACATTTTTAAATTGAAGTTATTTTTATATATTAATCAATAGAGCTAAAAAATTATTTAATATATTTTTATATAATAAATGGACTTGCATTAGTTAATTATTATTAATAATAAATAATTATATTAGTATTATATATTTCAAAATAAAAATGACTTTTCTTAATAGTTTTTATTTATTTATTTATTGAAGTGCTTGTATAAAGTTATACTATTTTCAAAGTAATGCTACTAGTTTAGTTTCTATAAATTTTAATTCATAGAGTTCACAACTGCACGGCTGTTCCGGCACCCAGAAGTAGCTGATACGGATTAAAATCTATTATGTAGTTCTCGTTGTCCTCTGCAGTCAGCGTTGGAATCTCACACGCATTTAGAGGAATCAATGGAGAAAAACGCCGCAATTTCTATTTTTACAATTTCATCTTTTTTGACTTTTTATTAATGTAAGAATCAAACCTAAATAAAATCCTACCCAGCCCTTCACCACTTATGAGCCAAATCCCAAAGGCATAAACCATTTTACAGAGGGTACAAAAGAAGAGAGCGAAAAAAGACATGAAAAAAAATAATAATACAAGAACTACCGTAATTCCCTTGATATTAGTGGGGGTATGGGCTTCTCATATGGTACAGAAACGGAACCGTTTTGATTGTCACCAGGGCACCACCTCCTTTTGATTAAGTCAACTTTAGGTGAAGCACAAAGGAAACTTTTCCCCGTTCAGGTGGCATTTGCACCAGCAGCATAAGGCTTTATTTCCACAGCTCCAAATGCAACTGCTGGCTTTAGTAACAGAGTTCATCAGGGCTTCTCCTCCGTCATTCTTTTGTGTTGTCTCCAACTTGGGTATATACCATGTTTTTTGTAGCAGATATATCCATCGACTGAAAACCAGTGATCAATTCATTTGTTTGTGGCTGCGAAAAAAAATAGAGGCAAATCGTGAAATTAATAAACCACCACCAGATCATTTTTTTTGAACATATAAATAAAAATGTTGGAATAACACGCTAGCGTGTCTGAAGAAGTTAAAGAACAAAAGAGAAACTTATCGTGTGATGATAACAATTTTTAAAAATTGAATAAAGTCAAAACCAAATTCCAGATCTTTTTAGGCATTACATTCTCCACTAACTTAGTTTATGAAGAACCCTTCTTTATTCTTTAATATTTTATGAGGGAAGAGAATCAAATAGAGAATTTAAGATTAACAACTTCACGCTATTAGCCATTATTGATTCAAAAAGCAAATATAATTCTCCAACCGCCAAAGATAGCAATGACATGATGTTCCACTACTGCCATGCACACTCACCAAAACAGAAAACAAAAAGATTTGACGGGGTAAACTAATGAGAGAATATGTGTGCACTACCACCATAATAAAGATACGGAAAACAGGATGAGACCTACCTGTTTGTGATCAAAATGGGGTATCAATGGCCTTGGTCTTTTCTCTTGCATCACCTTCTGGCGGCTCTCATAATAATCGAAGTCATCCAATATTGATGTCTTTGTAACATAGTTTTTGAATATGTTCAGAATATCAATACCTTGAGGAAGCTTAACCTGCAAATGGGAGACGGTTAAAATTAGGTCGGAGGGAGCGGAGCACGGAAGAAAAGAAAAGGGAACAACATCAGCAAAATGGTTAATGAAGCATACCTCTTGTGTATCTCTGCTATTAGTTACAGGCTTGTTCTCATTATTCTCAAGTATTATATGCCGTAGCTGTGGGTTTGGAACATCTTTAATGATATGCCACTTCACTGGGAAACAGCCATTCCACTTGTCCTGTTGCCAGAAATCCATGGTTTTATTGAAATCGACACGGCCAATCATCTCTGCAACTCCACAGAACTGGCCGCTTGCATTTACCTGAAACAGCCAATAAAATTTAAAGAGGCATTAGCGCATTACCAAGTAGAAAACAAAGGAGCACGGTGGATAGCGCCTGAAACTCAGGTGACAATTACAATGATATGCAGAAGCATACCGAGAAGAAAAGAAAAACGGGACAGCTGTTGCCTTTCTCTGCTATCTTTTGTTGTGCATCTTGATATGCAATATCCAGTCTCTTATTTCCATTAGGAGTACTGGCCCACACATTGTATTTGATGCTTTTATGAACGTCATCTTCACTGTAAGATTTAATTACAAAGAAATATGCATGATTGTATTTGGTTTGAAAGTCAGGAAGGTTATATTGATCCCTGCTAATAACTGAAGATATGCTGTTACTGTTTCCGTTCCCATCAGGAGCCAGAGATCCAGCAGCATTACCTCCAAGTACCACAGAACCTTTTGCATTGGTTGTCCTGGGACCATGATTCTGTTCATTATGCATTGCATCATCGATCCCATTAGTCTTGCTTTTTATTTTTGGCTTTACACTGCTTCCCCAACCCCTTGCATTTGCTTTGGTAGTGCTATTCGGATAATAAAGCATTGCACCCCTCCCAGGATTATAAGGTGGAAACTTTGCAAATGGAAAATACCCATTGCCCATTACATCTGACGGGAATGGAGAGGCATGCTGTGAAGCCTGGAAGTAGAGGGGGGGAAATCATATGAAAAAAAATCCTCAAAAGAAAAACAGAAGGATTAGAACAAAGTATAAGGAACTGAAATACCTTGCCCACTGATTTTGACTGGTTACGCATGCCATGACCAGGTGAGACATCCAATGTTGGAGTGGAGTTCTTAGTTTCCAACGATTTACTCAAGTCAGAAGGCAGTGCCTTTTTTGAAGGAGGACCACGAGCTTGACTAGGTGAGGACATGTTAGGCTTAAAGCTAGGAATTTCCAGAGTTCCACTATAGCCATTCCCGTATGTTCCATCCCCAACATAAGCTGACGGATCACATATGTATGCCAAAGATTCTCCATAGGGAAGAGGAGTTGGGATGTATCCAGGGGAAGGAAAGGATGGTTGGAACACGGAGGTTGGCGAGTATGGTGGCTGAGCAACAAATTGCCCATCAGCACCAATCATGTTCACGGGCACATAAGGGCTGTAAGCAGGGTGTGTTCCTGGCATGAAGTAGATCAAAGACCCATTATCTGCCTGCATAGCCTAGATGAAGCACAAAGGAAAGTCAGATAAAGTGCCTGCGTGATTTTATAGAATCCCTCAAAGGATACATCTGTTGCTGTTGAAATTGAACTTTTTACTGTCAAAGAGTTTCCATAATTCCATCTAACTACCTCTACAGCGACTATCAAGTTAGAAAAAACGAGAAGTAATTAAAGAAGAAAACACATGACAGCTTCCAGAATCATTAATCACCAGTACAAAGATTAAAAAAATTCTTACTGTGTATTGAAGTTCGGTTCCGTCGCCAGCAGCGTAGTATAGTTGGTCATTAGGCCCTCCTCCAAAAGTACCGTCATAACCTGGTAAAAAACTACTGTAAGAAGTGGACATATATACATAATCAATAGATATATACACCAACAAAAACAACTGGCTGTACTTGATCTGCTGAGACAAACAAACCTGGATAGGAATATCCATAGTAGCTCCCCGCAGGATACATCATCCAGGCCTGATCCGGCATGGACTCATGATCCATATCACCACCTTCTTTGACACTTCCCGTTGCATCTCCTGCCGATGATATACACGAAGTTGAATCTGACGGGCTCCCATCCTTCGAAACAACCTAAAGTAACCAAAACCGAGATTTGTAAGCTCATTGTTTCAATCATTACACATACAATTCAAATTCGATCAACTGAAGCAAGGGACTAAATTACCGTATTAGAATCGGAGAGCTCTAAAGAAGGATCCACTTTAAGATTCCTCATCATTTCTTCAATAGCTGTTATCGGAATTAAAAAAAAAAACAATATAAATATATATAAAGAAAATAAAAACAGCAATCAAAACCATATAATCAACAAATATATTTGCAAACAAAAACGTACGCAGATCTGAACAATTATTGAACATAAAATAAAAATACTAAAAATGAGCTGTATAGAATAGCATGCACAGCAGGCCATTTATTTCTGTATTAAATCAGTCTTTTAGAAAATTCAAAAACACAGACTATGGAAACCAAAAAACTCATATCAAATTGGCTAGCTCGTTTAAAGAGAGACGTGAGGGGTGTTACGTTTACTAGATTGCTGCTGTTGTTTTTGAGAATGAGCAGCCATGAAAACTGGAAGTAAATAAATAGCAGGAGCAGCAAAACAGCAGGATCCAAACACGGCCTTAAAAGGCAGGTTCTTCCTATATATCAGAGGGGGAGAGAATCCTTTTTATGTCTTCGAAAAGAGGGGAGGAAGGAAAGACAGAAGCTAATGAAAAGACGCCAAGGAAATCCCAAAGTACCCACCGAAGTTTGCGTTTTTCTGTTCAAACCACCACCGATTTCTTTTGATGTTTCTACAGGCCGGAAATATCGGGCTTATGATTGTGCTCTGATCCCGATTTCACCGGCAACCCCCCAATATCGGGTCCCCTAAAATACACTGTAAAAATAATATAACTAAATAAAAATAAGAGAGCGGAGAGAGAGAGAGAGGGGGATGGTATTGGTGTGTTTCTGCAATTGTTGATTACAGGAGGAACGGAGGGGGAATGAAGGGAGAGGGAAATCCTTAAAAGGTAATGGTACGGGAAAGGGACGGTGGAGAGGAGAACACGTCAGTAAGATCCAATGGACGGCTTATTTTCTTGAGTGGGTGTGTGTGGGTACATACATCACTGTTTGTTTTCCTGTCCGTTCGATGACCCCATCAATGTAATGTCCCTTCTTGGAATCTTCAGATTAGTTTGGGAGTTGGCGGTGGGAGAGGGGGTATTATCTTCTATGTTCTTAGAGATTTTTTTTTAGTTTTAAATTAATATTTTTTAGTTAATAAAAAATAATAAATATATTTATGGTAGTTTCACTGGTGAATGTTTTTTGTTATATATATAAATATAAATATAAATGGTCAGTTGTGATTTGCGAACACGTTTGTGATTATTATTGTTTTTATTCTGCGCGGTGCCTGCCATGCCAGAGAGTGCAAGAGCGTTTATTGATTGTGATTGATCAACTGTCGTGCGTTCTTTCTCTGATTTCCACGACGGTCGTCCGGCAATCAACGACCTGCTATGACACGATGGCCGAGGTGGCCGAGGGCTGGGAGTCCCGTCTCCGATGATACTAGACACTACGAGCCATGGCGTCTGGGTGATGGATTCCGTCTGCATCATCTTATGGGTGCCGACTCATTAATATCATTTTCATATCAAATTTTATTTAAAAAAACAAAAAAAAATATTATTTTAATATATTTCTATATAAAAAATACTTTTAAAAACATCTTTACATTAATAAATAATAAATTGACTGGTCGGGAAAGATGGCTTGTGTGAGGTAGTAGGATAAGTGAGCAGGGGCCAATTATTTCTAATAATAATAAAGATGAAGCCTACCTGGATAAATCATGGACCGGCACCGATCGAGTAACTGCTGGTTTATTATTGTGTGTTTTTTTTAAAAAAATACATATACTTTTAAGCAAATATTTTTGAAAAAAAATATATTTTTTTTATTTTAAATTTTAAAAAATAATGTATTTAAATCATTTTCATATACTGATATTAAAAATAATTTTAAAAAAATAAAATAAAAATATCATTTTAATATATTTTAAATCAAAAAATACTTCAAAACATAATTTCAAACATTCTATCGAACATACAATAATTCTGAAATCATGCAACTCCATGGTTTCTTCCGGGAATGATGACATGGGGATGATATGGTTAGTGCTTACTTCTTATAGAAGGCAAAATCTCCTTTTGATGAACTACTTGTTGCTGGAAGAATACCTATTGCTTCGGTGGAGGATTGATAGGTGATTTTGAAGATTTGGGATCTGCTTGGAGAGATTGATTTTTAAAATAATCTTGTTTGAATATACATTAATTATTTAAAAAATAATAATAATTGTATCTTATTCAATCTCCTCGCAACTCACATATACTAGGCACAGAACATCACATTTCTTCTCTTTTTAAGGATGCCATGCCCTATCGCAGTAAAGTCAAAGTTTAGAACCTAGCTCCAATAAATTTAAGATCCTAGATGTGACTCCTGTATATTTAACATGTGAATTTAAAGTTTAGAATAGATTCAAGTTTTGTTTTTTAAAAAAAGAAGTGATTGAAAATTAGATTTTATAATTATAATTATTTACTGATTTTATTCTTATGATATTATTATCATTGTCTCATGATCCAAGTCATGAGTTTTACTATTTAACTAGATTTTTTTCAATTAAATTAAATTTTTTTTATCATTAATATTTGATCAATTGATAATTTAATTTTATATTTTATTAATTTATCTTTTATGAAGCAATTATAACACTATCATCCGGTTAGATAGGTTAAATGTAGTTAATTTAGATTGTTATTGTTATTGTTAATATTTTTTTCTTTAAAATTAAGTTGATAATATTTTTTTATTGTTTTCCACGTAGCAGTGGTTCCTTCAGCGTCGCGCACGTAGCATTTCCGTCGGACGAAGCTAGCCTCCGCATCAGCGAAGATGTGAATACGATCATCAATCCAACGGCTGGGACAGTGAATTAGCAAGATCGCACTGGATGGGCAGCTTTGAATTCAACTCTTCTGTGCATGAAGGTGGCCCACATAAGTAGAGCGGTCCATCCCTGAAGGCGATTCTATTTCTAACCATACAGATACAGGTGCTCCTGATCTTGATCAATTCAATTTTTTTTGTATCAACGCTATCTCCTGAATTTCAAAATTATTAATAAATTTTTTTATTCTATATTCGTTTCTAATTGACCCCACACATATCGTCCTTCTCTGTGAGAAAATAGTGTTATTTGATAACAAAATTTCTCAGGTAATTTTAATTGAAAAATCAAAATTATTTGTGGATGGAACTGAAAAAAATATATATTATCTAATGTCATTTTGGGTATTGTGATTAAAATTATTTTTCAAAGTATTTTTTATTTTAAAAAATATTAAAATTATATACTTTATATTTTTTAAAAATTCAAAAATATTTTGAAAATGTAGTGCGAAACAAGATCTAAATAGTTGGCGATATTTTTGCAGTTTGCGCTCAGAGGATTTTTCAAGCTCACGGACACGGACAAGGAGACAAAAAAAAAAAGAAAAAAAAAGAGAGAAGCTTCAAATTGATAACGTGTTTTCCTGTTTGATTTTGACTTTTTTATTTTTTAATAAAAAAAAAACAGAGGACAAGAGGAGAGTATTGGAAGAAAATAAAAATCAATTTTGGCCCTATCCAGTTTGCTTAGTGGGCAAGTCTCGCCAGTCATCCATTTATTCCATGAAAAAAAAAAAGAGACAATCCCGCCTTTTTATTTATCTCGATGTTTCAATTATCAGGAGAGCATGAGCTGCCACGTCTGGCCTCTGCAGTAGCGTGCACGTGTCAGGCTTTGCTGACACTGGAACATTGAACTGGATAACCATGCAAGGATCAACCAGCTCCACTACTGCTAGGTGCTAACGAATATAAATCTCTCTCTCTCTCACACGCGGACAGCCATCCCACATAATTTAATCCCACACGATCCTGATTATAAACGAAGAATAACATGTGTAATTAGTTTATCCTAATTATATGTGTATGTAAAACTTATCAATACTGTTTCGGTCGTGATTCTATTTTTTTTTTTGAAACGGACGTTTTGGTTTTGAAGCATTTCGGTGTGTTGTTTCGGAGTTGTACTATTTACACAAAACACATATATAAATTAAAATATTAATTTAACAAACATGATCTCAAAATTAGAAAAAAAAATCACAAGTTAATCAAAATAAAGAAGATTTTAAGACCGAAGCAGTACACACTGAATGATCTGAGATGTAAACTGTATTGATTTGTATATCAAAATTGTATTTACAATCTGTCATATTTATAGAGAGATATACTATCATGTAAGCTAGAAAGATTACATCAGATAAGATAACTTTAAATGTATTTAAATTCAAATGAAGAGTCCTAGCTTGAACTGCAGCTTATCTTCAATCTCGACTTATCTTCAATCTCGTATGATCTGCAATTGATATCCCGAGATTATAGCTTGCCTTGACTCATTCATCGTCTCCGGTTGTTCTTGTATGAAGCATATGGCTTAATATCCCCCCTCAAGATGGACAGCCTGTGGTAAGTCCAATCTTGAATTTCAGATTTTCAAACTTGTGTTGTGAAAGAGGCTTTGTTAATGCATCTGCGAGCTGATCATCTGAAGCTACATGACACACCCATAGCTTCCCTGATTGAACCCTTTCTCTAATAAAATGAAAATCAATTGAAACATGCTTCATACGTGTGTGAAACACTGGATTAGAACTCAATTGTGTGGCACCAATGTTGTCACAGTAAATTACTGGAGTGTGAGAGATTGGTTGATGTAGTTCATGCAGGAGCGAGCAAACCTAACTTAATTTAGAAGTTGTGTCAGCTATTGAGCGATACTCAGCCTCTGTTGATGATCGAGCGATAGTCCTTTGCTTTTTAGAGGACCATGACACAGGATTGCGACCAAGATATACGATATAGGCTCCAGTAGATGAATAATCGTCCTTATTTCCCCCCAATCAGCATCAGAATAAGCATGGAGGTGATATGGAGTGTGACGATGAAGCAGAATTCCTTCAGAGCTTGTGCCAGATAAGTAACGCAAAAGTCTTTTAACTAGCTTCTAGTGGTAGTCAGTCGACTTATGCATAAATTGTGATAGCTTGTTTACGGCAAAAGAGAGGTCTGGTTGAGTGAGAGCAAGATACTGAAGACTCCCAATTGTTGCTCTGTATTCTGTTGGGTTTGCAAGTGGAATCCCCATTGATATGGTTGGTGAAATGTCAATGGGCATTGGAGTGTCAACTGGCCGAGAGCTGCTCATGTGTGTTCTGTGCAACAAATCTTGAATGTACCTATTTTGGGAGAGAATCAGGCCACGGGGATGATTCTTGATTTCCACCCCAAGGAAGTAAGTAAGTGGACCCAAGTCTTTCAAGGAGAACCTGTGAGCAAGTCTTTGAATAAACATGTTAATTGCATTTTCATTATCTCCTATGATAATTATATCATCGACGTAGACTAGCAAATAGATAAGGTGGCTGTGTTGATTGTAAATGAACAATGAAGTGTCATTGACAGAGTTCTTGAACCCAGATGCTATAAGAAAAGTTCTTAATTCATGATACCACGCACGCGGCGCTTGCTTGAGTCCATAAATAGCTCGTCTTAATTTGCACACAAAATCTGGTTTATCTTTGTCAACAAATGCTGGTGGTTGGACCATGTAAACATCATCATGCAACGTTCCTTGAAGGAACGCATTGTTCACATCTAGTTGACGAAGTTTCCATCCATGAGTCACGGCAATAGAAAGAACCAACCTCACAGTGGTTGCTTTACTTACTGGACTAAATGTCTCAGTATAATCCAGTCTCGGCCTTTGATTAAATCTCTTGGCAATAAGATGTGCTTTGTAGCGTGCAACTGTGCCATCTAAATTTTTCTTCACCCTGAAAATCCATTTGCAACCAATTAAGTTAGAAGCACACTGTGAAGGCACTAATTCCCAAGTGTTGTTTCTAATTAGTGCATTGTACTCCTCCTTCATGGCTTCACGCCAGTGAGAATCCTTAATGGCCTGTGTAATTGTTGAAGGTTCTGTATCTGTAGAATAGGGTAGTTGTGTGTTTAAGGCTAGCTTCTTTGGTTTGTAGATATTGTTCTTTGATCTTGTTTGCATGGGATGAGTTGGCTTGGTAATCTGTGTTTCTGCTAGGGAATCAGTTGAAGGAGCTGGAATGGAAGGAAGTGGTAAAGTAGTGTCGTTGCTGGTAGAACTTGTGGAGATGCTGCTAGCAGGAATATCTGCAGAGGATGTAGCCCCAGATGGTGTTATAAAGTGAGGTACTGGTTGTGACGTGACTGGTTGTGACGAGATGACAGAGATCATATTTGGTGGTGATGTATCTTCATGAGATGTTGTGGATGATGTCTGGTGTGAAATGAAAGATGCATAAGGAAAAGTGGACTCTATGAACTGCACATGCCGTGAGGTGTAAAATTTTGATGAATCTGGTTCATAACATATATAAGCACTTTGAGAGGATGCATATCCTAAGAAAATGCATGGCTTGGATTTAACACCAAGCTTATGTGAGGAGTATGGTCGAAGCCATGGATAGCACAAACACCCAAAGATGTGAAGTTTTGTAAAATTGGGTGTTTGTTGGTAGATAAGTTCAAAAGGTGATGTATATTGTAATGAGGTTGATGGCATGCGATTTATTAAGTAAATGGCAGTGGAGAAGGCAAAAAACAAAAATTGAAGTGGTAAAGATGCATGAGACATGAGTGAAAGACCTGTCTCCACAATGTGTCTATGTTTGCATTCTGAAATGCCATTGTGTTCAGGAGTGTGGGGAGGGGAAGTTCTATGACAAATTCCATTGAGGTGAAAGAAATCAGTAAGTGAAATAAATTCACCTCCATTGTCTGAATAAAAGTTCATGATTTTATGTTTGAAAAAGTTTTCGACAATGGCTGTGAAACAAATGAATGTATCTCGGACATCAGATTTTCTTTTTAGAGGATACAACCAAGTGTATCTTGTAAAATGATCAACAAAAATAACGTAATATTTAAAGCCATCAATGGAATGAAGTGGAGCACTCCAAACATCAGAAAAAATAACATCAAGGGGTTCTCTAGATGTTAATATAGATTCAGAAAAAGGTAATTTGTGACTTTTGTTACATTGGCAAGCATTGTAAACAAAATCTTTGTTGACAGGAGAAGAGTCGAGTTTATTTTTGGATAATATGAGATGCAGAATTGATAACGATGGATGTCCTAATCTAAAATGCCAATTTATTGGTGCGATTTTGAGGCTGGAGAAAACAACTGGTTTTGAGGAGACTGGACGTAGCCCCGACCATTCATAAACACCACCGTGAGTTTCACCCCGAGCGCAAACCATTCCCGATAGCAGATCCTTCACAAGAAAACACCATGGTAAGAATTCAATAGACACATTATTGGAAACACAGAACTGATAAATGGATATGAGGTTCTTTTTAATAAGTGGAACACAAAGAATGTTTTGCAAATTAAATGAATCAGTTGAATTGTGCAAGGTTGTGGATCCTGTGTGTGTAATACTTAGGCCGGTACCATCTCCAATCATAACATCATTCGTTCCAGTATATTGGTTGTGCAGGGAGAGATTATTCAGGTTTGTTGTGATATGGTGCGATGCGCCACTATCAAGCAGCCATGAGGAAGCATTTGGATTGGGGGCAGCTGCATGATGAGCTTGAGGTTGCCAGTTGCGTGGAGAATTGTGAGGTGAAGTGGTGACATCGTGAGGAATGAATTTAAAAGAGGGACAACGTTTTGCTTTGTTCCCTTGAACTCCACAAACATGACAGTAGCCCATGTACTAACGTTGTCCAGATCTCTGATTAAGATAGTGTTGGTTTGGAAGTGGATAATGAGGCCATGAAGATGATTGATGGGATGCACGCCATGGTGTCTGATAATTAGGTCTGCTCATAGTCTGCGATGAATACCTGGAATTTTGTCTTCTATTGACAGCATTTGCTGTAGGTGAAAATTGCAGAGGGGATTTCTAGACTGGAGGCAGGGAGGCCTCAAACATCAGTAGTTTTTCGTGTAATTCTTCAAAGGAGATGGAAGAATCACGTGCCTGTACTGCACGTACCAGCTCACGATATTCATCACCTAATTCTTCAAGAATCTTATCTGTGATATCTTCATTTTCTAATGGGGCACCAAGGACTGCCAATTCATCTGCCTTAGTTTTGACAGAGTAAATAAATTCTGAGATGCTGAGAGAGCCTTTAGTGAGTGCTTTGAAGATGGTTTTGATCTGTTTGATTTGGCCTCTTGAAGGAGTAGCATATGTTGATTCCAGAATTTGCCAAGCTTCCTTGGATGTGTTTGCACGGGCAATGAATGGGATGATAGTGTGATGAATGGAACCAAGTAATGCATTTAGTATGAGTTGGTCTTGACGTATCCATAGGTGATACACAGGATTAGGTGAATTACCATTCTCTGTGGTAATAGTTTCTGAAGGACATGGTTTGCTGCCATCAATAAAGCTTAGAAGATTATAACCTGTGAAAAGTGTTTGAAATTGCAGTCTCCAGGAAAGGTAATTGGTACTGGCCAACTCATACTATCATGAGTTTCAGTGGTGTTTGTGTAGTGACATTTATCGTCACTAGGTTTGGTGGAGGTGGGATGGTGGATTGGCTGGAGCTGGATTCAGTCATGTTTTGAGGAAAAAAAACTTATGATTGATCTGATACCATGTAAACTATATTGATTTGTATATCAAAATTGTATTTACAATCTGTCATATTTATAGAGAGAGATATACTATCATCTAAGCTAGAAAGATTACGTCAGATAAGATAACTTTAAATGTATTTAAATTCAAATGAAGAGTCCTAGCTTGAACTGCAGGTTATCTTCAATCCCGACTTATCTTCAATCTCGTATGATCCGCAATTGATATCCCGAGATTATAGCTTGCCTTGACTCATTCATCGTCTCCGGTTGTTACTCGTATGAAGCATATGCCTTAATAACGCAGACGTTCAGCCGGAATTAAAACCGAGACAAAAACAACATCGTTTCATCTCGGATTTTTCAACGGAACAGAACGGAATTGACAATTTTACTCTCAACTCCAAATCAAATAAAAATTCTATCATAAAGAAATATCTACTCTGAGCTTCAGCAAAATCAACAAATAAAAATATAATTTATAAAAATAATAAAACAACAACTCTACTTATTTTATTACAATACTCGGCTTTGAACTGAACAGCAAAACTGGCAGTACACGGGCATTATCCTGTGAAAACATCTCTCAAGCTGGAGTGGAGTAAACAGAAAACAGCAACACGCAAAGACGTCAGCTTGAAAGAATGGCCTGCCGTACTGCCGCTTAGATCACGAAAAACCAGGTAAAAAACAAAACGAAGGTTTCAGCCTGGGTCCCGTGTTCCTTTATATTCCAGTCCTATTCACCCTTCGGCGACAAATTATCGTCAACATAATCCTATCATCGTCCCATTTTGCCTTTATTTTATTTTATTTTATTTTATTATATATATATATATATATTATATTAGAAATACTCGATAATAACATCGCCACTGTGAGCGTATCCACGGCCACTAGTTCCGGTAGCCATCAGTTTAGTAAGCTCCTCTGGGAAAATCAGCCGCGACACTTTGTTTTACGAGCAGCCCTTCATGACTGCTGTCTTGATTTTCATTTTGTATTTTTTTTTTCAAGTAAAGTATTAAAAAATCATTAATTAATAATTTATATAATTTCTTAACTGTGGGACAGAACCTCTCGAGAAGATAGACAAAAATAAAACACGAGAACATCAATCGACAGAGAATATGAATTTTAGACCCATTAATTTTGAACGATAAAAATGGATCAAATTTAACAAATAATAATAATAATCCCAAGTCACTCCGGTTTAACATGACGAACATGTAACTTGAGCTATAGAAAATAAGTCTAATGTAGAACAATGAAGCTATAATAATAATAATAATAATAATAATAATAATAATAATAATAATAATAATAATAATAATAATAATATCATGGATGTACAAGAAATGATATAATTCACTAGTGGAGTCTTGACTTAGCGGTTGAAAGGACTTGTTTCCTTACTCTATATCAAGGTTCAAGTCTCGTTATGCATATTATGTCACCTCCACGGTGATTTACATGCTCATTGAGTTTGCAGGATATTCAGTGAGTTCAAAGATTAGTTATTGTGTGCGTAAACTGACCCGGACACCCAGATTATATATAAAAAAAGAACTGATATAATTCTATATAGCTATAAGGAAAATAATAAGATTAATTTTATTTTTTATTAGGTTGTTCTAGTGGGCTCCCAATCTGGGTTTTAGGCGGCTCCAAGTTTTGGTCCACACAATAAAAAAGAAAGCCCGATCCCATACGAGATAATGTCGTCTGTCCTTTCATCCTGTCCCTGGGCCATTGTTGGGGTTTTCTACCCTTTCAGTTCAGTGGCGTGGCGTTATTGTTGGTGAACGAGAAAATGAACAAAGCCGGCGGAATTGCAATCGGAGGCGGTGGAGGAGTTGGGAGTGGGCCAACAACTTCGGCGGCTGCAGCAGCGGCGCAGAAGCAGAAAGCACTGATGGTGAGAGTGGAAACTGATATTGCCAATATCGTCGACAATTTCACTCACCTCGTTAACGCTGCTAGGGTAAACTTTTTCGTTCTTTTACTTGTTTTATTATTTGATTGAATGGGATTTATTTTTAATTGAATACTGCCTTTAATTTTATGTTTAGGGTCTTGATTGTTTAGCTTGGAAATTTGAGAATTGAAAAGAGAGTGTTTATATAATATATATTATTGTTGCTATTTAAAAAATAGATAGCTGCCTGATTAATCTCCTATTTCGTTGAATGTCTCTTAAAATTCGCAAAGAGAAGAAGAAAAATTCTTATTACCGATATGCTTGTTGTAGATTAATGACACACCAGTTAGAAATTCACAAGAGGCGTGTACGATGGACATGCGTGCATCCAGAATGGTAAGAGCTGACCCTTGTGTTTTCTATCCAATGCATCGATGATTATGTTTTTTTTGAAGGATTTATAGTTAACCGATTGCGAACATATATCATATTGAGCGGATGCATTGTTCTTGAATTGAGAGTGCCATTTGTGAACGCCTCTGCTTTAGCTGGGCATGAGGCATTGTTTTTTATTTGCTTTCTGGGAACAACAGGCCCAAGCTGCCGATTCTTTACTTAAGTTGGTGTCAGAGTTGAAGCAGACAGCAATCTTCTCAGGATTTGCATCTCTTAATGACCATGTTGATCAAAGAATAGGCGAATTTACCGAGCTCGCAGAAAAAACAGATAGCTTGTTAGCTAGAGTTGGAGAGGAGGCTGCTGCTAGCCTCAAGGAGCTCGAAACTCATTACTATTCTTCTGCACAGAGGACAACTCAAACCTTAGAGCCGTAAGTGATATTCCTGAAAAAGTTCACTTCTTTAGTGGATCTGTTTTCTGATTTATACTCGTTTGTATTTGAACTGGAGAAAGATATTTCATGTGTTCATCTAATTTTCTTCTCACTCACAAAGCTGTTTACATTAAGTATGATCAATATTTTCATGTTTTAGAGTGAATAGAGAAGGGAACAGATCTTGCAGTCACTTGCATTTTCGACCGACGAGCTTCCTTAATTTAGCAACAAAGTTCATGACTTCATCTTATCGCCATTGATTTATGCCTGCAGATTTCGATTGTACCATACCAGTGTTGCCTGGTTTTGATTAATGACATGTTTGGAACTTGTTCGTTCTGTTGAAAAGCCAGCTAGAATCAAATGATCACTGCTACAGCTTCTAGATGTGGTCGAACGCCAGTTAGGTTGGCGGCCATTTGAACCACACAAGATAAATCCACGCTAACCAATTCAAAAACTCGATTTATCTCCTTCACCTGCCAAATAATTTTCAATCATCACTGAAACAGGTTTGGTGCTTCTCTGAAGAAGTTGCTCTCTAATCCTCATATTTCTTCCGCATCTTCTTTGAAGCCAAAAGCATGCTCAGAAGGTGCTTCTCATCTGCGTTTCTATATTTGTAGTGTTCATTCCAAGTTGTGCCTCTGTCCTACCATCCATAAATGCTAATATTCTCATCCTGGTGATGTAATTACTATCAACATAAACGAATCATCTTAGCATTATCATTACTAGAATAGTGACCCGTGGATACCTATCTATAGAGTTTGTTTGAGGTTGTATTTTAAAAGTGTTTTTGAATTTTTTTTATATTAAATTAAAAAAATTAATGATTTTAGATTATTTTCAGATGTTAAAAATTAATTTTTAAAAAAATATTATTTTTATATATTTTTAAAAATAATCTCAATTACGTTTCTATTAAATGGTTACATGGTTACATTGCTCAATGAGGCGGTGTAATGGAATTCAAGGAAAGATCTTCCTAATATCCATGCTGAAAGATGAAAATCAAACTCCCAACTTAACGGTAGCTTTGCTGCATGGCCAAGGGAAAGAGCTTGAAACTTATCCATGACAAAAATAATAATACAAGAAATTCTTTCTTCTATCCAAGGAATAAAAACAAAATTTTAAAACTTGAAGTGGGATAAGGTATAGATTAGAGGGTCAATCCTGTTTTTTTATTTTAAAAACTCAAAATAATATTGTTTTGATTATTATTTTTTTAAAATAGAATTAATAGGTTAATAGTCAGACCACCGGGGTTTGTTCTTCAGCTCGGACGGGTTTAGGTTCCGAATTAGCTGGTCCAGGGTTGACTTGCCTAGCCTGTAGAGGTTTTAAAACCATGAAAGAAAACGGATGATGGCTGCATAAACATACCCCCTCTTCTGTATCACATAATAAGTCTACTCGCAAAGAATTCGAAATAAAAATGAATCTAAATTTGTCTAGGGCCATAAAACAACTAATTATCAAGAATGCAGCTACCTACTCATGCTCCGATTAAGTGTTGCAGGGTAGGTTCTGACAATATATGACACACTATTCGGGATTCTAGCTGCGAAGAAAGTTCCTGAGAATATCAAGCCCGAGAATGTCTCAAATGGTGAAACAAAAGGGAGCTCTCATTGAATCGGATTTCCCAATTATCCAAACGACTGAACTCTCCATTGATGCCGTGTCAGTTTCTAAGGACTGAATTCTGCTCCAATCATTGATCTCAAGAGGACTACCACCTCTACCGACCTCTTCGCAGTACCTCAAGTTCAGGTTCTCTTTGATATTTCTATCACGTCCATTTATATATTTAAGCTTTGAACTTGTTATTTGTTACTTCCACTCATGGATTTGCAGCTAAACCACGACTCATACTCTTAAGGGGTACTGTTTTGTTAGTATGATTTCCTCGAACCTGTCATTTTTGTCATTTTGGGATCTGGATATGTTAGCAAATGGATTACATTATAGAATAATATAAATCATATTACGGCCTCACAAGTTTGAGCTTTTAGGTGAGATGGTTCTTAACATGGTATCGAGCCTTGTTGACCATGTCACGAGTTGAATCTCACACCCATTCATTTGATAAAATCAGCAAGTTGATGTGAGTCGTGCAGTTTGCAAAGGGTTTTACTTGAGAGGTGTGTTGAGAATAATATAAATCATATTATGGTCTCACTTACAAGCTTGAGCTTTAGGTGAGATGGTTACTAACATATTGTATGTCGAGTTCATTTGTGTACCGAAAAACGAAAGCTTGTCATGTTTTGCAGGCTGTCTTTCCATCTGGTAAAGATTTGACAGAATTAAATCCACCATATGACAAGGTATGAAATGTCCTGGAAGGGGGGTAGTTGTTCCTTGCGTTGCTTCGCCATAGTCTGGATTTGATCTTTATTGTCGTTTCTTGCGCTGAAAATTTGGAATTAACCAGGAAATTTTATTGGCATCAGGTCCATTCCAAAGGAAAGTTATTCCTATTCAATTATAGTAACTGAAAGAAGTTCCTGCGTTTAAGTATCAGGCCTGTCGCCAAATCTGATGAGTATCAAACCTGCAAATTGAATAAAACATGATGGCCAAAATGGTGAGGTTGCTAATCAATAAATTGTTTCACCCCCTTTACAAGCAAGACTCAACCAAAATAAGGACTGCCCAGAATCTAGTCTACCTGACCAGCATCGATTTTGATAACTTAATGCAAAAATTCGCTGAGAATATATAGAAGGTTGAAACTTTTGGAGCCAAACCAAACCAACAACATAAAGATGACCTTCAATGACAATTGTGATATCAGCCATATATATTAATCCTGCTACAAACAATTTGCAAGAGCCAGGAGTGGATAATGGAGCTATCAATAGGCACAACCCGCCACCTATGAATACATTCGGTCAAGGCCAGCATGGTAATCTCGGTGGCGCAAGCAGCAGCAGAGGTCATGCTTACTATGCAAAAAATGGCGGTGGATTTGGTCCTGCAAATAAAAATGTACCTTCTTGCTGCCATGATTTGGAATTTAGCTGTGGTGGCGATGGATGGGGCGGGGAGAAGGCTCAGATGCCTCTACTGCCACCCAGTCGTGTTCCGACGAGTCCCACGCCAACATGAAACTTGCAGTGCGATGTGAGCTACAGCTTGGGTTGCAGGCTTTAAGTAGGCTAACGAGTAAAATACCATATTCTCCCGTTGCGAACTCACTTATGAATTTAGCATGCACGATATATTATACCTAACAGGGAAGAAATGTCACTGTAATTTTCTTCTTGCTCTGTAGAACTATCTTCTTTTGTTTTTTCTTTTAATACCTGTAAGGGTAACAGTTTTTAATAATAACCACTGCGGCATTTCAACTTGTGGAATAAAAATTGACACTTTTTTTTAAGCAACGCTGCATTTTTGTTTCCTTGATCAGGGTCGTGAAAGTAAACATTGGCAATGACCGTACGATAGCAAATCCCATTTAGATCGCAGAGCTGGAGAGTAGTGATGGGCAGAGAGGACGTGAAACAAAAAGATCACTGTTTTACCTATTTTTCACAAAAGAAAAAGAAAAAAAGAAGAGAGGATTAACCGGATATCCACCCCTTATTCATAGCTACGACCATTTCCCCTCCCCTCTCTTTCCTCTCCCCACTTGCTTTAGTAGTTACAAAGAGCTAGCTAGAATAGAATAGCACTTCGGTGTTGTTTTTTGTTCTTTTAAATTTGCTTTATTTATGGGATTTTGTTCCCCAAAACTCTCTGAGTCCTGAAAAAAAAAAAAAAGAGAAAAAAAGATCAACAACAAATCCACTCCTGCTGTGTTGAAATGAGTGGTGGTCTAAACAAAATCCAACCCATTCTCATTTGCTTTCATTTTAGCTTTCTAACCACCACCATATGTTATTTTAGCCAGTTCCTTTCTGTGTTGATGGTGCAATGAAATACCATTAACCCTTCAATTTCAAGCCATATCCAGTCGTGCACGATGCCGTGTTCCTCTTGTTAATGCGATTTTGATATCCTGCGGGTTGGCCTGCAATCCCTCCGATTGATATTTCCTTCTGAGTTTTTTGGTATGGCTTTGGCATTGAACTTTTGTTTTGTTTATGATCCCTCTGTTCCCTTTTCATTGTACATTGCGGATACCTGCCATCCTATGTAACATAGAAAGTTGTCAATCCCACGTTCAGATGCGTATATTTAATCTAAGGGCAAACCACACATAAATTTTCAGGTAATCTAATCATTTGTTATAAGCTGCATATATGCTATTGGTGTTCACTGCAACACATCCCTTTAAATCTAGTCTGAAAATTAACATTACTAAGCACATTCTTTGGCTGCTCGCAGAAAAACTCATGTTCTAGTGTTCTAGCTAGATGGTAAATTCAAACATTGTTCCAAGATTAGGGGCCGGGTCCCCCCCCCATTTTTTTTCGCTGCTGCTGATGTATATTTGAGGAACCTGTTTTAAAGCATCAGTCATTCTGGACCAGCTATTTCATTGTGAAATTAATGGATTTGCGTTTATTTTATTTTTTGGCAATCAGGATTTCCTGTCAAGGGTGGTCTCGTGTTGCTCCATCAATGTCATCTAAGCCTGTCAAAGGCTCTGACTCATTTGAGGCATGTCTAAAACTCTTTTTTCTTTCTTTCTTTTCAGACTGCGATTTAAATTTTTCAGATGATTCAAATTTGTGTAGCTTGTTGCATTCCTTTGTAATATATACATCATCCTGTGTAATTTTTGCAGATGAGTTGCATACCACCAGAAGAAGCAGAAATTGAAACCAAAAAGGTGGAGGGGTTTAGTAAGAGTATCGATGCCAATATACCCAAG
Source organism: Salix exigua (assembly GCA_032356905.1). NCBI lineage: Eukaryota > Viridiplantae > Streptophyta > Magnoliopsida > Malpighiales > Salicaceae > Salix > Salix exigua. The sequence goes on along the minus strand of CM063595.1, from coordinate 4,235,782 downwards.
ACAAAGGATCCGATAGGAAAATATAGTGCAGACTTAGGTTATGGTTCACCAAGGAAAACTGGATTAGTCAAGATAACTGAAAATGTAAATTCTGACAGTCACGTGGATCCCAAAAAGATGGATCCATTAAGCAGGCCTGCGGGAAATGCTAGTGCTAATCAACGTTCCTTTCCAAGCCTTAGAACACATCGAAAATCTCAACTTTCAACTACTTCAGAAGCAGCAGGAGCAACAGCAACAGCTGCATTGCCAGCAAACATGAAGGCCAATGAAGCAAAGACTTTTAGTTCCATTACCAACCGTGCCAATTTGAGTGGCAGCAGATCTACTCGTTCCAACAGTTTAGAGAGCTCCGGTGGTTCCAACAAACCCCACACCGGGGGTGATGTCAGATGGGACGCCATTCAGCTGGCCACCGCCAGAGGTATAATCGGCCTTAGCAACTTTAGGCTTCTCAAGCGCCTTGGATATGGTGACATTGGTAGTGTGTATCTTGTTGAACTTAGAGGGACTAATGGCCATTTCGCTATGAAAGTAATGGATAAGGCTTCTCTTGCAAGTAGAAACAAGATATTAAGAGCGCAGACAGAGAGGGAGATTCTTGGACTTCTTGACCACCCATTCTTGCCCACTTTATATACTTATTTCGAAACTGACAAGTTTTGCTGCATCGTCATGGAATTCTGCAGTGGAGGCAATCTTCATTCTCTTCGGCAGAAGCAGCCTAACAAGCATTTTACTGAGGAGGCAGCTCGGTGAGTACTCACTTTGTGCTCCGTTATCTTTCTAGCATCAGTAACTTTTGATATTGAACTTTGTGGTTACATTCTAACGCGAATTGTCTGAATAACAGCCTTTGATCTACCAGTCCGATGGCGTGTTAATTATATGTTGTTATATGATTCAACTGTATGATTATGCTACCCTCGCCCTTTCTCCCATTTAAAACGGATTGAAATTCAAACATTACCCTTGACCTTGAGTTTGGCTTTGATAGTGATTGGATATTTAAGATATCGATGTCAGACATTTCCTTCAGAAAATAAAAAATAAGAATACCATGGACACGGTGGCTGTTCTCCTTTACTTTCTGCCAGTTTCATGAGATGTCAGCCGACCAATGGTGTCTATGATCTTAGATTTGTTGGAAACAAAAGCTGAATCTATTCTTTCATGAATCGAATGACCAATTTTTTTTATTTTTTGCCCTTTTCCCATCAATGTATTTTCTCTTCTACACAGAACACATTCCTTGGTTCCTCTGCAAATTATGGACGTGATATATTCTATGTAATTTTGCTGTTGACAGATTTTATGCATCAGAGGTGTTGTTGGCACTCGAATATCTGCACATGTTAGGCGTAGTATACAGAGATTTGAAGCCAGAAAATGTTCTAGTAAGAGATGAGGGGCATATCATGCTCTCAGACTTTGATTTATCGCTCCGTTGCTCGGTTAGTCCAACCCTCGTCAAGTCTTCATCTGCGCATGTAAGCAACAATGGCGGCGGCGGTGCAGGCATTTTGGAGGATGAATCTGCAGTGCATGGTTGTATCCAACCGTCAACATTTTTCCCACGCATACTGCCTGGTAAGAAGAGCCGTAAATCCAAATCAGACTATGGACTCTTCGTTGGAGGGTCAATGCCGGAACTAATGGCAGAGCCTACAAACGTTCGTTCGATGTCATTTGTTGGCACACACGAGTACTTAGCCCCGGAGATCATTCGCGGAGAAGGTCACGGCAGTGCAGTGGACTGGTGGACTTTCGGCATCTTCTTATACGAACTACTGCACGGAGCAACACCCTTCAAAGGGCAAGGAAATAGAGCTACATTGTTCAATGTTGTCGGGCAGCCATTGAAATTTCCAGAAAATCCACAGGTGAGCATGGCTGCTCGTGATCTGATAAGAGGACTTCTAGTTAAAGAACCCCATAAAAGAATTGCTTACAAAAGGGGAGCCACAGAGATAAAACAGCATCCATTCTTTGAAGGAGTGAACTGGGCTCTAGTCAGAAGCGCCTTGCCTCCCCACGTCCCTGAACCTGTAGACTTCTCACAGTATGCTAGCAAAGAAGCCCCCCCAGATGACAGGAAAACGCCAGACATTGGAGGTGATAAAAAACATGGCAGTTCTCCTGAAAATAAGGATGAATCTTACATAGAGTTTGAATACTTTTAGGAATCATTCCATTATATTCTGGCTGATCCATAAATTGCCATCTTCGAGAGAAACTGAAACTGTACAAAGAAAAATATCTTGAGGAATTCATTTATTCTTTTCTGAGTGAAGAAAAATAAATAAATGTGGTTTATGGAATCACGAATAAAAATATTTTTATTTTTTAAAAATTATTTTTGATTTTAACGTATATAAATACTTTCTTGTGATGTGGATTCGGCCCCAAGGTCTCACTGGAGGGTGAAAAGTAAGCAGCAAGGTGTTTGCTCTTGGATATTTTTATATTTACGATGGTCTTTTAAATTTAATTTTTAGAATTATTTATATATAAAATATTTCATTCAATTCAATAAATATTTAATTATATTATTTTTAATGAGAATATAATTGAAGTTGTTTTTTAAAATATTTCTTGTTCATAAATATATTAAATTGATATTCTTTTATTGTTTATAAATTATTTTTGATATTAGTACATAAAAATAATAATATATATATATATATTAATTTAAAGTAATAATTTTTTAAATATCTTGAAAATAATCATGATATCATTCTGTAAAATTTCGAGGGAAAACGCTCACTGTACCATATAAAGTATAAACTAAACTGGTATTAAAAAATAGGAATTTAAATACCAAAGCCGTCATCCAAAACCAACGGTATTCTCGCCACGGGAAAGGACACGTGGCAGCCGATTGGCCGCTCTAAAATTTATTAATTTTCAATACTCGGCAAAATATCCCGCTGACAAAAATAACAAATTCACAACAAATTAAAAACAAATAAAAATTTAAATCCATAAAACAAATAAGAAAAAAAGAAAACAAACAAATGATAGAAAGAAAATTGTGCGAAACAACGCGATTTCGATAAATGGCCAAAAAACTCTACGGCTACGGTGCTCCCGCAACATCGGCTTCCCGTTCCCTCACCGACTCGCTCTTGACCCGATACTTAGGAACCGGGTCGGACCCTCTGTCTTCGGACTCTTCGAAGTACTCGGCGAGCTCCTCCATGTATCTAACACAGAGCGATAACGCACTCAGATACTCGGTCGACAGAGGCATTGCCTCGGCGGCAGCGGCTGCAACTTCTCCGCATTTGTCGTCTTGGCCACCACCACCTGGTGTTGATGCTCCTTACGCTGTTGATTCGTTCGTTTCTGGCATTAAACGCGCTCCTGAAGGTTAGTTTTTAGGGTTAGGGTTTCATTTTTTCCCTCCCTCTCTCTTTTTCCTTTCCTTTTTTGTGTTTTTGTTAAGTTATCTTACTAGGATTCGATTTTTGTTTGTTTCCTTTCCTGTGCCAAAAAAATAAGAATAGAATTTACACTCAAAATTTCCCTTTATCACTTCTGAATGCTGTATGGATTTTGTTACTTTGTTATGAATTTACTGTTTCGCTGTGCTTGCAGTGCTAGCAATGTGAATCCAATATTTAATCGTTAAGCTTAGGAAAACTGTGCAGAAATGTTATGTTAAGATTTTATTTGCTTATGTAGGCATCCGTCTGGTTTGAGTTATTTAAAATATAACTCGTGTCGCTTCTTGGCATTCAGAATGGCTAACAAGCTTGACGTTTGCTTAATAAATCTACTTTGGGTAATGATTGTGAAAATCTTCAGGTGTGCATTCATGGTGATCTTATTAAATTACAATTCCTAACTTTATGACAGTATTTTAAGGAATTGCTTTAATGTAAGGCGTTCATATTCGAGAAACATGATGTTGGAAGTTGCTTGAAACTTCAGTAGCTGTATTACTATGGTTCTGCTAAAGTGGGAAAAGCACAAGCAGAGTTATGCAATCATCACTAGATGTTTTTGCGTGATCTCTATTTGCTTTACTTCTTTTCAAAAAGTAGGCTTTCACCATATAGCCAACTCCATGCTTAGCCTAATACAGGAGGGCATGTACATTTCATGGTAGATGTATTATCGTATGCCTTTCAAACCATAGTAGATTTATTACTACGGTCCTGCTAGATTGGGAAAAACAAAAGCACAGAGTCATATTATCATTTGTGAGATGTTGTTTTTGGCTTGATATCTATATGCTTTACAGCTTTTCAAAAAGCAGGCTTTTGCTATATAACTAACTCTGTGCTTAGCCTAATATGTGAGGCATGCATCTTCTGTCAATGTGTGACTTGGCTTGAAACATGCCTTTTCTGTACTTTACATAATACACTGAGGTTCAATCATAAGTTGCATTAGAATTAAAGAAGAGATTAATTTAATCTATCTGCTGCTTGTAAATAGTGGCAGATGCTTCACGTTGTGTAACACGTGCAACGGTCTCAATAGCTTTATCTGTATATAAAAAATGGCACCATAATTGCTGAATCTTTAGAACAGATTTGATGTGAACAAAAATTTTGCAAGATAGAAGATTTAAAATATTTTATCTGCATTTTGTTTGTTATGAAGATGCTATAGTATCTATTCTCGGTATTAGTTTTTCTAAAGTATATTCTAAGTCCCAAAATTAAAGTTTTTAAGCTTACTTATATGGTAACTATTTTTTTCTTTGTCTTTTGTATATACTTGAACTACTATTATAGTGCTCTATCATCCGACTCTTTTGGGTGCCCATAGCACAATTGGGCAAAGTGAGGATTGGTATACTACCAACGCTTTAGCCAAGCGTGCTAGATTCGAGACCACAAGCCATCTTCCTATATATCCGCAGAGGCCAGGGGAGAAGGATTGTGCCTACTATATGCTCACTCGAACATGTAAATTTGGAGATACCTGCAAATTTGACCATCCTGTTTGGGTTCCTGAGGGTGGAATCCCAGATTGGAAAGAGGTGACCATTTATTGCTATCTCAATGCATGCAATGTGATTATGTCATGAGATTTATTTATATAAATATCATTATGTAATATAGTGGTATGCTAAATGCTATAATTTGATGGGCATGAACATAAAGGATTTGTCAATGTTAAAATTTATAAGGTGACTGTAGTAAGTTACATGAACTTGTGAACTTATTCTTTGCAAAACTATTCTACCTCTTACTTTTAATTGTTACGTGGTTTAAAAAAATTCTAATCTTTATAATAATTTTATAATTGTCATATGTTTATGATGGATATAATATTGATTATTTGCTGCTTAATTGTTTTGAATGAACAAGTTATGATATTTCCCCTTTAAAATGTACTATTGTTTTTGTACCTATGAATGACTCCTTTGTAATCTATGAGGAGTCAATTATATTTTCTTTATGAATACCTGTATTTACAATATTATCCCTGTGAGTTTTCTATATTTATATGTTTGTAATTTGGTGTACTGTTTATAGACTTCTCTATTGTCCAGAAAGGGTTTGTAGTTCTTTCTCTCATTTATCACATAACCTTTTCCTTAACCACACCAATTTCTTTTTGGAATTTCCCGTTTTGTATCAAGGATGTTCCTGAATCACATGATGCTTATTGGATGATTGACTTGAAGCAGCTGTTATCTGCCTGACTTGGATACTTGCATAAGAGACTTTGACACGACGGAGTTTATGTTGGAAACTTAAATAGTTACTGTATAATTTTTTCTGCACCTGTAGTTCATTTGCAAGCTAGATATTAACCAATTTAGTTAAATATAATGTTTAAATTAATGTCTCACCACAGTTTATATATCCCTATTTAAACTTTATGTTTTTGCATTTTGCATGGTAAAAAATCTCTGTCCACGTTGAACATGATACGTGATTTTATGTTCATAAAGCCTTGATTTTGAGTGTTAATTTCAGTTTACTTATAACTGACATCTATTGAAAGCCTTTTGCTACTTGATTGATTAATACTAAACCTTGTTAGCTAGGAGATCAATGCAGATTATATCACAGATGATGCTCATATGTACTATGTGAAATATAGTTTGCATCATTGAGGCAGGCAACACTGAAAGAAATCCAACTAGAAATATCAATATTTCTAATACATCTACTCAGGAATTAAAGTCTAGTTAACAGCGAGGGACTCTGATATTTTCCCAAGTGTATGTAGGAGGAGGCAGTATATTTTGGTATATGGCATCTGAATCTATCACATTTGTTTAAGCAAGTGTTGTTTCTCATGTTCTACCATTTTGATGCTAATTTATTTATTTTCCTTTTTATCCATCCACTCGATAATGATTGTAACATATAAGAAGGTATGGATAGTATCAATGTTTCTTTCTTTCTTTCTAGGTTCCCCCTATTGCTACAAGTGAAACTTTTCCAGAGAGACCAGGAGTGCCTGATTGTCCTGTAAGTATTATTACCAACAGTTGCTCTCTTACAATCTTCACTAAATTAAATCTAGCACTCAAAGTGCTTTTAATATATTGGTTAATTATCATTGCAGTACTTTCTAAAAACTCAAAGGTGCAAGTATGGTTTAAACTGCAAGTTTAATCATCCAAAAGAAAACTTGTCTTTGGTATGTGCTATATTCATAAAATACCACAATCTTTTTTTGGATTACTCCTGGTTTATAATTAGATGTTTCAATGTGGTTTCAGGGTGTTTCAGAAGACATCAGTGTTTCTGCCTTGCCAGAGAGACCTTCTGAGCCCCCATGTGCTGTAAGAAGCCAATAGCTTTCTTTTCTTCTTCTTTATTTTTTATCAGGGAGCTCTATCTTATTAATTTAGTCGTCTGTCATCCTAAATATTCTGGTCTTGAACAGTTCTACATGAAGACTGGGATTTGCAAATTTGGTGCAACCTGCAAATTTCATCACCCAAAAGATACCCAAATACCCTTGGCAGGACAAGGGTATGACAATTCTGTGCAAATTAACTCTGTAATTGATAATGGGGAAACAACTGGAGATTTAAATGTGATTAAGACCCCTGTGTCAGTTACTCCAGCTCTACTTCATAACTCCAAAGGACTTCCGATAAGACCGGTAATGTTGTTTTAGCTCTTGGTAAAGGTTAGATGATGTGATTAATGAGGTATTTTGTGATCCCTTTTCATGTCGATCATTAATCTGCTTTGTGCTGTTTTGGCAGGGTGAAGTGGATTGCCCCTTCTACCTGAAAACTGGCAGGTAAGCATGTGCCTATTTATGCATGACTTCTCTAATAGTTTGGCAGGAAATGATCAAACATTTTACTTAACTTTTATTTTCCAATCAGTTGTAAATATGGTGCTACTTGCCGCTATAATCATCCAGAAAGGACAGGTACGCAAGTGCTCCTGTGTTTTTACTTTAAAATTGAGATGCTTAATTTAAGTATCTGAGATCATGTCTTCAGCACTTGTGCTCCATAATTTCATATGTGCTATTCTTTCGCAGCTATCAATCCACCTGCTGCTGCAATCAGCCATCCAATCTTAGCTCCTTCCATGGCAAACCTGAACCTTGGAGTTTTCAGTCCAGCTGCCTCTATATATCAAACTATTGACCCCAGATTGTCGACGGTAAATGCAAAATCATTTGCATATTTAGTTCTCACTTGCATCTGTTTCATCAAAGGATGTATATAAGAATTTGTGCTCGACTGTGTCACAATGACCGTGTGTAACCAATGGCCATGGGTGGAGATGAAAAAAAGGCTAGAAAAGTGATTTCAGTTAATTTATTGATCATGGTTACAGTTTAAAGAGTGGTCTCTATCATATCTCATGGTGGTCTAGTGAGAGATGAAGCCTTATGCTGGGAAAAAGGGTGTTTGAACTTTGAATATAGCTGTTTGAGGTTGAATATATGACCCCTCCCCAAAAAAAAAAAAAAAAACTTATTTTCACTTGACTATAGTTTTGCTGTTGGTGTATTTGGTTCTGTTGAAATTCTTAACCTTCTGTATGATTTATTTTTCACTGACTCATCAGTTGGGAATTATTGGTATCAGATTTCTAACATTACATTTGCCACATTGTTTATTTATCTACCTTACAGACACAATACACAATAGCTTTTCCTGGTCTGTGGAGATTTAACTCTTATGAATTTAACTCCCTGATCTCCTGAGATTTCCCTTGGCAATCTCGTGGTAGCAGAAATTATGGTCATCTTGCTTTGGTGCTGATGCCTTTTATTTGTTTGCCTACTGCAGCTGGGAATGGGACCAGCCGTCTATCCTCAACGACCTGGACAGGCTGAATGTGACGTGAGCATCTCTTTTACCCCATCCTTTATTCTACAATATATGTTGTTCTTTACTTCTATAATAGAGTTCTAATTTATCTACTGATTGTATAGAAAACAATTATGGCCAGCATTACATAAAGCAACTATTTTTACATGTTCTTCATAATACGTTTCTTCAATTTATGGCGGGGCAGCTTGTTTCTTGGTTCAATGCATCCTTGATATGGAGGCAGTTAATGTGTTACATTTCCCATTTTCAGTTCTACATGAAGACCGGCGAGTGTAAGTTTGGGGAAACTTGCAAATATCATCACCCAATTGATCGTTCTGCCCCTACAGCAAAGCAAACTGAATCATTGACTGTTAAGCTCACTCTTGCAGGATTGCCTAGGAGAGAGGTATGAATTGGTGCTAGAAATTAAGCATGACATATTTATGTTGTTTCCACAGAAAGGAGTCTTTTTTCTGAGAAGCAGTTGGATGTCTTCCTTTCTTTGTATTGTGAGGCTTTTCCTATAAATTTGAACATTGTTTGCTCATTTTAAGGTTCTGGGTTATGAGATACTAACACGTGAAGCACATTAAGGTGGGTTGAAGCAGTCTCCTCTCTTTTGTTTAACATATGCCTTTGTGTCTTCTATTTTGTTTTTCTATTTCTTGGCGACTTTGGTTTGTGTTATATGACTTGTGAGAGTAAGTAGCATTAAATGATTTGAAGAAAGTGGGTTTTGTTTTCCACATTTTCAACACTCACAGCTTCGCCTGCTACCAATTTCAACATCATTTGGAAACTTTGAGAAATGTCCTTGTCTTTGGTTAATTGGCTTATTTAATCCATAAGCAGTTAAAGGTTCTGTGCATGGATGCAATTGCTTCAAGTTCAGTGCATTTAAACACTACTCCCATCAAATAATATTTAATATGTTTCTCTTGCAATCAAAGAATCTTGAAACAAGCCCTATTGGACTTCACCATCTTTTTGGTCAATTATTAAGCCCGAGGGCTGATTGGTTACCACTTGACTAGCCAATGGTGTTTCTTGTACTGTATACGTTCAGTGATATTTATTTTGGTGAAACCTTTTACAGGGTGCGGTTCACTGTCCGTACTACATGAAGACTGGCACATGCAAGTATGGCGCAACATGCAAATTTGACCACCCGCCTCCTGGAGAGGTCATGGCTTTTCCGAACCTCAAGGAACTCTTGGAGCAGAATCAATAGGAACTCAGGCGGGAACTGCCCAAGCACAGTAGAAGTGAAGTCCTGGTCATGGATGACAAGGAAGAAGATCCTTTTGCTGACCTTTTTGGCCTTTGATCGACTGTTTTTTTTTGTTCTTTGTACCAAACTAAGCAGAATACGATGAGGAAAATGGGTGTAATTCAAGTGTTCACTAATGAAGTAAAGGGAAGCTTTTCTTGTTTTATTCCAATTGTTTTGCAAGTCTGTGTATTTTAGAGTGGTTTGATGGATCATAATTTTGAAGTTCATGGGGAATTATTTGTAGTTTTTTTTTTTTTTTAGAAAATCGGCAACTTTGTTCTTAGGCTCTTCTTGTGGTTGGAAAGAAAAACCAGAAACTAGATAGAAACCTCTGGGTTTGTAAATACGTTTTGGTGGATGCCCCCACTAACTGGATATTCGTTGAAAAACTTTGGTCCCTGCCATTGAAGACTGAAAATGGAAATGAATTAACGGAAAATTGTCTGGTTTTTGTTTTGCTTTTTTGTCTACCCGATGAGTTCAGATTCAAGTGGTTTTTCTATGGCTACCACTCGTACGGATATATAATCCCAGGGTGCCAAGTAAGTTCAATCTGAATGCATCGGAGTGGTGTACAATTTGATGGAGAAATAATTCAATGCTAGTCTTTAATAAGCTGACGCCCTTGTAATTTGATTGACGTTATCTGAGAACCAATTTTTAATGCAGGGGTTGTTCGAGGAAGAGGAAGGGGTGGGGGTGATGTATTTATGAAAAAAATTAAAATGGTACTGTTGAAAATATTAATGGTCGAAAGTGAATCCTAAAAGCAACCCAGATCAATCTTCCATTGCAGATAATCGAAGGTAGACGTTTTTACAAAATTCAATCCGGATCAGCGGGTTTCTGATCATCTAAGATCGTTCACGGGGGCAGCCCTCTCCTTTTCACTGTCACTTTTCAATGCTGCTGACTGTAATATCCTGTAAGATAAAATCTATCCACCGCTGTTTGTTGTTCTCCTTGTGTGGTGGAACAGCTATTGGTGTTTTCTTGGCCTTCTTACCATCAAATTTCTGTGCCATACAGGAAGAAGAGATGACCATTTGAACCAAAAGTATTTCAGGAATTGGTTTCCAGAAACAGAATCAGGTTTTCTCTATGGATTTGCGAGTTCGAGTTCGAGTTCCCTTTTATGGTGGTGAAGAAAATGAAACTCAACTTCTGCTGCAGTGGTTCGAAAGTGCTTTTGAAACATTTAACCGAGGATATATTTTGAACTGTCATGTGATCAAGTGACCTTGAACCAAATAATGATTGCTCTTGAAGTACTTGATTTTATTCAATCCATTGTGCAGTTCTGTCCCTTGGCATTTGATGGTACACTTTTCAAGTTCGTACTCATAAAGTTCGTTGCACTAGGTGTTGGCGAAGTGATGGTGACTTTTCATTTTCTTGTACTGGTGTTTAGAAATCTTGGCTGTGTTGAAAGTGGCCTAACTCGAGTAAGTGGCTACCTGTGTCGACATATATGCACCTGGAAATTTGGTTAACTGATAAAGGTAGGCAATGTTTTGCTTGGTGTTGGCAGGTGGGCGATTAAGAATTTTCTGGGTTTCATGTATGGGTTTTAGAGCTCCAAACGAAGACGAAGCTTGCCTTTTCAATGCTAGTGGCTTCCTTATGATAAGATTGAGTCGTCTGGTTTGTTTTAAATGGATTAAATTGTAGCAGTTGTCTAGTTAATTTTCCGGGTCAAGACAATACCTACCTGGTGCGTGCTTGTTGGGTTATCTCGTAATCTTCTTTTCTTGCTTGCATGCTAATTAATTGACAAATCAGATTTGACTCGATAAAATCAGTCTAATTTTATATATTTGTTAAATTTATAATATGAAAACTTGGTTAATTTTAAATTTTATTTTATAATATTTATTGACAATTTAGTTACATTAAACATATCTTTCAAACCATCCCAGTCTCGTGTAAAAACGATTTATACAAGTCCCATCATGGTTGAAGTAACTTATTAACAGTGTTCGGTCTCACCATGTCTGTAACCTCTCGATGACTTACATGTTCACCTGGATTTAAAGCTCGATGACTTACATGTTCACTGGATTTAAAGAATATTTAGTGAGTCTAAACATTAATTATGGTACGTGTAACTGGCATGATACCCGTTATAAAAATAAATAAATTATACAACTAATCTGGACTAAAATGAAGCAAGTAACAGCTTAAAGAAACCTCGGAAGAAAACACAGGAAGTTAAAAGAGCGATCGAGCTATGAAATGTCGGAACTTTATATTTGCCATCTAGCTAGCACGATCAAACATTTTATAAAATTTTTATTTATCTTGGTCTTAATATATTATATTTGCTAACAAAGAGTTTCTTCCATTAAGGTCAATGGGAAGGAGGAAGAAACCTCCAGGGATCCAAAAGGCCAAAAAAAAGTATGAAAACAAGTTAAAAGGAGGCGGCAAAGAGAAGCCAATTACCGGAAAAACACACACAAAGAAAAAAACAATAAAGAAAAGAAGTCTTAAAGATGTAACCTAAGTGAGGGACAATGTAAATTAACGAAAGATTAATCAACATTATCCAAAGCACAAACAGATAGAAGCAAATACAATGGTGGGGCAAAGTCGTCGTCGTCGAACTTGGTCTAAGGTTTTTAACATATCATCACTACCATGTTCATACCGTGAAGGCTGCCCTGCCCTGCCCTGCCCTGCTGAAATGGAAAAAAAAGAAAAGAATACTGGTAGAAGATGTAGTGGTGGTCTAAAAGTTTTGAGAGCTACGTGTTGCTTTCTTTGTGTAAGAAAATCTCTCTCTGTCTTCATCTTGTATGGTGTGAATCCGAGAGCATTGTTGTTTAACTTTCTCTCTCTTTTTTTTGATTCCACATTCAAAGCAGAAACTTTTTGTAAGAAAATCTAAGAAGAAAGAAAACCCTAAAACCAATGGTAAGTGGATGGTTAGATTTTTAAAACAATTGATTTTTTATTTATTTTAAATTAAATATTATTTTGATGGGTTTAAGTTAAAAATAATTTTTAAAATTAAAAAAAATCATTATTTTAATATATTTTAAAATTAAAAAATATTTTTAAAAAATAGTAAAAACTTTTTGAAAACAAAAGTATTGTTTTTTTTCTTTTTTTTGTTTGACGCATGAAAAAAAATATCTGTACATGATATAAGGAGTAGAAGGCATCTTCTAACCCGCCGCCTCTGAAACAAAAACACAAGAGAAGAGGCCTCTGGTTGGTTGGTTTGAGAAAGGAAGATTATTTTTTTTCTCTGCATCCTTCTTTCTCTTGGTGCTGATTGTTTCTATAATACCATATTCGGGGCTGTTTTGATTTGGAAGAACGACTTCTCTTTTGCCTAAACTTTTTTTTTTTCCTGGACTAAGAAAGAAACGCAACACCAACATATTTTCATTAAAAAGCAGAGGAAGCTGGGGAAAGAAAGAAGCTTTAGGTGAAAGTGAGGGCTGGCTTTGTAAAGACCGTCATTGAAAACAAGGTGGTTTTCTCATTATTCACACCACAACCCGCTATGGGTACAATATCTATGTTGATGACATCTCTTATCTGTTTTCCTTTGACCTCTCATCTTTTTATTAGTTTTTATTCTTATTTATCCGTTGGTTTTATCAGTACTATGACAGCCTCCACTCTTTTTAAAGTCTCAGTCTTTCACCATTTATCCTTATCGGCTTTTGCTGTTTGCTTGGTTTCTGGTGCATTGTTTTTTTGTTTTTGGTATTGAATTATAAACTTATGTTCTTTTTCATCAGAAAGAGCATTGACAATGAAGTACGTATTGGTTACTGGTGGTGTTGTTAGTGGACTTGGCAAAGGTGTTACAGCCAGTAGTATTGGTGTTCTTCTCAAAGCTTGTGGCCTTCGAGTTACTTCTATTAAGATTGGTATATATATTTTCAATAATGTCCTGCAGCCTATTTTTTTATGGAGACTGTATTGATTGCTTTTCATTTTAATTAGATTAAGTTGTGTATTGAAAGTGTGCTCTTGTTGGGTTGTTTTTTTTAATCGATGAGTTTGTTGGGCTGTTTACTAAATATCTTGAGTTTTTTTTGGATTTTGCGTATGGATTTTGATTGTGGAAGGTGGTCTGTAGTTGAAATTTTGTATCTGTTTGTTGACGCTGTCTCTGGACTTTGTTGGCTACCATTTTAAACAATTTATCTCATGCGTATTCGTCTCTAATCCTCTAGTTCCTACTCAACATAAATTGAAAGAAAAATGAAGGGTGGTCGCATTGCTTGTTGAGGCCACTGCATGCTTCCATCTCGGAATTCCTTGTCATGGAATGCCTTCAATGTCTTTGGATGTTTATTTTGTCAATAGCCTTACCTCATGCTTGGCTATGTTTTCAGACCCTTACCTAAACACCGATGCGGGCACCATGTCTCCTTTTGAGCATGGAGAGGTCTTTGTCTTGGATGATGGTGGTGAGGTAAATTCACTGAATAAATTATTTTCCACTCAAGTATTTCGTGATCACCCCTTCAGTGTCGATTCCATGATCACTTCCATGATTAACATGATGCTTTCTGCAAAGAGGATTAATAGCTTCTTTTTTACGTAAAAGGTGGATCTGGACCTTGGTAATTATGAGCGGTTTCTAGACGTTAAGCTAACCCGTGACAACAATATCACTACTGGAAAAATATACCAGGTAATGAATGTCTCCAGGACGATGAATCAAGTAAACTTTAAGAATCAGATGTGGTGGCTTCACCTTAATTTATCGCTATCTTGAAATTTGTGTCTTTGATCAAATAGTCTGTTCTGGACAAGGAAAGGAGAGGAGATTATCTTGGAAAGACTGTGCAGGTCCGTTCCACATTCTGCTGTTCTTGACCAAAGCTAGTCATAATTTACCATGGAGTTAAATTTCTATTTTTATTGTTGTTACTGCAGGTAGTTCCACACATCACAGATGCCATCCAAGAGTGGATAGAGCGTGTAGCCATGATACCAGTGGATGGAAAAGAAGGTCCAGCTGATGTTTGTGTCATTGAACTTGGTGGAACTATAGGTACTTAATTGATGTTTGTCAGATAAGTTTACCCTTTTATTTTGTTTACTTAGAAACCTAATTTTATGCAGGGGACATTGAATCTATGCCATTTATTGAGGCACTTGGTCAGTTCTCTTATCATGTAGGTAAGTTGATCTGCTCTGGACCTCTGTTTTACAAGCTCATTAAAGGAGTTTTTTCTCTTATTTGGTTCCGTCGAACCAAACACTTACTTAGCTGCTGCTTGTTTTTAGGCCCTGGAAATTTCTGTCTGGTCCATGTCAGTCTGGTGCCTGTTCTTAATGTTGTGGGTGAACAGGTGCTTATAAAGTTCTCTTCCTTAACATGGCGTTGCGCATTGATTCTTAGTTTCAAAACATGAATCTGACTGGAGTACTTTCTTATGCATTGTATTGACTTATTTACTTCCAAGTTTATTTGCTCTAGCTATTGTTGTATGTGTGTAGAAAACGAAGCCTACCCAGCATAGTGTTAGGGGGCTTAGAGGACTTGGGTTGACACCAAACATTCTTGCTTGTCGCAGCACTAAGGTTCTCCTCACTTATCTCCTTGCTGGTTGCTATTGCATATTTCCTTCATGGCATGTAGTTGCAGTCTCCTGATTCTAAACTTTCTTCAATAGGCACTCAATGAGAATGTTAAGGCCAAACTATCCCAGTTCTGTCATGTGCCGGTACTGCATGATAAACACTTTTTTTTTGTTTGGCTCTTATTAAACAGTTACTTAATCTGATAATATGGCTTTGTGCGCAGGTTGAAAACGTTGTCACCCTATATGATGTCCCAAATATCTGGCACATTCCTCTACTACTAAGAGTGAGTGGTTTACTGCGGAGTCTCTGATTTATTGTTCTGTTTTAGTAGTCTTCAAATAAGAACTTCCTCCGCTTTTACCTTTTTAATTGTTTTCTCTTGACATGATTAGGATCAGAAGGCACATGAAGCAATCTTGAAAGGACTGAACCTTCTAGGGTTTGTGTTATGAACTCACTCTTTATGATTTGTTTTGCATTTCATTTGCTACATGCTCTCTCCCTCTCCCCTCTCTATGTTCATAGTGATATTGTTATTGCACCAGCCTTAGTTTTTTAACCAGAATATTAACATTTCCATAATCCTCAGTGTTGCTGGGGAGCCTGATTTACAGGATTGGATTACCAGGACAAGAGTCTATGATGTACTGCATGAAACTGTGAGTCAGAAAGATATCCCCGATTTAAATTGACATTTGTGTTTTTGTTCCATCCAACCATTAACTTAACGGGTATTACAGGTTAAAATTGCCATGGTTGGAAAATATACTGGCCTTTCAGATTCTTACCTCTCTGTTTTGAAGGTGAGTTCCTTTTTGCGGTCATATTATCGCTTATAAGTCTTTTCTGCATTGAACTTGAAAGCATGTTTGTGTTATTTCTGGAGCTATTTATTTTCCCTGGCCAACAAAATAACTATCATCTTAGAAGGGCTTCAAACATCTCCTAAAGAATTTATGTGCTTTATGCTCTTTGATTAACAGGTTTGATATCCATGCAACTAACATATTGAACATAAAATCAATGAGAAACATCATATGCCATTCCTCAATCTTGAATAGGAAGCACCACCCGTGTATTCTTTTTTTTGGTTTTGTTTTTTTGCATTGAAGAACTTATGAGATAGTATATCCTAAGTTTTTTGGGTTACTGTGACAGGCTCTTTTGCATGCTTCTGTTGTTTGCCGGAGAAAGCTTGTGGTAGAATGGGTGGCTGCAGGTGATCTTGAAGATGTTACTGCTAAAGAGGTCAACAGTTATCCAATTTCTGCATTGCAATTTTAAAGTCTAACTCTACTGACGCCATCAAGCCCCTCCCTCAAAATAAAAGAGAGTATCCTAAATTGCTTTAATCAGTTCAATATTTTTAGTATATGATCTTTCGCTACTGCTTCTCCTTGCAGGCACCTGATGTTTATAAAAACGCATGGAATCTTTTGAAGGTGAACTTGGACCTGTCTTTTAAATTGATGCCCCTCTGGTTACTTTTCTTTTCTTGGTCTGTATTTATTTCATTCGGTCTTATGAGATTGTTTATAATGCAGGACTCTGATGGTGTTGTGGTTCCAGGAGGGTTTGGTGATAGAGGGGTTCAAGGAAAAATTATTGCTGCAAAGTATGCTCGTGAGAACAAAGTTCCATTCCTGGGCATTTGCCTGGGTATGCAAATTGCTGTAATTGAATTTGCTCAATCTATTCTTGGTTTGCATGATGCAAACAGCACAGAATTTGATCCTCAAACTTCACATCCTTGTGTCATATTTATGCCAGAGGTATGTAGTGCTACAGTCCTGAGTGTATATGGAATTTGGTCGGGTGTTTCATGTGGTGAAGCTATTTGCTTTAACAGTGTTTTTTTTTTATAGGGTTCCAAAACTCACATGGGGGGAACTATGCGTCTGGGTTCAAGAAGAACTTATTTCAAAGTTCCTAATTGCAAATCTGCAAAGTTGTAAGATTTATGACTCCTTTCATATTTGTACACATCCATCACACTGCATCACTTCATTTAGAGTGTGCCACATATATGCTTTCTTTTTATTATAATCTTCCTATGTACAAATACATGATACAGGTAAGGATGGCTGAAAGATCCAAATCCAGCTCTTGTTTTTTGCTCTAGTTCACCTGACTAATCTTCTGTACTGTGTTTAGGTACGGCAATGCCAGTTTTGTTGATGAGCGCCATCGGCATAGATATGAGGTAACTTTTCCCATGAGCAGACATGTGAAAGGACTCTGCATGAAGAAAACAAGTTCAATATATCCTGCTCTTGTGTCACATCCCTAAGAAATTATCTACTTTGAGCAGGTTAATCCAGACATGGTACCACAATTTGAAAATGCAGGTCTATCATTTGTTGGAAGTGATGAAACTGGTCGGCGCATGGAGGTAAGTTTCTTTCAAATCATGCAAGTGATGTATTCTACAAAGCATAGTATTAAGATGGGTATTAGGTGGTTTATGAGCACTCTACTGTTATTTTGACCAGGTCATTGAACTGCCTAGTCATCCATACTTTGTCGGTGCTCAGTTCCATCCTGAATTCAAGTCAAGGCCAGGAAAACCTTCAGCTCTTTTTTTAGGTATTATTTCCACAAATCACAACTGTTCAAAGTGCTCTTTTCTTGGCATTTTATAAAGTGTCGTTTGACATTTGATGGTATGTCAAAATAAATTATGACTTTATATGTTTGCTTGTACTCCTTATAACTGCCTGTACTTTACTTGATAATGCTTCATATCTGAAGGTGAGTTTTGAAGTGTGCTGTCTGAAAGTCATTACTGTAGCTGGGTTCAAACCTGATAACAAGCTCATTAGAAATTATATAAACGAGGGGAAAATATTCCTTTCTATCTTCTCCTGTTGCTTACTCTTTTTTGACAAGTTCCATTTTTACCTTTGATACACCTAATATTGTTATTAACTACCTATGTGATCGAGTAGGTGGCACCATGAATGGCCAAGTCCCCATTATTATCGTGCATTTTGGCTTGGGCAGTCTTAGGACAAGCAGTCCATTTCATGTCATGCCTGCTCAAATTCACATTTGAGCATCTTCTTCCTACTTAGATATCTTCATAATTCGTTTGCCATGTTACAGGACTTATAGCGGCAGCAAGTGGGCAGTTGGATGCTGTCCTGCAAAATTACGGTCATGCAAGCAAGCTATTGCCAAATGGAATGAGCAATGGAAAACCAATAGCGAAATCCTATCAAAATGGGAACGCCATGAAGTCTTCCAATGGATCATTAAATGGTGTATATAGCAATGGCAATGGTGTGCACCATTAAGGAAGCAATGAACTTGGATGTGCGCTTCTGGTCATGGCTTCAGTTTTCTAAGGGTTTTCGGTGTCGCTTTGTACAGCCGTTGAGCACGGGATAGATATTTTAGCTTTCAAGTGAGTTGTTTTTGGAGAAAGTTGGGGTCTGAACTCTTGGAATGATGAAATCCTGTATTATCCGTTTTATCTGCTATGAATATGGGGCTCGAGTTACAGCATCACCCTCTTGTTGGACCAAGTGTCCTTTTTCAGCGGGAGTTTTGGCATTGTTTTTTTGAAGGAGGAACATGTTTTAAGTCTACCCTTCCATCAACAAAATAGGAATTGATACTGGTTGCAGGCGCCTCTGGCAACGACTTTTGTCTGTCGATTTGTTCTCTCACGCAGCAATCCACCCCCCACTCTTTCGGTCGCTCGTCTAACTTTGAAAGGCAATGGACGTGTAAACTTCTGTTGTTGGGAAGCTTTCGTTGACTTTCTATTTTCTTAAATATTTACCTTGTATGACCAGACAAGTTTGATGTTTTTCGATAGTATTTCCCTCAAATATTTGCAAAAACTGAGATTCAAGGACTTTATGAATTGCGAACATGGTGCTTGTGTTTTTATGTCTGAAAAGCTTTAATCTCGCAGTTGATATTGCATGTGATGGCACTCTGCTACTTTCTATCTTAAGTCAAAGTCCACCGTACTGAAATCCGCATAGGCCTATCACTATTAATGTCATATCATGGTAAGGAACATCTCCACCAATAATTTCAAATTTTGCTGGTGATGAGTCATCTGATTTAGGGATGATTGCATGCATCTCTCACAGCCTAAATGATGCATTCAAAGGAGATCATAACTCACCAAGCAGATTAAGGGGGACTGCATTTCTCAAAATTGTTTTTTAAAAAATGATTTTTTTTTATTTTAAATTAATTTTTTAAATTATTTTCATGTTAATGTCACATAATTTCTAAAAAATAAAATAAAAAATATTTTAATATATTTTTAAATATAAAATAATTAGTAAGCTCTTAAACAGTAAGTTGAGGCCGGGCCCCAATTTTTCTGGTAGATATTCGCACACGATGAGTTCCCTTTATTAATTAATGCGACAACATATCAATTATTTTCAAGATTTCCCATAGTTTTGGGAAGCCTGTCCTCTTGCTTATTCTGTACCAATTAGAAATATGACGTCATTTTTATGTTTGAAGTCGTGGTAGACAGGCTTCTTCTATCAGGTACAATGCAACCTTTGCATTATTGCCCATTAATTCTGCAATTTGACACTTTTCAGACCACGGTGAGATGTTTTTTTCGTAACCGGATTGTCTGACCAGGTCGTATGTATAATATTGTCAATTCCGTTTTGATTTATATTTTGTTTTTTCAATTGAAATATAATATTTTAGTTTTGAGGTGTTTCGGCGTGTTGTTTTAGAGTTTTATTACATATATTGTCAATTGTAAAATTTCATCTCAATCTAATCTAATGGCCAGATTAAGAGATATGATTGATATTGTAAAATTATTTATTATTTAAAAAATCATTATTTGGCCAAAACGAAAAGAACAGAACGAAAACAGAATGTTTCGGCTGATATTTAGCTAAAAATCCGAAATGAACAGGGATTTAAATCAAGATAAAAATAACGCTATTTTATCTTGTTTTTTAATTATTATAAAATATTTCTACTATTTCAGCTGAAACCAACGAAACTAACAACCCTAGTATGTACCCGACTAAATTTATGGATTCTTGTGTATATGATCACAGAAATTATTTATACAAAGAGCAGGGAAAATCACTAATTTTTGCACTCTATTAGCCTAGGATATTTTGGGAAAAGCTGGCTTGCAGTCTAGACATCTTACGTCCTCTTGAATGTTTCATTTTCTGGTCACATATTACATGCAATATTATCCATCCAATTGCTATGTAAACTGACGAGTTACCGTCGGTTACTGATAGGGAGGATAAGAAAACTGAGAAAATAAAATATATTCTTCTTTCATCTTGATTAATTTCCTTATAAAATAATTATGGTGTAATTTAAAATTGAGAAGAATAATGTTGCGATTTCATAAGAGGATGTGGCAGTTAAGACCACACTTATCAGTTTTGTTTTATTTGGGCCGAAATGTCCGAAATATTTCGTATCAGTTAAAAAAACGAGATAAAATAATGTTATTTTAACCTCAGTTTAAATTCCGTCTCATTCCGTATTTTCCAGCCAAATATCAGTCGAAACGTTCCGGTTTCGTTCTGTCAATTCTGTTTTGACTAAATAGTGTTTTTTTTGTAAGAAAATAATGAATAATTTTACAATATCAATCATATCTCTTAATTCGACCGTTAGATTGAGATGAAATTTTATGAGAAGTATCTTGACATATTTATATATATTATGTTAAAATTTCAGAGCAATCAGAAAATATAATGACCCTGCGAGATTGATAATGATATTCTTGTACTATTATATATATTCACAATTTTGTTTAGATTGTATCTTTTTTTAGATTGAATAGCACAATTCTAAATAATTTTATTTTTGGATTTGAACTATTTATACACACACACACATAAACAGTACAATCTCAAAATAGCGTGCCGAAACACTCCGAAACTGAAATATTCGATTCCAATTGAAGAAAAAAAAACACCAATTGAAACGGAATTGAAAACATTTGTTAAGACTTGGTGTATATATTAGGATGTCTCATGTTTAAACCCTTATAACGTATCAGAATTTAGGAGCTTGTAGAAGGACAACCTCCATTAATTGTATATGCCGTCGAAGGATTTCCTCCATTGTGCAACTCAAAACCTATAGGGCTTTTTATCAGGGGAAAAGAAAGAAAGATAATACTGCAGCTTCACAAATCAATCTTGATTCAATCTCTGACAAAATAAGACAAGCAATGCAACTGGCCAAAGTGATTACATAGGAAACAGAAAAAAGGGATCATGAAAGAAGAAAAGAGAGGATAATAGGATGAGTTAATGATCTTGTTCTTAATAGTTTGAACTTATCTTTATATACATCTTAATAATCGAAAACCAACTCATAATTAAAATAGCAAGAACAGAATTTCAACTGAATAATTAATATGGATTCCTCATCCACAGTATATATGAATTAAAATTTAAATGCCATGCTCCCTCCAGCTTAATTAAGAAGATAAAATCCAGCACGGTTAATGACATGGGAGTTGCAGCTCTACTTGGAAAATCTCAGAATGTCAGTCTCAAATCCAAGGTATTGAAATGGGAATTTCTGGGTTGAAGTACCCACAGGATCGACAATTTGGGATGATGAATTCCTTTTGTTTTGATAGTGTTGCTGATGATCCAGGTTTTGATGCGAAGCAAGAAGCTTGTCCAGAAGTGACCAGTCGCCATTGAACCTCCCTGCAGGGTGCTCAAATCCACAACCAGCTGATGTTAACCTCAGCAAGTTCTGTGAGCGCTCAATGTCGTTCATGTTGTTCAAAGAGAGAGGTGACGCAAAAGATGGGGCAACAGCTGAGTCTGGACTGAATAACTGTGGTAGATGCATGGAGCCATCAAAGGTATAATCATGATATAGAGATTGCAATTGGTTTTGTTTCGGATCTAGTGGAAAAGAAGAAGTGCTGGCCTTCATGTGAGGGAAGTGTACTTCTTGAGAAACTTCTGGCAGGAAACCTCTGGTTTGATTCTTCTTCTTGAAAACCCTGCAGACAACCCACCCATCCTCCTGCCAAAATAGCAAGAGCATATACAGCATTAGTGCTCTATTTTCATTGAACCAGTCAGCTAAAAAAGAAAAGGAGATTACACCCATCTTGTAGAATAACTATAAGTAAATCCCACTACAGAAATCATGTGTGCCAAGATCGATGGAGCCCAAGATCTTGGATCAATGGTGAACTATACATAATATTTTGTCTGTTTATTTTGGAAAAATAAATCTTGATTCTAGTCGGCTTATATTATTTACCTGAACCTCAGAGTTGTCATCGTCCAGGCGGTACTCGTGCATGATCCAGTCAGTCTTCTGACCATGAGGAGCACGTCCAGTGTAGAAGACTAGGGTTTTTCTCATGCCAATCCTCTGAGAGTTGCTAATATGGATGGCCTTATCCCTTCCTGTTGCTTTCCAAAAACCTGCTGTGGTTGCCCGATTTGTTCGAGTTCCGGTTGGATATTTCTTGTCTTTGTGACTGAAAAAATACCACTCGTTTTGAGGACCCGAACCAATCTTGCATTTGTCTGCATTTCCAAAACAAGAATGATGATTGTCTATTTTGGATCTGATGAGATCACTTTCGCATTTTAATATTTCAGTTCGAACTCATACCTAGGGAGCTCTGTAACCCTAACTCATAATTAAGTCCAACTCACCAAGCTAAGTGTGCTAGTTCTTCTTACAGAACTAGCTGCTCCATTAAAAAATTTAAGTAGCCAGAGATACTGAGGTTCGATGAAATTAATGATTAATTTTACATTACTTGTTACCCTAGCTAGCATGTGTGGGGATTTTCAAGTTCAAATTGTTGGGTTACTTCATTTCGGAAACATAAAAAAATTACAATCTTCACATGTGATGTAAGAATATTAATAACATATCTATAAGATAATTAGTTAATTATGGTTCCAGATACTTGTTACTCTAAACTGTAACTATGAAGAAATGAGATCATCTAACCTTTGAGATCCCATGGCTCGAGTTTATTGAGGTCTACCTCCCTGATAACATCTAGGTCAATGGCTTCATAAGAGACCTTCTTCCTCAGATAATAGTACAGAAGCTCTTCGTCTGTTGGATGGAATCTGAAACCTGGAGGAACTGATAGTTGTCCGTTTCCTGTCATCATTCTCCCTAAATCTAGCTAGTATCGATCTTTGTCCTGAAATATCAAAAGTAAGGAATCAATTAAGAAAACGAAAATGTTCTTGTATGCGCAGCAAGGGAGACAACAGAACGAACATCTCGAGAATATTTTTTGTGCGTAAGAATCCGTAGGGTTTCTGTAAGTAAAAATAAATAAAAAGAAAAGAGGTTTAAAATACCTCAACCCTAGGTCAAAGATTATTGAAGAATATTTTCCATTAAAACCATGGAAAATATGTTTAAACATGCATGGAAACTAAGAATAGTTAGCATCACCTTGACTAGTTTACGAGATCCAGATTAAAAATCAGTAGTACGTACTGAATGAGATCCAGGAAATACATATCATGGTTCATATATGGTTGCAATCATTTCAAGAAGGATTTCATGAGATCAGTTTCTTGTATTTAACTAATTAGCTTCTGCAAACACACTTTGTTCATCATAAGAAGACACTCGGGATCCCGTCGTCTATCATTCACGTCAAAAAAAGTAGAGATGATCATTCCTTTATTTTTGTTATGCGCGTGTGAAAATTAAAAGGATAAAGAAAACTAAAAGCAGGGTTCGGTTCATTTCCCTCCTCAAACACACCAAACAGAATTTCAATCGAAAAAACACTGCAAAAATCATCCTTAAAAAGAAAAAAGAAAAACTTTGAACTTCAAACAAAGAAAAGGTAGGGGCCGAAAAAAGAAGAGAGAAAGATGATGGTAAAAAGAAAATAAAAAAGAAAGAAACAATAAGGAAAACCAGCAGACCTTAATTAGCTGTACGCAGGAAATCAAGAGCTCTGTCCCTGACAAAAGAAAGAAGACAACTCGATCGACGGCGAAAAGCAAGCGGCGGGGGGAGGCCAAGTCCTTAATTAGTTTGCTTCAAGGGCACGGTGTATGCATGTACGTATGTGCTAGCGCGCGCCCTTTCAACTAGAGAGAGATAGAGATGTGTGGATCAGTGCAGGGTTAATTTAAGAAGAGCTGGCGCTGATGGGAGCAGAAATAAAGGGAAATTAAAAATAAAAATAAAAATAAAAAAAATGTGGAGAAACAGTAGATGATGAAGCGGATAATAGCATGCTGGCTATGTCTTGTAGTGACGATGGTATAAAGCTTCGGTAAAATGTCCTTTGAATGGGAGACCTCAGTCCCAGAAATCGCCTCATTAAAATGAAGGAAATCTGCTTAACTGTCAATTACTAATATCAACAGGATTCTTTAATGTCTCGATTTGTCAACAATTGCTCACATAATAACTAGACACAGTCAACAGTCAGAGAAGGAGAAGAGGAGAGAGAGGAATGAAAGAGAATTCTCCTTCTATTCCTTTTATTCCACCTTCTATTCTTGTCTCTTTGTTTCCCTTATCTTACTCTCTTTTTTATTTATTTATTTATTTATTTATTTATTTATTCTCTAAAATACGGAAAAACCAGCCACGTATGCACCTCAGGATTTCCAAAATATAAAACATCATCTCCCCCGTATGTACAATAAAACTATAATATAAACTTCACATCTTGTGTAGCCAGAAATAATTAATATTAATCGTCTCCAATTAATATTCCATTAATTATACATCTCTTGACGTTAAGCTGTTAAATGTTGGCTACCTTTTCTCATTAATTTGACGTGTTTGTATATGATTAATTAAGGATCGATGTCCAGCCGACCGTGAGCTGATCAGTCGGTTGAAACTATAAATTTTGCTTGCGGTTTTCTAATGCTTGTCTAATTAGTACTGCACATATTGATTTAGTTTCTGAAATTAACTTGTAAAATCAGAAACAAAGCCTAATCAATAATTCATTTGTTATCCAAGAGGTCCTGCGCGTGAGTGGTGAGGGCACTCTCGTTCCTTAAGAGAGGTCAGAGGTTCGACCCCTCTTCTTGTATGGAGCCGACTATTTGGAGAGCACTTTCACTCCTTCAAGACCCACCCGGTACGAACGTGGATTAGTCTAGTCCAGCGTCTGGAATACCATGTGGTTTATAAAAAAAAAAATCATTTGTGAATATGAAAGTGCATCGTGACATATACTTAGCCAGCCACACATGATCCATAAAGATGAAAGAACAACAATCAAAAGATAAGATAGATTGAGAAAACGAGAGAGAATTATTTGTGACTGGTTTTAACCCGGACCTTGAGAGGAAAAGACATGGTTCTTCTGTACATCCTGCAGCCAGAAAAAAAGAAAAAAAAAGAGTAAAATAATTATAAAAATAAAATTGGTTCAGGATTTCTGACGCACCCTCCAGTCAACTCAAGGGGTAGGATCCATGGCCCTTGAATCATGCTCAATGAAATGAGGATCGCATCAAATTCAGTGCAGCTCATTTGACTCGGGTTTCCTGAATATTATTCAGTTTTTCAAAAAATGTGAATTAAGAATTTCGAATGATAGGCCTCAGCTGGTTAACATACATATATTTAAATTTATTTTTTATTTAATTTCTTGCTCAAATATTTCAACAAACAGGATGGAATTTCGAACTCGACGCCAGCAATTTCCATTGGCTTGTACATGTCAAACTCGGGTTAATATCAACTTAAAATTAAACTGAAGTTATTTTACTACTTGAAAAATATTTTTTCTATCACTATGTCGATGAAAGAGTGTGGGTCAACTATCTAGTAGGTAGTTTAGTGGTTGCTTCTCCTAAGATTTAGGTTTTCGAGTCTTGTGATAGTTAATATGATAGTCACTAGAGATTTATATGATTATTAACTTTATAGTCCATGAGATTAGTCGAGATACGTGTCAGCTAACTCGAATACTCATATTATTAAATAAAAAAAGTGTGAGTCGATGAATAATATATGTCATCCCTCTTTAATCTTTTTTTCCTATTCATATGCAATGGTATATGTAATTGTTTGGATTTTATAGGATATAAAAGTCATTTAACCACTTATCGGTTTATGTTAAATGTATGAGTGTTGTTTTTGTATTTTAAAAATATTTTTGAAAAAAAATATATTAATTTTTGTATTTTCAGATTGTTTTAATGTGCTGATATTAACAATAAATTTTTAAAAATAAAAATATATGTATTATTTTGATATATCTTCAAGAAAAAAAATTATATTTTTAAAAACAATCAAATATATTCTAATGCAATGAAATAGTCTCACACACTGAAACACCCGCGAAAAAAATTTGGCATATTATACCTTATATAAATATTTCAAGAATAAAAAAGAAGGCAGGGAAGCAAACATGAGATTCAAAGCTTATGGTCTTAATCAATCCGTTCAGAAATAGACAACATAGTAAATGTGAGCCAAGAGGATGTACGGCTGACGAGATGCTCTCTCTCTCTCTCTCTCTCTCTATATATATATATATATATATATATGAGAGAATGTAATGTAATGTAATGAGATGGTTGACGAGGTTTGCATGGGAGCAGATAGAGAGAAGCGCTGTGGAAAGATTGAAAGAAAGAGCACAGCAAAACCCTGAAAGTCCGTGGCATTTACACGTGCTGATCCAACACATTTTACTCCATCCAAGGCCTCGGTTCCATTAATTTATTAATTAAAAGCATCATACCATTTTTTCTATTGAATTCTTTCACTCCCATATGCGTTCTCACGCAATCTCTTCCTTATATAACTACAAGACTAGGTGTAATACAACATATATATATATATATATATTGGGGGGTTCCTGGTCAAACACGGTGAAGAAATACATCCACCAAAGTTAAAATGGCTCATCATAAGCACATTAATTTGCATTTATTTTTGACTAGCCAAATGGATGTGGTTTGGTGTGCCGTTCCCTTTACGAACGCTGGTGGTGCTGCTGCTGCAATATTTATCATTAATGTGCATGGGGTTGGGTGGCTTCATGCCAAAGCGAATCCTATGCCTAGCTAGCTTGCCAGCCAGCCAGCCATATACACATACGATTAGCTTCAAAGTCAGCACTCTCTCCATGTAATCTATGATCGATTACCGATCGAATTCTAATCATGGAGAGAGCTCTATCCCCTTGGCTATAGCTGTAGCTTGAGATATGATTCTATTAACTTGGGTCATTGTAAATATTGTTATGGTAAAGGGTGTTGTTAAAATACTTTTCAATTAAGTCTTTTATGCATAGTATATATCTAGCCCAATTAGACATGAACTCGACAATTACCCATGGTGATAACATTGAAAACATAGTTGTTAATGGCATGAAGAACAAAACATTGTTCTTAAGAGAATTAAAACGTGGGCAGTTGAATAAAATGGAATCTCATCCATCCAGTTTAGAACCCAAAGATGTCATTTAGTGTTTGTTTGGGAGTACGTTCAAGTTGTTTTCTAAGTATTTTGTTTAGAAAAACATTGTTTTTTTAATTTTTTAAAAAATTATTTTTAATATCAGCATGTGAAAATAATTTAAAATCATCATTTTTTAATTTAATATAATTTTTTTTTTCAAAAATATTTTTAAAACGCGATGAGAAACATAGCTTTAGTGAGTGTTTAATGTCATGATAGTTTTTGTGATTGCAATTTAAAATGTAGTTTTTTTATAAAAAAAAATATATTTGTTAATTAATAGATTTAAAATATATATGTCTAGTTAGAAATATTGTGAGTCTTGGTGCATGGAAGTTAAAAAATATTTGCACTGGATTTGTTTTTTCTGCGTAAATGAAAAATATTTTATTATATAATATATGCTTTCATAATTATGATAATAGTGGTGTTAAGATGAAAATAATGACTGAAATAGTTGATAGTATTATAAATGAATTATTATTAATAAAATATTTTATTGAATTGTATCAACTAAAAGTATTTTTCAACTAATAAATTAGGTTTGTGAATTAACAAAAAAGTTTTTTTTATTTACTAGTTTTACTGTAAAATATTCTGCTTAATAAAATATAAATTAGAAAAAAAAAACTATGTTTAAGAAATAAATATAAGAAAATCTAGAAATTGTTTTCTATAAAAAATGATTTATATGGCGAAACGAGCGGGCCTGGAGAGAGTTACGTAGCCCGGATAATTTAATGTACTTTTTTTCGTTAATTAATTTTAATTTTAAATGCGTAGAATGAGAGTGTATCGCACTCTACTGATTTGCATGTGACAGTTTGCACACGTGGATCAGACACGTTAGCGTGTTTTACCGATTGATATTTTATTTTTTTAATTGAAATGAAATATTTTAGTTTTGGAGTGTTTTAACATGTTGTTTTAATATTATATTGTTTATATGTATGTGTGATTATATATAATTAAATATATTAATTCAAAAAAAATTAGTCCAATTTCAAAAATAAAATTATTTAGAATTGTGTAATTTAATCTAAAAAACACAATAAATAGTTTTTATGAACAAAATTATAAATATTATAAGAATATCATCATCAATCTCGCAAAATCATTACATTCTCTAATTGCTCTGAAATTTGAACATAATATATATAAATATGTCAAGAGACTCCTCATAAAATTTTATCTCAATCTGATGGTTGGATTAAGAAATATGATTGATATTGTAAAATTATTTATTATTTTAAAAAAATACTATTTGGCCGAAACGAAATAAACGGAACGAAACCAAAATATTTTGGCTGAAAATTTTGAAATTGACCAAAATTTAAATCAAGATAAAAATAATATTATTTTATTTTATTTTTTAACGAATATAAAATATTTTGACCAAAATAGAACAAAACTGATAGCGTTGGAGGGAGGAACCCCTTTACGCTTCTTTAGTGGGAGGTTGGTTCGATTGGAATTGTATTACAAATAGTTTCTCCATAAAAAATGAAAATAATAATTTTTACAATTTTACAATTATTTTGATTTACTATATGAAAAATAATTTCGAGTAAAAACCATTTGAAAAACAACTACATACTTGTTTTTCAAAAATATAATTCATTTAGGATGCATTAATATATATGTATATATATATATATATATATATTTATGAATATAAAAAAAATATTTTTATTTTAATAAACATATTTTCAAAACACATTTAAAAATAAACTCACAGGCAGGCCCATAAGATACGGCACACAATACACAGCTAGCTGTTTAGACCTAGCTGCAAGTTGCGTGCCTCCTGCAGCTATAATTTAAGAAAATCATAGCTTAAAATTACTTTTAAATTCAATCATGTTGTGTGATGAGTGTGCCAGAAGAAAGGCTCTGGTCAAAGTGCTCAGAATTATCCCACCTTCTGACTCAACCCGGGGGCTGTGGCAACGAATTCTTCATTCAAAACCCTTCGTGACCTTTAAGCCAGGAAAACGTGTTCTACTTGGGAAATACATAAAAATATAGAATTTCAAGTCCCGTTTGAGGCCATTAACAAGCTTATCAAATAACTATATTGGGAAATTATGTTCGACAGAGTTGACGTGGAGTTCTTACGCCGCAAGGTTGTCGTAAAACGCCGTACCCAGGTTGTTATTCGAGGAATGCCTCGTCTGTTGAAAAGCAGCGGTTGCTGTGTAGCCAGACCACTCAACTTCATCATTACTCAGCTTGTGTTCTTCTTGCACACTGTCGAAGGAACAGTCGACATTCTCACAGTAGAACACAAAAGGAAAAGGGCTTAGATATCCACAATTGCATAATATTTACGATAAAATTTCCTGTCCTGAAAACCAGTTTACTCAACCCTTTTGCTTGTGTTTCTAACTTAAAAAAATATGATCATACAGCTAAATTTCAAGTTCAACCATGGCATATATCGATGTAGAAATAGATATTGAGAGGATCGAATGATTAACTACCATGCTATGCGACCAAAATTTTATGCAAGCCAACAAAGGCTTGTGGTTGTTCCATTATCATGAGATGTGGTGGGGGGGAAATCAGCTAGAGCTGGCCGACTCACTTTCTGATATATTTTGTTCAGCACTAAGGTCGCTGGACATGGCGGAAGGTATCCTGTGACGTTTCAAAATTCTGGAAGTTGCTACTTTTGCAGACTGATAATTCAACGCAATCACCCTATCATCATCCAAATCAAACCTCAAGCTCTCTGAACTGCAGTTCCCGACAAGTTGGCACAGGTGCTTCAAATTGTCGATTTCTATTCCATTGACTTTCTTAACCTGCCCATCAACATTGTTGTTATTTGTCAGCAGACACTTTTGTGCGCATAAATAACCATTGCATACAAAAAAGCAAAAAAAAAACACGATCCAGTTAAATCTCGCAAAAACAGGACCCAGGGAAGAGACAGCCCTAAACTTCAGCATTTTTGCATGAAGCGACTGATCTTAATGAACCTGCACCATTGTGGTTGCAAGCCCAAGGCTTTTACCATTGCACCGGGCAATGGCCCCTGATGAATTATATTAATTATCCATAAAGAACAGTTGTTTCACACTAAAAGCATATTTTTAGTTAAATTGGAAATATGATGGCACCTGTAGTTCTGCAAGACGCTCATATCCTGCATTTATATCATCCATGAGCACCTGAACCAGAAAAGTGTCAGTCAGTAAAGATGCACTAAATTCAGTGCATAGTATATCTTATCTTTACATTGCATTGCAGTCTCATAATTTAAGAGCCAAAACTATTCCCACCAAGCAGGTAGGGAAAATAGATAATGGCCAAGTTAGATATGTTTGTCAGCTAGCTTTGCAATCTTAAGAGGGATATTGAGACAAAGGAATTGATGAGGTCAATATGGACTGGTCGGCATTTGTATCCTTCTAAATTAAACCTTCTGTTAAGATAATGATCTTTTCAATTCCTTACTAACTGTTGTCATATATAACAAACTAGAACTTGTCTTTAAAGCTTGCTTGAAGATCAGAAAATTAATTCAAATTTATCCAAAATAAATAAATTTCTTCAAGATACAACCCAAACAGACCCGTAGAAGCTTTTCTAACAAAAATCCAATTCTTTCCATGGGAGAATTTGCAAGTCAATGTAGAAGGTAGCTACAAAGAAATGGTGACAGCCATGTACAGTCATCTTTTTTACACACAAGTTTTCAATTCCTCTAGTTTGCAATTCGATTCACAGGAAGTAACTACAGTTGTGAGCTCCCTTTCACATTTATCAGTTTGGGACTTGGGTTTTGTATTTTCTAACATCCAATAACCCCAAAAATCATGGAAATCAGAAAAGTTTTGCTAAATAAGAGGGTTGTCCCCTCAAAGCTACCAAATTGTGCTAAGTAGCAAGAAGCGGCAATGCTCCCAAATTTCTCTTGGTACCGGGAAAAAAAAAACAGAGAAACAAAGAAAAAACATAAGCATGCCTGAGAAAGAATGATAAGTTGTTGGGCAGCCTTTTTTGGTTGCTCCCTCAATGCACGCTCACATAATCGACGAGGTGATGTATTATACCATTCTTCTCCATACTCATGAAGATATGGTTGTGTTAATGGAACAAAGACCAGACCAGCAAAAATGTAATAACTAGGAAGCTTATCAAATTGATGAACAGGAACTAGGGGCTGCAACTGTGGGGAAAAAAAAATCAGAGATTAGTCATACTAGAAACAAGATCCATAAATATAGAAAAAAAACATATTAATTGATAATCAAGAATTCACGACAGGAATAATTGCAGTTGTATTTGATTAATTGTATGACCAAGCAATGGGGAATGCCATATTATTTGCAGGATCCACAAGTAAAAGACCTAACCAGAAGTCTCCAGTGGCAGGCAAGAAATTCAAAGTTTTCATCATTGAGTTAGTAAGGTTCTGGAAGTCATGCTCCTCAGGTTTATTGATTTCGGATTTCAAAGCACTTTTACCTATCTAACATACATCAATGGTGGATATGGCTTCCAGATAGTAGCCTATCCCTGGATTGATTATCGTCTTAATCCAGTCCATTCCAAACAAACAGGTCATAAATGTAAGAAATTATGAAGAAATCACTGATTCTCCATGTAATTAAGAAAAAATTATTGGAAAAATGCATTGGCACACAAGCATGTGCACGTGTTAATAAGAGAAACACACATGCTACAAAATTACGAGGTTGTTGTTGCTTAAGCATAGAAGTGAATCTTATATATGCCAGCTCAAGGGGCCCTTGCTATTCTAAAGATGAATCTGTGAAATAAAGAGATTGTTCACTACAAAAAATAATGAGAAAATAAAATTATGACTTACAGGTCTAAGGGTGATACAGAATTCATGCTCTTCACCACCCCTTAAAAGTCTAACTGAAGCTGTTTCATTGGGTTTCTTCATAGACACTAAGTGATCAAAAGTTATCCGCTCTCTGTTTCGGAAAGGCACTGCAGAGTGTGCAAATCAAATTGCCAATTAAGAGAAAAGTAACATGTATTAAAAAGAGCACCACGAGCAAAAAAATGGAGAGGCGGAGTAAGAAAAAGGAAAATTATGAAATCTTGGAAGCATTCTGATAACTGACACTAAGGCCATGGTATATGAAGACCATATTACTCAGAAATTATGCTACCCCATGGAAAGCTTTAGTAACCCCTTGCTACTGAGAATCCAAAAGGGTGAGTGAAATATGCATAGGCCATTTGAACCTTTACTACTCATATTTTAATGCTGAATAACTGAATAAGTAATAACCATGACTACCTGTTCCATCATTTGCTATAGGCACACCATCAAAGGCAAGGATAATATCATCTTTTTTCAGGACTCTATGTGCATCTGACAGCGGATTAATTTTGCTCACAAGTACCCCTGTCATTTCAGGACACATACCAAAGTGCTTTCTCAGCTGAACATTTTCAGTTGGTTGGCATGATAGACCCATAGAGCAGAATCCAACATATTTTCCACTTTCTTCCACACCATTTATAAAATGCTTGATTACAGGAACAGGAATTATATAACTGAAAATACAAAAGGAGAAAAGAATTAGAATAGTATTTATATAATTGAAGGAAAAAATGAATAGTGAAAGCAATGCTACTACAATTAGCAGCCTTGTCCCCCATCAACACGAGGGAATGTGTTATCTCTAGAATTTCCCGAGTAAGGATCAAAGCATCAAGGTAGATATAAACTTCATCACCTATCATTAAACTAATACATAAAGCAAAGAAATAGTGAATAGAACTCACCCAATATTTTCAGCCCCTGAAAGGTTCTGGAAAGCCACACCAGCAACTTTAGTTCCCATTATTGCTGGACCACCACTATTCCCTGGATTTATGGCAGCATCAATCTGTATTGCCATTAACTGGGATGCTCCGTGTACATATTGTGTTGGTTCAACTCTAGAGACAACACCTTTGGTAACAGATATGTTGTCCCCACCTGCAGCCAAGGAAGAAGATCATGATGTGTGAAACTAACAGGTCACCTTATAATGAGACCAAGTGCCAGCATTCTGCATATCACAACAGGAAATATCTAGAGGTTTGCATGCATATGTTGTGTGTGGAGCAAAAGGTGCTAAACAACTATCCAATTAAGGAGTTTTTTCTGTGTGCATGATCAAATCCTCGCATGAATTAAACAGATTAAGCATGATTGTATAGCAGCCACTGGCTCAAATAGTTCATTTTCATTCCAGCGGAAGGCTTCTGAACCTTCAGAGATTGAAGGTCTGTGTACTGAAAAAGTATGAAGTGAGTTGAAGTGTTCAAGCTAGGAGACCAGACAATTTTTAGCATATACAAAAGAGAGGAGGGATTTAAAAAAGGCAGTTGCCAAATTAAAGTAGCAAGGCGTTGTATTGTTACCTTGAGGATACCCGACTACTGCAACAGCTTCCTGCAGAAATGGGATGTCTCCTAGCTCCAAGAAATTCATACCCTTCCAGAATTCTTCGTTTTCAACAACTAGAATAGCTAAATCACATTCATGACCAACAGCTTGAACTTCAGCTCTGTATTTGGTGGGAGACCCGTGCTTTCTTACGAGTACAAATGTATGATCAGCCACCACATGAGCATTTGTAAGAATTTTTTTTCCATGAATAACAAATCCTACAAAAGAAAATGAGGAATAAAAGAAATATGATTGGGTGGTCAAAGAGAAACTTCCTACAACATTTGATTATGAAAATAAAGCTGCTTTTATCAGCTTCCAAGTTCTGACATGGATGTTTCATGGTTTAGCAAGAAAATTGCTAATTCGAAATCAAATGGCCCTACTCAAAGCTCAAAAACTTTAGTGGCGTTGAGAATAACCATCAATCCTAACTACAATAGAGAAGTTAAATTCATAGGATCATTAATCTTGATGCCAAAGAACAACTTGTATCTCCTAATTAGAGCATTATCGACAAGAGATTACGGCTCATAATTGCAATGAATGGAATTGGGCATTTGGCGAGTAAGATCAGTCATTTATCTTTATTTAGCAGTTCCTCCAATCCGATCACAATTTGAAATAATAGTGCAAATTTGTTTGCTACAAGTGGAAAGAAGAACTAAGACCTCGAATAGAAAAGGAGAGAAAAAGAGAAAGCAAAGCCTTAAAAACAACATACTAGTTTGTAATTTTTTTTCAAATGTGCTACTGACCTTTTAAGGGAAAATCATGGAAAAGAATCAAACTTGGTAAATATACTATGCTGCTGTCTTATAAATGGAAAATGGCTAACTTCTTCCTGAACACACTCAACAGAATTTACAACTCCAAGATCTTCCATTGTCTCAAAAGTGAAAACTTTGGCAACAAACACACAATGAACAAAACAATTTGTTAAATTTGTAGTTTCGAAGAAGAACCCGCGAACAAGGACTGTAGAATCATCCATTTAACAGCTAAATGAGCATGATGGAACAATACTTGAGCCTGCTATGGTTCTTCAATTAGATAGAAGATAAAGGGCCAGAATTAAATACCAGAACCCATGGTTTCACGCTGTGACTTATTTTGCCATGGAAGGAAGTAATTGGGGCTACTTGAAACAGTAAAAATCTTGACAACTGAATCCAATGCAAGCTCTATAGCAGAATACGCGTCACTCAGGTTTGGCTGTGATGCCTCCTCTAAATGATTGTTAGCAGCTGCTTCTGCTGTGGCTGGTGTCGCTGCTGTGGCTGATGCTGCTGCTTTTGTAGAATATAATGAGAAATGATTGAAAAGGATAGGAATGGCTCCGCGTTGTCTTTTTTCCGAATACTTTGCTAAATTTGATGATACAGGAGGGGGAATATATCTTTCTCTAGGCAACAAGTTACGTTTTCCGATAACAGAGACGGCGGTGCAAGAGGAAGAGGAGCATAGCTTCCTCACTGCACGACCTGATGAAGAGAACATGGTACCTGCTATACTGCCTCTGCAACGAGTGTTGTCCCTGTGAAGAGAGAGGGAGACGGGGAGGTACAAGGTTTGTCGTAATAGGTTTTCCCCCCTCGAGTTCCAAAACTGGTGATGGTTCCAGGCCCATTAACCTTTAGAAGACTATTAACTTGCGTACAGGATTCTTCGTTCAAAGCCCAATATCTGAAACAAGCCACCTAATGATAATGGGCTTATTTTGATC
The DNA here is from genome assembly GCA_032356905.1 of Salix exigua. Lineage (NCBI taxonomy): Eukaryota > Viridiplantae > Streptophyta > Magnoliopsida > Malpighiales > Salicaceae > Salix > Salix exigua. Next base: position 4,200,093 of record CM063595.1, on the reverse strand, counting down.
CTGGGCTGATATGAGCCAGGCCTGCTCTTCTGCTTGGTCACCTTCATTTTTCTCCGAGAGCGTTTAAGAGACGGAAGCCACTGGGCTTATTCTCTTTCAAGTCTCTAAATGCTATGTGTATGTGGTAGCTTTCCCTCAGCGTGTCATTTAAATAAAATTGGATTTTCAGTTGTATGGATAGGAGGAAAAGGGCTGGAAAAAAAAAATCTAAAATATATTTATTTAAAAAAGTAATTTACATCACACTTCTTCATTGAAACAAAAAAGGATATCCATATGTGGCCAAGTTAAGTTAATAGTCTTATATTCAGAATTGTGAGGCATATTTTAGAAGATAAATGGGTAAGGTTCTGCGAATTAAAATAAGATCCTCATTGTTATTTTTGTTTAATATATAATGATTATTAAATATTAAAATAATTATACATTAATATTTTTCAATATATATTTAATATTTATGTTTTTGCTATAATTTATTAATCTCATAAGATACGGGGGGATGAGTTGACGTCATCTAGCCTGTAATAAATAAATAAATAATAGTAACTGGCTTTAGAAACAATCATAGCTAGCTCATGCCCATGTTGTCTGGTGTTCCGGCTTTCTGCTTGTGTCGGCCTTGAGAATTGGGTGTGCTCTTGGAACATCTAGCAGTGGTGATGCGAGGATCACGCACCTCTTTCCTGTATTCGTCCGCTATAGGTTTCTTTATTACCCGTTTATTAAGATTTTCTTGCATCTTAAATGTTTTTATCTGGATTAACATATAAAACTTTCATGGGACTGAGACAATTCAAATTTAATTATAAAGTTAAATTCCTAGTCAATATAAAGTTGAAGAATGGAATTAAAATAAAAATCAATTTAAAAAAAATGAAGAGAACCCTAGTCAATCTAGGTTAACATATTATTTTTTTCGACTCGTGTTATAAAATTAAAATAACTTCATGGAAAGCAAACTGAAATAAATTATAAAGTTTAATTTTTAATTAAATTAAATATTGATGGATGACAAAAAAAACAAAGTTAATGAGGTTGACATGAAGAACTAGTGTCTATGATTTGTTAGATAACTCAATTTTCAATAAATCTAATTTTAATAAATGAAATGAAAAAAATAAATAAATTATATAGTTAAAGAACATTACAATGAATAGTACGTTGTAACGAGGGGGATTATCAAAAACTTGATTAGTTTACATGCTTGTGTTACGCTATGAGCCGTATCAGATGTTTTTCAAAGTAACAGAAAACATTGAGGTCGTCATGCATGCCCCTCTGTCTGATCTTCTTCTTCGATTAAATCTTCTCTTATTCTTCATTCTACGATCGGGCACGGTAAATGATGGAGGCCAGACCCACAAATACGTTTTCTTTTTCTGTCTTTCTTGTATCTGAAATATTAACGAGAGCTTAGCGGCATGGAATGGGAGAGAGAGCGTTGGAAAATTGGCAGAGCAATTTAGCAAAAATACACAAAAATGATAGACCAAGGGAGGAAGGCATTTAATAATGATTTCACACAAAGAGAGGGAGGGAGATGGTTGGCACCAGGGTGGGTGGGTGGGGGAGGACAGATGCTCAACCTGAGAGGCTATAGATTTAATAAATAAAAATTAGCATAAAGTTTTGACAGAAATAAAGAAAAAGATGGTACTAGATACTAGTAGTGTACAGGGAGGTTAAAGGAGGAAAGGTCATGTCAAAACAACAGAACATGCTCCAAATCTCTGAATCCAGCCCGAGTATGGGAGGAGCAGCAGAGGAGTAGTAATAATAATAATAATAATAATAATAATAATAATAGGAACAAACAAAGAAACGAGCTCCTCACACTCTCACTCATTGCCCTCCCCTATTTCTATCCCTCACTCTCGAACTCACTCACTCACTCATAGCCTGTGTGTTTGCTTTCTCTCCGTCTCCTCAGCCTCTGCTTCTGGGGGACTTAATTTCTCCTTCTCCCTCGCTGAAATTGCCTCCCACACACCACTCTCTCTCTCTAGCTAAGTGTGAGGCTCAGTCTCTCTCTCTCTCTTCTTCTTTCAGTAGCAGTACGCCCCCCTACACCTCAGCCGCGCCTGCTCATCATCATCTTTCTATGCATATTCTCTGCCATTTGTTTCCGGCTAAGAAATAGAGAAGATACAAAGATCCCAGAAAGGAAGAGAAACCTGCATGAACCAATCCAAACCAGCTTTGCTATAACTAGTCTCATATTGTATCCCACCATATTCACTACAGGCACAGTCAGAAGAGAGGAGGCGGTTCTTCTTCTCAGTCTTGATCGTCAACTTTCTGCAACCAAGGTAAGACTCTTCGAAAACGTAATAATAATGATGATGAGGAGGAGAATATATAAAAGTACTGTGGGAGTAAGAAGCTTCGAAAGATCATCTCTTTTATAGTTTTCTGCTCTTTTCTTTTCAAATATCATAGGAAAAGATCATCGTCCTCTTCATCTATCAAAAATGGTGGTAAAATGTTAACCAACGAAAAGGGATAGGTTTGACTGAAGAGATCGAGGTCACGCACCCACAAGCAGCTGTACCTGTACTATGCTCCTTCACAATACCTATCATATCATATATATGCATCGTTTTCTCGATCCATATTTTTTGAAAACAATTCTATGAATTGAACTCCCAAGACAAAAAGAATAGAATTAAGGAAATTCTCCATCCCAAGATCTCGCACGCAGTTGGAGACGGGTTTTTATTATTATTATTTGTTTTCTAAAAAAATCATTCTCCCCCTTCATACCTTCATCTTTCCTTTTCATCGAATCTCTTTGCATAAATATACCCATTTTTTTAACGACTCATTTCCTATACCTAGCGAGATGGGTGCTTTGTATATAAGATATATATTGTATTATAATATATGGTGATATGGGTTCATCCCAAGATATCTCCATATCTCTCTCAACCTTGAGAATTCTCATTCATCTTAAAAGGAAAATGAAGAAGTTAATGATATAGTAGCTATGAAATGTCCAAGCGAGATCTACTCCCCAAAACTTTCTTTCGATAAGAGTGAAACCCAAAAACTTTACTACACGAGATCCAATCCACAAAGCTATACTCCTGAAATCAACCTCTCCTCTTTCTTCCCTTTTTTCTTCCCTTTCCCACCTGCCCGGCCCCTTCCTCCACAAATCCCTACAGCCTCCCTTTAGACATCATCTCCTTGTTATTTTGTCTTTCTGTGCAGTTGTCTTTGCTGGTGGTACTTAAGGGTTTCTGGACAGCACAAAAGGAATGAATTTATATATAGACATATAAAGGATAGGTGGATTGAGGAGAGAGAGGGAGAGAGAGGGAGAGAGGTGTAGTATCTGGTAGCCGTAATTCTCTAAGCTAGAAGATTCCATCAGCTGCTTAATTTATGCTGATAGACATTTTTTGATTCCTCAATCAGAAGAGCAAAACCAGTGATTATAGGGGACAGATCCTGAAAAGGGTAACCTTTCCACTTTCTAAAATTCTATACGCAGAAACTTTCCTTCCAGCACATTTATTTGAAGTTGTCAACTTGCCATTTCTTGAGTTCTTACATCCCCCCTCTTAAATTTCATTCTTTTACTTTTTTGAGATCCCATCTTCTACGTAAGTCATGGCCCCCAAACCCTAATATCAGGAATCGCGGCCGCATCCCCACTTGTACCTGTAGCTCTAAGATTGTATCAATTTGTATTTCATTCTCTAACAATTCATTTCATTTTTAATTTTGTGCTTCAACTAGCTAGATACTTGGCTTGTTATTAGTTTTCCCTTTAAGACCTCTTTTATGTCAAAATTAAAGACAAGCTCCTCAAATTTCTCTTGTGAAATCAAAGTTGGGATTAGCTGATTATTGCTACCTCAAGCCATTCGTGCGTTATGGTATTTAATATAACTCTTTGTTCACGCAGAAAATCGACATTTTTACTCTTCATTATTTTTTTTCATTTATTTATGTGATATTAATTAGATTTTTAATAATTCGATAATTTTATTTTTTTTTGTCGTTTTTTTGACTGCATTTCAGAGGAGAAGGTGGAAGATGGCTTCTTCATCAAATTCTCCATGTGCAGCCTGCAAATTTCTGCGGCGCAAATGTCAACCTGAATGTGTATTTGCCCCTTACTTCCCACCTGACCAGCCACAAAAATTCTCTAATGTCCATAAAGTTTTCGGGGCAAGCAATGTCACAAAACTTCTCAACGAATTGCACCCTTCTCAGCGTGAAGATGCTGTCAATTCCTTGGCCTATGAGGCCGACATGCGCCTCCGTGACCCGGTTTATGGCTGTGTTGGAGTCATTTCACTCCTCCAGCACCAACTTCGCCAGCTGCAGATGGATCTTAGCTGTGCAAAATCTGAACTCTCCAAATACCAGAACTTGGGCATCACCGGCCATGCTGGACTGATTGCAGCCGCAGCCGCTGCAGCTACAGCCACGGCAACGACCCACCACCACCACCCACAAAATCTGGGGATCAATTTGATTGGAGCTGGAGGAGGAGGAGGAGGTAGGGATCATCACTACCACCACCAGTTTTTCCCAAGGGATCAGCAACAGGTGATGAGGAGCTTTGACTCGGGGAGTAACTATGACGCAAGCCTTCTTGCTATGAATGTCTCTGCAAGTATTGGACAGCTTAGTCAGTTCCAGCAACCAAGAGCCGCTACTGGAGATGACCGCCGCACCATTGACCCCTCTTAGGGTTTCTCTTCCACAGGTCAAACTTTCATGATTTGCCTTCGTCTTGTCTACTATTCCTATTCCTATTATTTTTTTTTTATCAGAATGGTGGTTGTTAAACAGTTGCAGTAGCAATAAAAACAGCGAGATCCTGAAGGATTGAAACTGAACACAAGATAATGACGAAGCTAAAATATCATAGCTAGGGCCTTAATTATAGATCAGATTCGAACTAGGGTTCGGTATTTAAAAACAAAGCAGAAAACTTTTCAGAAATTGATGCGTGTTTATCTTTCTAGGTTGACTTCGAAATTTTCTTCAACAGCAAGTTTTGATCAGAAATAACGTGTAATAAATTGAAAGCGGGTTCCTCGATCTTCAGATTGTGTTCGTTCATTAATTAGAGGTTTCTGTTTTTCTAATCCTCTTTTTAGGATTATATATATATATATTTCTCACAAATTATTATTATTTATTTTGATGATTCACAGGAGCACACATGCACTACATTTCCTCGGTTGACCAAAGTGTCAACCGAGTATTTTCCCTCCCATGCACAGAGACGAAATAATAGCTGTCAAGTAATATTTGCTTGACGAACACTGTTTTTGGCCAACAGTATGTCTAGACGTGATCAGAAAGAATTAAAATGTCAGCAAATGCAGGGTTTTGCTAGCAAAAAGTCTACATCAAGCTTTCTGATGACATTCTTCTTGTCTTTTGGCTTGACATGCAGGGCTCCACATTGAAGGGATTCACTCTTGATCATCAGAAAGAAGAACAGCTAGAAAGTGATGGGAAATTCTATCGCGAACGAATTGATACCCCTTTTTCTATAGAAATTTTTGCTACTCGTGTCGAAGTTTATATATAAAGTGTCTCTCTATCGCTCTCCTAGTTCAAACTTTCTTGTCATTTTGTTTTTGCCCCTTGAAAACAAAATATATTTGCTTGCCATGCCAAAAATGTACGTACTTGGCCCTCCAGTTTCGGCTATTCCAGTCTCACAGCAGCTAGCACCATAATTTACGGGGTTTTGCTTCTTGCAGTGCGCCATTGCTGGCAGGCATGGTCTGGTCTTTGTTTCTATCCTTTGAACCTTTTCTATTTAAACAGTGAACACAGGCAACCATATTCTATATTTGTAGTCTTAATCATGTTTTTTTCCCTGTTTCTTTCTTTGCTCTACCATTTGATGCTTCTATCAGAAACTATTATTCTTTACTCCATGGCCTAAATTAAAGTCATTGTTGGTTATGGAGAAGGTGCATTTAGAGATAGCGAATGATCAAAAGAAAGATACGAATGAAACTTTGAACACTTATCCATTTTCATTTATCCAATGAGGTTCTATACGGATTCATCATGAAAAGATTGTTGCTAGCTAGTTCATGAAAACTTTATACATGACAAGATAACTCAACAACGAGTCATTTGTCTATGCTATGAATGGAAGAAGGTACATCAATTAAGACTCATTTTGATGGATTTAATTTTCATTTTATGGATCCGAGGTCGATTGATGTTGTGTTGAGGAGGAAGAGAATCAAAGCTCTTATATATAAATTGAAGAAAAAAACTCATGGATTTGAAATTCCGCATGCTTATGAAGAGATATGCAAGTAAAGAGAGAGAAAAGTGAAGCCATGAACTTCACCAAAACAAGTTCGGAGTAGAAAATGACAGTGATCATCGATCGTTGAATAATGAAATACTAGTTGAGAAAAAGAGAGGGAACAATAGTCCACATTTGTGAAGGAAAGTAAACCTTCTATTGATCCATTTTGGCTTGTAGAAACAAATTGAAGGACTCTGTATTGATAGGTTTTCCAAATTAAAATATACATCGAATAACAATCCACACACACGAAGCAGCAGCAGCGGATAAAGGAATGTGGGCACTGGAAGATAAAATAAAGGATCCGTGTGTGTATGCATATGTGTGTGTATATATATATATATATATCTTTTTCCGAGGGAAGCTAGGTAGCCTCGCGCGGATCCTTGAAAATTAAGATCTTCGGATGGGATGTAACATAAATTGAAGCAGTACTGTAAGTGTTACCCAATATACAATATCTCCATCTATATATATACAGCAAGAGTTGTACAATTACATGTGTGTGTGTGTGGCTTGTTAAAGTTCTTGATGAGCTTATTTGGTTATGAAGCTATGGTGACTGTTAAGCAAAAGGCATTTCTCAGAAAAAAAAACAGAAGACAAACTGAATAAGACAATAAGGATGGTGTTAGAGAGGTCGGTGTGAGAAATAAAGATAGAGGCCTCAAGAACAGCCCTCCCTCTCTCTGTCTGTCTGTCTGTCTGTCTGTGTGCCAGAAGCATGAAAGGCCGTTGCAGAGGAAACGTCAAAATAGAAAGAAGGAGTCATTTATTACACATATATACTGTAAAACCAGAACCCAAAATCCAAAGCGAAGCAGGGATCGTCAAAGCAAGCACAGAATAGATGGCAATTTCAGTAGAAATAATGGAAAATTAAAGAAGGCATGCATCCATAGGCAAGCTGCCCTGCTTTTAACCCTTTTAATAATCAAATCAACTGTGTGATTTTCAAGGGAAAATGGAGTCAAAAAAACAATATATATTGTTTGCATGGCAATGATGACGTACTTTTGCAATGATGACTTTCCTTTAAATGCTTTCCCAGTCTCCCCTCTCTTTCTCTCTCATATTCAACACAGTAAACTACTGCCGCATGCATATGGGTATGGTGCGGATCGATGGTGCATGTTTACCCATGATGTACATGTAGGATCGAGCCGCGTCATGAGCATGCCTTCTTATCAGGACATCAATTTTTGTTTCTTGTATTTTCGATGTGTAAATGCAGGGTCATGCCATGATATATATCACAGTAAACACATTTTAAAAAATAATTAGAAAATTAATATATTTTGCGAGTAGTAAATAACATGTATGATTTCATTTGAGTTTTAATACCTGATTTATTTTCTCTTATTTTCTTAACAACCATGGATATGTCTTTTCACCATTGCTCGAATCTCTCTCCTCGCCGTCAAAAACGCTCCCAACAACAGTAAAGCACCGGTCTCTCTTTAGCTTTATCTGCTGTTATTAAAAAATTATTTTATCTAAAAACTCAAATTTTTAAGTGATATTTTAGAATATAATTTATATTATTCTCTAACACTCCATTCAAATAAAAGTTTTTTGGGCTTGAAACTTGCACATGTCAACATCACCTTATACTTGGTTTTTATCAAATAGAATGGGGGTTATGAGATTCGAACTCGTGACCGCTGGGTCAACAAGGCTCTGATACCATATTAAAGAATCATCTCACATTCTCACCTAAAAGCTCAAGCTTGTAAGTGAGATATCGGAATATGATTTATATTATTCTTTAACAGCGGCAAACACCACCATTCACCTTTGCCATCCACGTTTCATATTTCGAGGTGTTTAAAACATTTTTCGTAAATTATTTTGGAGTAATTTTATGTTTAACTAGTGTTTATTTGATTTTATTGGCTAATAGGGTTTTGAGTTATAAATAAGTTAATCAAATGTAATTTAAGTTGTTAATTAGATATATTTTATGTTATTTTATTAAATAATCAGTTATTTTATGTTATTGACATTTGGTTAGCACAAGTCTCGTTGTGCTACCCTGACATTGTTGAGATGCATTTTCCAGATCATGTAATGCAATAGTTCAGACTATCTCATATATTAATTGGAATGTGTTGATTCTAAAGACAAGTTACATGGTAGAAGACATCAAGGTAAGCACTATTTAATAATTCATGCATCTTACATTGATATATGATATGCTAGGTGAGATCATGAGAGTTAAATATGATGGTTCATCCACAAGCATCTCAAGCAATGTCTTGTTAATTTAATTTAATTAAAAATAAATATTATATCATGTTAATCGTATATCTAAATTTATTATTATCCATGACTGTTTATGTGAATTATGTTACATGGTTGGTGTGAATTATTGTTTTTTTAAACAAGGAATTGATGGCATGATAAATAGCTTGTTCTTGGATGAGTTTATTAAAAAAAAAAAAACATGTATCATCCAAGACACACTCAATATTACTACATCCTTAAATATTTTTTCCGCCAAAATAGTTTTTATATATATATATAACTGTACTATCTTACCAAAACACTCCTGATCATAAAAGCCTATTTATAGTAGGCACCATGTTTAATCAAAGGGGGGATTATTGTGGTTGACTCTTCAATATCCAGGGAACAAGTCAAATGGATCAGGGACCTGTAAGCAACTCCAAAAAAGGTGATTCGGCTTCTTCACCAGTCTGATAAGTAGGTCATCATTAGTACTAGTGTTCATGTTGTTGAATTCCTCCTCGCTCTTTATCAGCCCAGCTCGACAGGTACGGAAAATGAATTAATTCGAGCAAGAAAGAAAGAATTAGCATTTAAATATAATTAGAAGACTCGTGCATGCAGAACCCACAAAGTTTTAGAGACATGCATCGCAGAGACGATGAACATGCGGCACGCAAGATTGCTCTTTCTAATCAAACATTTAAGATCCAATCCTCCCGTCTGAGGATGAAGGGAGAGGAAAGGGCTGGAACCCTTTTCGAGCATATGATCAAACCTACATCTAGCTGCATTAACCATTTCCACAGTCGAGAAAGGGAAAATTCAAACATGAACACACAGTGGGAAAAATCGATGGACCTTTCGAGCGCTGCACAGAAAGACAGTGCTAAAAAGGAAAATGAAAACCTAGAAGAGTGGAGAGGTGCAAGAGAGAGAGGAGATGAAAAGAGACAGCAGAGGAAGTGATGGAGTGGATAGTTCATGAGGGGAGGTGACATGAGGTGAAAGGGACGGTTTTAAAGGTAGGGGGAGATCCCGACAGAAGCACGCCTAACGATGAGAAAATTTGAGCCTTTACAAGCTTTCGCATTTATTTCGGGTTGTCTCTCTGCTGATCCTTCCTCCAAATCCCCATGCCATCGATCATGCAAGATTGAAGATATGCGATTTGGCCTACTCAATGCTGTGGCATTTATTGGACAGTGCCAACACCATGACCGCTTTCTCATTACACTTTATGAAATTTGCAGAGCAAATCAGAGAGAAGGCATATGAGCATGACTTGACTCAACCTTTCTCTTGACTATTCTTTTCTCCATTCCTTCTTGGAGTCTGGCGTTCGCACTCTTTCCCATGCTATCACATCTACGTATTCATATACATGCATATGGAAAGAGAATTCAAGGAAAGAACAAAAGAACATTTCAGTGGCCACATCTTTTACCCTCCTCCGTCTCTCTCCCACCTCAATTATGTGCTTTTTGTCCCCCCCTCGTTTGCTCTCTATCCCTTTGAAAATGTCAAATTAAACGAAAGAATTTATACCCTCCTCCTCCTCAGTTCCACAAACCAATACACATGGCTATAGCGAGTCTTATGATGGGTGTCCACGTATACTCTCAAGTCAACTTTGTACTTGTAATTAGCCGACGATTATTGAAGTATTAGTCCTTAATTGACAGCATGCACGTGTGGAGCATTTACCGAAGCTCGTCAATATATATACAGTGGACGAATACTGTTAATGTGCATGTTGAAAGCTCTTCAAATATATATATAATGTTAATTAGCTCCGTCACAAGAGACATACTTGTGCACATGATCCTAGCAGTTTGCTCAAAACTTGAACTAGACGCCAGCAAGTTTCTCCTTTGACCATGAAAAGTATAGTTTCAAATGCTCGTAATTAGTAGGCCCACTTTTCTTGAGATTAACTTCACTGTGACTACTAAATTAAAACAAGGCCTGTCCGATCGGGAGTCAAAATGAAGTGCGATTTCCGAGATAGAATCGAGTAAGATGGTTAGAATAAAGAACTTTGTTAAGATAAAATTTAGGACAATAATCGCACAACACACTTCTGGGGTTTCTGAAAACATTCCACTCAGCTAGAGAGAACCTCGAGGGCGAGGGGCTAATAGCTCCTCGTCATTGAGTTATGCTGGGTTGATTCGGAATGAAATAGGTCTGCCTGATAGAGGATAAGACAAATTGCAGAATTGCACAGTATCTTTGGAGCTTGACAAAAGAAAAACACTGAAATTAAACGAGCTAATAAAGGGTCTCATATAATGAAATAAACCTACACTTACCTTCGTTAATGTTAGATCCGAATATGTGTGTGTGTGTGTTGCCTTTCAGCTTCTAAATTAATTTGTGCATGCTGTTTAATTTGCGTTAAGAATGTGATCCCCTCCGTCATGCTTGCTATGTGTCAGGATTGTGTATGCTGCAAGTGACCAGAGTCGCTCATGAAACTCATCTCGCTAGAGACTTGGTTCCAGTTTGTCAAGATATAATGATTAAATTTATGCTTGTCTATTTTTCGAACTCCCAATATAAATGAACCAAATGCCTAGTTTAGTTAGATCTTGCTCATTTAGGTCCACGAGTTAAGTTACAAACAAGCAGTTTCTTTAAGAGATAACTGATAAGCTCGTTTAGAAGACCGGGTGGAAATTTTACAGGATGTGAAATTTAAGATGTAACCGGCAATGTTCTTTTTTAAAATGACATATAAGACTACGATAAAATAAAATTTAGATCTTCATCTAAATGAAACCCTAAATAATCCAGTTGAACAAATCTAAATAAATTAATATCCTTACAGATCTAAATAAAATCAATATAACAGGTTAACAAGAGTTTCGTCAAACAAATACAAAATCTATCGGACATGCAAGCCAATGCAAAAGGAGGAAAATTGAGTCTCTTAAACCATTGAACAAATTATATGAACCAAGCTAAGAATATATTGATAGATATTCTGCTTTACATCCTCAAAAACCTCAGCATGTATAAACCTTCACCTCCTTTTCTATGACATCAGTGAAGGAAATAGTCAGCGGAGACAACGGTCTCTTTGTACGAAGGAACATCATGTAAAACCGATCACATCTCTTCAAACCCAGTCGGGTTTTTATTGGTTTCTTTCTACAGTATAGACTGGCGAACAAAATACCTACTTTTGATTCCCGCTAGATCTATTCAATTTCCAGGTGCTTGTCTTTTTCTTCATGTATTACCATTATCACAACATTTTCATCCTGTACCCCGCTTCTCCATTTCATATCGATGTAAGATATGCATAACCTTCAGAGATAACTCAAATCTCTGCATCATATCCTGCATACAATGATTCAATCGCGCGGAATTGCCACACATTCTCATCACTGATATAACGTGTGCAAGTAGATTAGAAGCACATCAGGGTTCAGAAGGAACTCAAGAGTCTGATATGGTAGCTGTAAATGATGAAAGAAGACCAGATGCTTGGGCAGGTAAAATATCACCAAATGTTGACATGGCAGCTGCCGATCTGTCCTTGAATATGCCTACTTGCCCATCCGTTAACATTGATCCCAATTTTAAAGTGCTCTCTCCAAACCTGCTTCCAACCTGATCATTATGAGAGAGAAATGTTATCATAATGTTAGCTTCTCAAATAAATGACAACATTAACTAATGTTTGTCCACCAAAAAACTAAATCAAGAAAATGCCCCAACAAAAGGGGGGAAAGCATGCTATCCCTCAAATATTACATAATCATACTCGCTAGAATCCAGTTTATATTTACTCACTATAATCAAATAAAGAAAGTAAGCAGTGGCGTGACCATCATTGATAACTTTATCCGGGAACTATAGTATTAACTACATAGCTTACGACTGTTTGCTTAATCAAGTTAGAATTTCTTTCCTGTCTCCCTGCCATGTCTAAGAGCGATATTTGTCTTCTCTGATGAAGTTTGAATGCTACAACCTCCCCATCCCAAGCACAAACTCTTATTGCAGTTCCCAGGCGGCCTTGTTTTGGTTGTCTTTTTCTTTTTTAATTGTAAGGGCACATGCTGTCAAAATGCTTCTATCCTGCAGCTTCGTAGTTTTGTTGGAGTATGGAATTGTGGTAAGCTATCAGACTTCAAAGAGGCCTACCAAAAATCATGCCCCACATAACTCTACAGGAACAGAGTCTGATTGTTAGGAAAGATGGGTATGGAGGAGGAATCAAAGAATAAACTACGAGAATGGTGAGGAGAAGGGTGTATGCAAACCTATTCATCTAGTTTTTTGGCTGACAAAAGAGGGAGAGAATTGAGTCCACTTCACCCACACTGGACGGACAGTCAAACAAGTGAGAAAGGATAGGATCTTTCCCTTCCTTCCTTGGGAAATTATCCCATCCATCCCCCTTCAATCCCTCCTAACAAACAGAAACAGGTCTGAATAGAGTTATCACCACCCTTAGCAAGCACAATTTTCTTTTGTTGGGAAAATACCTTCTCTTTGTTGGGAAAATACCCTCTCTCATAAAATTTGACTGCTCTAGTCATTTCCCCAAACTTCGCTTTTCACTACAGCACCCATGCAGCTAATTATAAATCTAAACAAACTCCATATGAGCCCCTACCATGAAGTAAAAAGTCTCCTAGGCAACCAAGGGGACTCAATTCACTTCTCCACACAAAATGTCTGTTTTTCCTTGTCCTAATCATTTATTAGGCTTCGAATCCAAACCTTTTTGTAACAAAACATTACATCCTAGAGCAGAACACGATGACTTTCAATTCTTTTGCCAGCAAGTAGCCTTGACTAATGATTACAGCTTTTAGTAGCCATTTCAGAAGCTGAAAGTAGATCACATCTGCATTTCTGATCCAACTAAAACCATAGACCCTCAAATGAATCTTTAAGCTTCGAATCCATAGAACCAAAGCACATCCTGACCTCAGTTGAGCATACAAGACACTGTAGACAGCACTACCGATCATCTACTGCCATCATAAATCAAATTAGATATTTCACTATATTCCATAAGGAAATTATTTAATTCACCAAACATGGTATTTCTCCATTATATCATTAAACTTCAAATCAAACCAATTTTTTTTTGTTGCTCTTTCTACTGATAAATCATTCTTACATAGACACTGTATCAGGTGCATTTACAAAATTATGCTCTCATGATTTAATAACAACCAGGCTTCCTTTCTTCTTTTTCTCAGAATATAATAATTGAAAAGGAAAATAAAATTCAGGGACACTCATCTTCTGAATCTCAGACCTGTCTGACCATGTTATAGGAAGAAGAAAAAGAAAGAAAGAAAGCTTTACCTGCATGAAAGACTTCAAAATTGGTGTTGCTACACCAAAACTGGAGCTTTCATCCAAATCAATCTTTTGTGAAATCTCTCCATTGGTATAAGCTTTCCAGGAACTTCTATAAGAGATATCATCGGAAGTTGCTTGAAAAGAACTCTTTGTTGCCCCTCTTGAAGACAATGCTGGCGTGCTGGACAAGAAAGAAGAAATTAAGAAAATACCAATCACACTTGAGATAATTGAAAAGGTTATTAAAAAACAGAAGACACTGAATTAATTTCATGTACAAATGTTTGGTAGGCATGATTTTCAAAGAAACATGTTTAAAACATCAACCTGATTGGAAGGTATTTAAAGCGAGGAACAGCACAACATCGCATGATATTTGACTCTGGATTGGATGGTAGTTTTTGCATTGTATCAGTATACATCCGGTTTAGTTGCACAAAGAACCCAAAAAGGACAGCATGTCGCAAGTATGACTGCCTCTCATTCTCCCAAAGGTACGGCTCATACCTAAACAAGTAAAAAATACAACAAAATGAATCATCAAATCAGACAAAAGATATTTGATTATGCCATTATTCCACAATGGGAAAATGAACGACTACTTCAATGGTTCAAAATGCAAATTATATCCAGAGATGCACAAGGAAAGAAGTCCCTAAGAGCACATCAGGGCAGATTTAGAAGGGCAGTGTGCAACTAATATCAGATTCGTAGTTCCCAATTTTTTATCAGTAGTTGAGACCTTAACCTATATAATTTATCAGAGACCGGGTTGTTTGCATTATGGCCTCAATACTTGACCTTATAAGGAGAATGCCATAAGATGGCGACAATCCCATGAATGGATTAATCAATTAAGGGCAAGCCACGTGCACAAATATAGATATAGAAAACAGAAGCCCAAAGTTGTACTTATTTGAAATTTTCCATGCTTTCTTTTTAAATTAAGAATGAAAAAGTCTTACGTAAGCCAGTCTATGGGATCAAGCCTCTGTGAAAAATGGTTAATTAACCCATCTATACGCTCTCTAAAGACCGACTTCATATGGATTTGCTCCTGCTTCCACCTGAAAGGGATCTTCACCCTTGGATTTCTAGGCATCTCCTCATTAATATTGCAATCACCCCCAGATAGAACATCAGCAGCAAATCTTAGGTCTAACAGAATTTGAAGAACTCCTTTCTCCGACACTCGAAACTGATGAGACTCTCTAGAGGAAAGGAAGTCCCCATAAATCTCAATAACCTGCAAGAAGTACACATACAAAGACAATGGGAAATGATATTGGTCAATTTTAAACTAAACCAGTTTTCTCTTGCCATCCTAAGCCACCGCTGAAAAAATAATAGCCACAAGGGAAAAAAAAATAGACCCCAAAAACCAGCTATTTTACAAATTCTAGCAGTGTAAGTAATCGTGAATGTTTGATATTTACAATAAGATCCAGGAAAAATGAATGATCGGTGGGCAAGGAAAGAAAATATTACAAGATGAAAACACTGTAAAACAACACCAGCATATGAATATACCAACCTAGATTGTTGATGATGAATAAGGATGAAAAAATGGCCTTATAACTTCTATTTAAATAATAAACAATAACACAAAAAAGAATAAATTAAGGTTTAGATTTAGAATATGGCTATAAAAATTCAGGTCTATACACGCATACATCACCACATTGAAAAAGAATTTGTGGAGGAAGTAAAGTCAACAATTTAGCCAAGTTTCATACCTTCTCCAGTAGTGCTGAAGCAAATTTTTGCAGAATTGATTTGTCTAGGACATGACCTCCAATTCTATGGACTTCTTCACATGCCCGAAACAGAAATGAGATGATATAGAGTGAAGGTATGGATGGTAGTGAAATTTTAATTTCTGACTGGTTCTCAGCAGATCGTTCTTGCTTGACTACTGTCTCTTCCCAACCCTGCTCACATTCAGAGGATGACAAAGCTTAGCGTGCTTGTAAACCAGATAAATGTGCAGTGAACAGAAAACACGAACTATTTTCTATAACAGCACGCGTCCATTTAAGATGCTTTATAGAGATACAGAGGACATTAAAACAAAATCCAGGGCGAGAATGGTGACTTGTCAAGTAAACACTACATACCCTCAAGGGAGTTGTTGCCGATAATCCATCATCTTTTCCAAGATCCCGAGCAAGAATGGTTGAAAGCTCATCAGATAACCAGGATATCCATACGATGTGAGCTCTGATGCAAAGATCCCTCATGGTTCTGCCTAATTCTTCAAGTTTAGGGCTTGCACTTTCATTTGCTCCAAGTAAAGCAGAGGCAGCAGATGAGGTCTGTCTTTTAGATCCAGTGGGAAATTGCTTGCCAGGACTGCCAGGGATAGGATGGTCATCGGGAACACTAGATTGCCTCAATACAAATGGTAACTTGTCAAGAACTGCAGCCATTGTATCTTCGGCCCAAAACCTTGGAGAGCCCAGTATCACAGGAATGTGTTTTGAGTGGTTTTGAAATGCAAACAAAAGTCTCCCAATGTAAAGAGATTTGTCAACAACTCTGGCAGGAGAAACTGACTGACCAACATTGTTGGCATTCCCCATTGCAGCATATAAACTATCAAGCTCCCTCTTTAGTTCTGTCAATATAGTTGAAATGCTCTCATAACACCTATCCTGTAAAAATGGTGCCAAATCATTTAGCCTGAGAGCTGCCTTTGGAGATTCTAGGAAACTGAGCAGGTCCTTGACAACACTTTGACAACAACTGTCCAATGCATCTCTGATACGACTAACTTCAGGACCAAAGAATGCATTGAGACAACAATGATAGTCATTCTTTTCAGGCGATACCTTATGACCAGAACCTAGACCAGACTTCTTTGCACAGGGTTCAATAAACCAAACCCCACCACCAGTGGAAGGTCTGTTCAAGTATGCCTGAAAGTCAATCTGTTCACCTGGAGTCTCTCTGATTGAACAAATGGACTCTCCCAAATTGATGCCTCTTACCAAATCCTCAAATCGTGATATGATAATAGTTTTCATCCTCTGAACAAAAGCACCTTCAAATATCTCATCCCAGAGATCTGAGTCGTCTTCTAGAACTAATTCTCGGATCCTACTCCAAGGCAACTCAATCTCAGACCCAAAAACACTCTTGAGCCAACCCAAACTTCCCTCCAATACTTGCTTACTATCAATAGTCTCCCTAATCATCTTCTCAGCCACTGCAAGCTCTCCACCCGTGGCAATCACGTCAATCAAGAACCTTCCATTAATCTTACTCACAATCTCTCCACCGCAATTCCTCAGCCAACTCAAACAAGTCCTGGCAATATAGTCTTTATCTAGAGCAACATTCACAGATTCGAGCTTTTCCCTAAACAATTTCCACAATCTCACTTCCTCATCTAGATTCGGAATCCCCCCAAACAATTGGGAAGCGGGGGGAGAACCTAAAATAACTTTATAAAACAAAGGAATGTCATTCAAAACTTGCAAAAACAACTCTCCTACTTGTCCTACACTAACTTGAATTATCTTTAAGACTTCACAAAACACAAGTACGACAGCCTCACCGCTGACATTATCATTTTTTACATCAACCCAACCGAAACCCCCTATTTTTTGTGAAATCCATGACTTTCAGCTATCAAGAAACAAACACAATACCTGATCAGGTTCCAATTCATCAATCACTGCTGCCGCAGCCAACGCATCCGCATAGCCCCCAATTTCCAACCCTTGATCTGACAACCTCTCGCGACTTTTCTGTGAAATATGCACTTTAAAACTCTCGACAATCTGCCATTGATGCTGCAAGAGTGGAAAATTCGACAAGATCTTATTGCAATCACTACTCATCAACTTACTCTGCACGTGCTTTGCACGCGTATACCTCCCCGCTGCCTCCAAAAACATGAATTCGTCCAGGCATCCCCAGATATTCTCCGGGGTATCAACTAAATACTTGACCCGACACGCGATCCCATAAAATTTACCGCTCGTAGGGCCAGGGTTTATAAATTTAGGGGTTTCTGATAACGGAGAAGCAGAAAGGGAGCGAATGTTGATGTGAATCGATGCGATGTTATGAGAGATTGATTCACAATAGGATTCCATGTGAACGATAGAATCGGCCGAATCAATTAGGTCACGATATCGGTTACCGACTAATTGACGAAGCTCTTCTTTCTTTTCTTCGATTTGTTGTCGAGTTGCAGATTCTACATTGCGGATTTCAGAGATGGTTTTTGTACGGAATAGTGATTCAGCGTCCCGGTAGCCTCCTCCGCTCAGCCTGGCGCGGTCGTCGGTATCGGAGGGTGTAGATACTCTCATTGCTCTGGATTAATTTTACATGCAGGGAGAGGAGCAATGCGTCTCTCCTGCGTATCAGCTGAGGGAAGAGAGAAGGGTGGTGGTGTAACTGGTGTTTGTCTTGTTCTTAAGATCAGGGGGCGGGGGGAGAGTTAACTATTTATAGTGAAACAGTATTTACTGAAATGACCCTATTCTGATTATATTCCCTCCATTTTTTTTTGTCTCTTGTGACGATGTGGAAAGTAAATAAGAACAAAAAGGAGGTCTAAAATTTCAATAATCCATTGTGGAAGGAAGAATGAAGCACAGAAATGACGCTGTGATCGTCACTGTGGCTATCGCATGCTCACCGTCAAGCTCCTGCCGTTTTTGCGGGTGTGACGATGTCCGGGTGCTTCCCCTCCGATCATCACCCCGTCTTCTCATTGATTCTGATCGAGATTCCTCATGGAAGGAAGAATCGAGCACAGAAACATTGTGTAGCCGCCTAGCAATAGCCAGTAATCCAGATTCGTCGGAGTGATTAATTACCCAGGAAAGAAAGAAAAACTTGCAGGATCAGGATGACGTTGTAGTTTTTTTCTACCTTCACCTTCACAAACCCAGCTGCCATAGCCAACTGATTGATACGAAACCCGAGAAATTCCTGACAGAAATCACCACTGCCTCATTGTAAAGTCAAATCAGAACAATATTTTTTCTTGTCTTCGTAACATTTACAGAGTTATCTTAAAACTTTCATTTCCCCTTGGTCATAAATTCAATCTTCACCACGAAGACAAATGAAAACAAAGTAATTAATGTAAATATCAAATGATCTCTGCATTGAATCATCCATTTTTAATTCTTCCCTCGCCCGCTAAATCCAAAAAAAAGGGGCCGAGATGACCGAAACGATGCATCGTTTATATTCAAGATCCGATTCCAAAAATCGTAATAAGTGATAAGATTTATCTATCTGGTGGCATTCTAAGTTCCATGTGCTCACTACCTTGGCTTCGAGTAATGAAATTTAGAAGAAACGATCTCCGGGAAATTTTGCGGTCTTTGCACTGCACAGGTTTATGGACACTTGATAACAACAATTCTCCGGAAAATCACCAAATTGGATTGGTGAAAGGTTGTTGTTCCAGTCCATACTAAATCCGCGAGCCAACATGTTCAATGGAAATATGCCTGAAAATCTTCTTCATTTTCCTAAGGTCCACATTTTGAACTTCGCACAAAACAATTTTGGGCAATCTAAGTTGTTCGAGTGCTTTCAGAAAGTATGATCCATCTGACTACCCCTTTTACATGGGGGAGATGGCGTTGATTATGAAGGGAGGACAGCTTGAACACGAGCAGATTGTCTTGAACACATTTCTCTGCTTTTATCTGTAGGATATCACCTGCAATGATCAGCTCTCACTGAGCTTGGTTTGTCTTGTCTGTTGAGGACTGATGTGCTGCCGAGAATTTTTCATCGATGTATCCTTACAAATTTAAATAGCTTTTCCTTATTGTGCGAAGATTTTCAGAAGTAGAACCTCCAAGTATATATATCTTTTGCCGAGTTACGCTGCTGGAACTTTATTAGCTCATGGGCCTGAGGGTTTTGTCAAAACTTAAACGGGTTCGGCACTTCAGCCTATAATCCGATATTGAGTCCCTGAAATAAGCTTGAGACGGCCATTGATGGGCAAATGCTATTATACAGACTTGCCTGGAATCCTACCTGTTATTGTGAGTTCATCTACATTATACCTAAACTTAACTGAGTTAATGTTCAGTTCAATTCCAAAAATAACTCTACCGACTTTCCCAATGATAAACAATGAGTGTCGCACCCCAAAACAGCTGGCGAGCGACGTCGTGGCAACCGGTCCCCATGAGCGGGAGATGATTATGTGTCGGGGAATTTATTTTTATAACAAAAGGAGTCGCCACCTAGTATTATGGTTACTAGGAAACCTATAACTGGTCTTTCGGAGATTCTAAAGGTAAGGGACTCAGTTGCGTAAAGGGAAGGTTTTAGCACTCCTAATACGCCCTACCTAAGGTAAGTCGCTTGATGTTTTTATTTGTCTTATAATTGCTAAAACATATAAAAAATATTTACATGTTGCCGATATATTATTTACTCCGAATATTTGGATAGAATTTATCCAAACTCCGAAAACAATAATGTGAATCACCGAAAAGTTTTTTTTATATTTTTTTTGAATATTGGCCAATACCCTTTGGATTTTACAAACATGTTGTAAAATCTCAAAATGCAAGAAATGATTTTTCTTTTAGCAAAATCCATGCTAAAACTCATTTTTTCCCAAAAAACCAAGATAATATATATTTTCTTTAAGAAAACAATTTTTAAAATATGCTAGTGTATTGGCCTTATGCAAGAAAAATAACACATTTTTTAGATTTTTTTGTATATAAAAAAAAAATATTTTTTTTATATTTTTTATATTTTTTTTTTACTATTTATATTATTATATTATTATTATATATATATATATATATTATATATATTTTGGGTGAATTGGTCGCCATTACCCTTTTCTAACCTGGTCGCTAGCTCGAAGAGTCTGGTCGACGACCCAGCTTCCACAGTGCAGTGGTCGTGGCCCGATCAGAGGCAGTGCAGGCCGTGGCCCGATATAAGCGAGTCCGGCCGTGGCCCGGATCAATCTCGCAGTGCTGGTCGAGACGCGTGCTCGGCTCGACCGACCTAGGTTACTACGATGAACCGGAATTTCTGACCGGAGAAGAAAATAAACAGTGAAAAACCAGGATTTTCAAGTACAAAGAATGGGAATTCTGCTAATACCTTCGTGTAGAGCATGCCGAGGTGGTTCTTCCAGTCGTCGTGGTGTCGAAAATGGTGGCCTGAGCTCACCGGAAAGAGGGCTGGAAGTCGCGGGCTGGTGCACTCGTGATTCGGACTCGTTGCTCGCCGGTTCGCCGGAGATGAGGGCTGATATGCTTGAGGGTCTTGGGAAGCTAATGGTGGTGAAAGGTGGGGTTTTAGGTGGTCCGAGGTGCTGGTTTTTACGACCCGAAATGTAGAGAGAGGGGAGGCTTCGGTTTTTTTAGAGAGAGAGAGGAGACCGAGGTCGAGAAAGGGAGAGCTGCGATGGAGATGTCTGGTTGGTGTTGGCGCGCAGAGAGTGATCGACAATGTTTTCCTCTTGCACCAAGAGGGAGAGCTTGCCGAGAGTGAAGATGAGACCACTGGTTGCCGTGAGTGAGAGAGAAATAAGCAGAGGTCCTCGAGTGAGTGAGACGAGGTTACGGGATGTTACCAACCACGAGATGAAAGTTGGTTTCTTTGTGGAGTTTTTCTTATGTTTTGCCGAGAGGGATAGATGGTTTTAGTCCGAGGAAGAGGGAAGTGAATCCTTCGGTTCTCCCCCAGGCCGAGAGAGATCAATGCCCGGAAGAAAAACCCCTGCAATCCCCCCTATCCCTCGTAACCTCCTTTACGTGAAATATCCTCCCCCGTATTTACGTCCAGTTCGGTCCCCTAAAACCGGGGGTCTCATGGCTCAAGGTTATTTTTTGACAAGTGGGATTCGGGTGGCTCAAGGAAAATGGGTGGGTTGCTCAATGTGCATGTTGAAAAATATGGGTTTTTGAGTGGCTCCAGTTTTGTTGCTTTTGGGTGCAAAATACATTTTGGTCCTTCAATCGGTTACTCTTTTAATTGCACCCTCAATTGAACTTAAATTTGTGATCTTGTGCAATTATGTCCTTGTGAAAAAAATTCAAAGTTAACTTTAAATTTTACGCACCTTTTACTTTGGTCCTTGTTTTTATCTCGTGCAATATAGTTCCCCACTCGACCAGTAAAACTCTTATTTTTTCCAATTAGGTCCCCGATTTCGCTTAATTGGCTTGAAAAAAATTCAAATCGACCAACGAAAATTCAAATATCAACAATTGAGCCCGAATTAAATTTAAGCACTTGATTTCTTCTTGACTAAACCTTAAATAAAATTAATTTGATCTATTTAAAGTATAACTAAGTCGTCAAGCTTAATTAAACCCTTCAATCGGACCTAAATTAATTCTCGAATATAATTATATTAACCCATGATCAGTATCAAATCGGTCCATAAAAATATAATTATATTTCATGACTTAATCTATACGCGGATTTATCTCATAATAAATTACTTTAGCTTTGGATCCGTGTTTTTCATTTCTGGGCACAAAAAGGGTACAATCGATTTTTCCAAAAATGTTCAAAATTTTAACTTGATCTTTTACCGACACCATCCCCCATTTTATTTTTTATTTTATTTTTTTTTGTTATTTTCCGATAGTTTTGGGGCATGACCCAAAATTGGGTTACAATGATTGCCCCTTCTTTACAATGCTTACGACTAAAGTCTTTGTAAAAGACTTTAGCTTAGTAAGTGTTGTAAAGAAAAACACGAAAATTATCTCATTGCAACGCATGACTTACCCGGGTCTTATTATGACGGGTGACCACCCCAACTTAGAAAGGAAAGAGGTCTCATTTTTCTGGGTGACCGACCCGAGTTAGTGAGGTCTCATTTTTCTGGGTGACCGACCCGAGTTAGTGAGGTCTCATTTTTCTGGGTGACCGACCCTGGTTAGTGAGGTCTCATTTTTCTGGGTGACCAGGCCGGAGTTAGTGAGGTCTCATTTTTCCGGGTGACCGACCCTGGTTAGTGAGGTCTCATTTTTCCGGGTGACCAGGCCGGAGTTAGTGAGGTCTCATTTTTCGGGTGACCGACCCTGGTTAGTGGGGTCTCATTTTTACGGGTGACCGACCCTGGTTAGTGAGGTCTCATTTTTCCGGGTGACCGACCCTCGGTTAGTGAGGTCTCATTTTTCCGGTGACCGACCCGGCTAACATGGTCTCATTTTCATGGGTGACCGACCCGGATATCATGGTCTCATTTTTATGGGTGACCGACCCGGCTAACATGGTCTCATTTTTATGGGTGACCGACCCGGATATCATGGTCTCATTTTTATGGGTGACCGACCCGGCTAACATGGTCTCATTTTTATGAGTGACCTACCCGCGTTAGTGTGGTCTCATTTTTATGGGTGACCGACCCGGACATCATGGTCTCATTTTTATGGGTGACCGACCCGGACATCATGGTCTCATTTTTATGGGTGACCGACCCTGATATCATGGTCTCATTTTTATGGGTGACCGACCCGGACATCATGGTCTCATTTTTATGGGTGACCGACCCGGCTAACATGGTCTCATTTTTATGGGTGACCGACCCGGATATCAGATGATGATTAGGGGGATGCAATGCATGATGATGCATGTATACTTACCTGAGAAATATAGGTCCCCTTTCTCTGATGTTCCATTGTCGTAGGATGTCTTTGCCTAGTGTCCAAAGATTTGTTGTCATCAAGTCTCAAACACATTGCTTCTTCTAGCGTATCTGCGATGATCTCATCCATCTTCTTGGATTCTCTCAATAACAGCTCTCTGGTTTGCGTGTGTTTGCTTAGCAATCATTGCAACTTGCTAATGCTGACCTCATCTTCGGTTGTCGATCAATTAATCAATTTTCTTCATCAAGTGAATCATGTTTCTCTTGGAGTACGTCATCATCAACCTTCATGGGATTCTCAAATCATCCATAAATGCATCCCAAACTCATTGGTGCATGCTCCATGCTATCATCAAGAAATTTCCTTAGCCTTGTGAGAGGAGATGTAATGCTACTATCACCGACATTCATGCGATCAATCTCGCTTGAGTTGATGCAACTGTTCCGGCCATGCAATCTGAAACTCTTCGTCATAGACTCCATTTCTAAACAAATCCATTTTGTTTGCAAGGAAATATGATATTGTCATTAACGAGGTTTTTTATGTCTCTCGTATTGATGCAGTGAACTGAACCTTGAGTCGACTAGCTTCGCAACAATTATCTCATGATCAACCTTTACGGCTTGTATACTTTCCAACATTTATCAAAATGCAACCATGCAACAAATCTTTGGAGACAAACAAATCTGCGAGTAAGATGATATTTCTGAAATCTGAAATTGCCCTTCAAATGCAATTTTATTCTCAATCACTGCTGAAGCTTACCACACCATCACTCTCTATTAAGCCATGTTGCCCTGAGTTGAATCTGTTGGTGCTCATTGATGAATTTCACTAAATCAATCATTTGCTTATGCTTCTTTGCCCCCAAGCTGATGTGAAATTATTTGTATTCCTATCAAGATCCATATTCTGGTCTCTAACTGCTGAGCGTTCCGATGATAGCCGAGAATCATAGGCTCAAAAAGTGTTTAAGGGTTTCACAGACCGAGGATCACCATCATCATTTTTTTTTTTTTTTTTTATGAACTTGTCCTTCCCATCGACTCTTGTCCTATCTCAATTTGATTGTTCCCAATATTGGTTTTTCATCGTTAAACATCTTCCCTTCTATTGATTCTTAATGTTGTCACTGTATCCTCAAACTTCAAATCTCTTATTGTCCCTTATCTGTACTTGCCCTCAGATGTGAGTTGCTTGATTTTCCATTTAGCGCAGAATTTTTTCATTGAAGTTCGAGCATTGTCGGTTATGATCTTTTCTGGTGGTCTGCATCGACATATCAAGCAAATTTCTTCAACACCCTTCTACGTTACATGAGCAAATGACCCAGCTTCTATCCATCTTGTGAAATAGTGAATAGTCACAAGAATAAACCCATGATCCTTGCTGGCTTTTGGTTGATATACCCAATCACATCAACTCCCCTCATTTGCAAAAGGCCACAGAGATATCAAGCTAAACATAGGAGCCGAAGGGACATCCATCTTGTCATCATGGACTTAATATTTATGACACTTGCGAACATAGTCCATGCAATCAATCTCTAATGACTTCCAGAAATAACCATTTCTGTGCATTTTCCTATCCATCATATGCATATTAGCATGGGATGAGCAAATTCCTTCGTGGATTTCTCGCAACACGTTTCTGGCTTCAACTCCATCTAAGCATCTTAGCAAAAAAAACTGTCAGATGACCTCTTATACAAAACTTCTCCATTAATGTAAAAAAAATCCGTCGTTAACCTTCTCAAGGTTTTTTCTTCTTTTTTCTTTCGGATGCCCCCAGGGAATAAGCTCGATTTGGATGAAGTTCTTGATATCGTAGTACCAAGGATTTCCATCTATTTCTTCTTCAACTGAGCAGCAATGAGCTGGTTTAATCTTCTCATATCAATGTGTACCTGACATCATTGCTCTCCTTGCTTTTGAGACTACCTTCAACTGAGGATGTAGAACTCTCTAAATTCTTCGGGCTTCTCTTACCTTCAATAGATTTCTTTGTTCCCTAGAGTCAAGTTTCTTCTCATTTCTTGCTCTTCCTTTGCTTTCATCACCGGTAATAGATTCCACTGGAATTACAGTCTTGACATCATCTCTTTTTTTGGAAGATCATGTTTCTCTCTGGCTTTTCTTTTTCTACTTTGGATATAAAAATCCTTACCGTCTCCAGCAATGGTACTATGGAATCGGGCACATAACGAGTAGGTTTTTTTTTTTTTTCTTCTGCTCATTTTGTCTGCCTAGTTTGCCACTGCTTCTATAATTTTCAATCCTGAATGACTGTTAATACCTTCTCTTCTGCAAGCATCCCAGGAGCTGTTTTAAAAAAGGATTCAGATGGCGATTTTGCTGAGATGACCAAATTCCTCTCTTTAGGATCCTTTACTAGAGTTGCCCCATTCTGGTTTGTCTGCAAGGTCCTCGCATTACCCAACATCCAAGGCGAGAGCTTGACTCTTGCCAGAGAAACATTAATCCGTCTTTCATCACGACTTAACCCAATCATTGTTGGAGCTCAATCCATCCATAGATGAACTTGAATCACTAACGATGGAAAGTATTAATATATCATCCTCTCGATCTTTTTTGCAAAATCGCTGCAGCTCCACTCGAAATTTCAACCTCATGTTCATTACAACAACGATGCACCGATTTCTTACCGTGAAGCTCCTGGCTTGTCCAGTAATAAAGAAAGGTCAAAACCCTAATCATAAAAGTGCTTGATTTGTTTGACCTTTGCTCTCCGTTCATCAACTTCTCTGGCAAATCTGCTTTTTTTTTTTTTTTTTTTTTTGAAATTGGCTTGAGTAGCCTTTATATGATTCTCTTCTATCCCTTTGTCACTCACCACAAATCCTAACAACTTCCAAAATTTCAAACTGAATGAACCTTCCACGGGGTCAAACCTTAACTTTCTACGCAATTTCTTCAATATTTGGACATGATTCTCTTCTTCTAAGTCCAAATGGCATGACTTTATAAAAAAAAGATTTCTCATGGTATCCCAAAGGTTCTATTCTCCTCATCTTGTGCCATCTTATTTGATTATCCTTAATCAAACTTCTGGATGAGTTCTTAAATTTTTGCTTAATCAGCTTGCATCCCGTTTTTCAGTGGTACCCTGTACACTATGATATCTAATCCATGAATCTCCTCATGACACCGAGCAAAAACATCTATGTAATCTCTCTGGCTTTCAGTAGTGTAATTGAGTCTTTCTTTTTGTGTGATCAGAGTTCTCATCTGAGCCCTGTGTGTGATCAAACTTCTCTCCCTCGGCTAGCTTCCAAATACATGTATGGGCCGTAATTCCCTTCAGAGCCTAGATGGATGATTTTGGTAGCTCTCCATCCTTTCTTTGGTGTCATGGGTCCCCAATGTTTCTCGGTCAAAGAGGCGTGCACAAATGCATGAGAAGTGCATGATATAATGTGTGATTTTTTTAAAAAATGCTTTATATAATAGGCATGTATGCATTTTTCTTGTGAACGATTGATAGCCACCATTTCATAAACATAGGGTTTCTGGTCATATTGCTTCGCTATGCGTATTGCCTTTCAAGTCGATGCTAGAGTCACATTCACCAAGAGCCAAAATTTGAAAAAGATGGGTCAACGCCCTTTTCATTAATGCTTGACAAGTTACTACATCTTTGAAAGCATGGAGAGAAAAAAAAACATTAATCTAATTCTCTTCGGCCAAAGGTAGGAAGGCAAAACCGTGATTCTCGATTTTCTCCAAAAAGGTGTCAGTCTCATCTAGACTTTGGCGGTAGCGGATGATATCTCTTCCAACATTTCGTGCATTGATTCTAATGACACGAGCATGCCCAGCAGCTTTATTCATTTGTTCATCCATCTTGGTCATCTTCTCTATAAGCAACATATTGGTTCTATTTAACGAAGTATTGTTGGTATCAATTTGATCCTTGTGTTTTTCCAATACTGCTAGCTTCTCATCCAGATGCTTCACCTTTTCCCTCTCTTTATCCAGCTTGGTTCTCAGAGTTTTTATCTCTTCTTCCTTAACTGTTAATTCTGCTTTAATGCCTTCACCTCCCTCGGACCCCGTCGAGCAACTTCCTGACATTACATACCACTTATCCTTTTCAATTTTATCCATCAGCCCACCCTGAACTTTTGCAAACTTCTCTTGGTAATATTTTACACTCTCTTGGCATTCGTGATGTTCTGTCTTCAATGCACTGAGTTCGGAGCAACTTTGCGTCCACTTCAGACTCATCTTCGTTAATTCTTTCTCCATTCTCAACCTAACATTCTTCTCCTCACCTAACTCGAGCTTGACTAGTCTTGCATCTCTAGATTGTAATTGTTCATCTAAAAATGTTTTCCTCTTATCGCCCTCCGATGTCGTTTCTTCCAATATTGCTTTGTCTTTTCTACTTAATTCTACCTGGAGTTTTTCTATCTGTATTCTCAATTCCTCTTCATTGCCAAACCTTTTTCTCCTAATAGGTTTTTCTCCAATTTGAGAGAGCTTGATTTCTTCATTAATCACGGTTGAAGCAAATGAGTCTCTCCATGTTGCATACCCTTCACTTGAACTTGGATCTCCCATATCCTTTATTTCCACCAAGACGAGATGCCTCCAATCTTGCCTGATGATCTGCAAGACCTCTCGTGAAACGGGATCCTTGACCCAACCAAAGAAATTAGCAATTCCCATGGTTCTCGGAACAAATTGCATGCCCCCGTGTTGCCTCATCACAAGGGCGGGAGCATAACTCACGTAGCCGGTAATCCCTACCAATGGGACCCAGCATCTTTGCCCGCAACTAATTAGGACATCCACTGCTTTGACCCAAGGAGCTCTCCATTTGAAATTGCTGCTGGGTAAAACTTTTAGTTTTTCTACCCAACCTTTGCTGTCTAGATCTCCCCATTCTTCTTCCTCCACTATCCTCAATGGTTTTTGGTTGAACCACCAAAAATTATTAAAAACAGGTTGCTTTGTTTCAATATGGCTAACCATCCAAATATATAGCAGCTGCGTGCAACATCTCATTGCTCCTTTCCCGGCTCTTCTACCACGGTTAAGTGTTATGATAGTTTCAGCCAAAATAGAGGCCACTGGGTTGATTCGTGTATTCTCATATTCCACATAAGCAGCAGCAGCCCCCAAACTTATTATGCCTGTCCGGCTTGGGAACAACACAAGGCCAAATATGCCTAAGGCAATCAATCTCTCTTTCTCTGATCCGAACCTATGTTCTAGTTCAAACTCCAACGCCTTCCAATTTAGACCAATAACCTTCTTCTCTAAAAACCTTTCCAAATTGGGGATTTTGAGAAGCTTCGACAGTTCAGGGATGATTTTGTCATATCTCAGAGGGAAATAAATTTTGTACAGATTATTCGGAAATTCAGTCAACATTCCGTATTCTTCCATAGTAGGACATAGGTCTATGCTCCCAAAAGAAAAACAACGGTAGTCAGGGTCCCAAAAATGAACTAGGGCCCGCACTGCTGGGCTTAAGACTTCTACCTCCGCGATCTCCATCAGGCGTCCATATTTCCTAAAAAATACGTCCTTATCCACATACTGAAAATGGGTCATTAACTTGTTCACCTCATTTATGATACAATCCAGATTCTTGATCGGTGATGACTTCATAGCATCGCTTTTAAGGCGATCTCCTTGACCAATTGTGACAATTCGGAACTTTTCCCATATTCCATGATGGAAAGTTTAATGGTGGTGGCCATTTCGTTCACAAGACCTGTAAAAAAATGTCTTTTTAGGTTTTTTCTTTTATGCAAAAGATATTATGGAGCATACACCTTAACGATAGGTTCTAGTTCTTTTATGTGAGACATGGGGTAGGCTTACTATTTTGGCTCTAAAGAGGGTCTCTCATTGTCCCAGTGATCACCTTCGTGAAGGCAATAAGGGGTCTTAGCAGATAATGTGATGGTACGTATACCAATCACTATCATCTAAGCTCTCAAGCAAAGAGTTGGGGTTTACACAAACTTAAACCTTGACTCAAGTCATAGGTAAGTTGCTAGTCCCCACGTAACTTAAAGTTAGTGTGTGCTCTCAAAATAAATAAAAAGTGATGCATGACGAGGCATATTATGATGACAGGATGAAAAGATGCGTGCTAAAGCTTTTAAACAAATATATAAATATTTCATAGCAACATGAGAATAAATTAATGAACAAACACATAAATAATTAACGTATCATAAACAAACAAAATTATCAAGCTTAGTCCACGGTCCCGATGGAGTCGCCATTCTGTCGCACCCCAAAACGGCCTGGCGAGCGACGTCGTGGCAACCGGTCCCCATGAGCGGGAGATGATTATGTGTCGGGGAATTTATTTTTATAACAAAAGGAGTCGCCACCTAGTATTATGGTTACTAGGAAACCTATGACTGGTCTTTCGGAGATTCTAAAGGTAAGGAATCTGGTTGCGTAAAGGGAAGGTTTTAGCACTCCTAATACGCCCTACCTAAGGTAAGTCGCTTGATGTTTTTATTTGTCTTATAATTGCTAAAACATATAAAAATATTTACATGTTGCCGATATATTATTTACTCGAATATTTGGATAGAATTTATCCAAACTCCGAAAACAATAATGTGAATCACCGAAAAGTTTTTTTATATTTTTTGAATATTGGCCAATACCCTTTGGATTTTACAAACATGTTGTAAAATCTCAAAATGCAAGAAATGATTTTTCTTTTAGCAAAATCCATGCTAAAACTCATTTTTCCCAAAAACCAAGATAATATATATTTTTCTTTAAGAGAACAATTTTTTAAAATATGCTAGTGTATTGGCCTTGTGCAAGAAAAATAATACATTTTTAGATTTTTGTATATAAAAAAATAAAAATATATTTTTATATTTTTTATATTTTTTTACTATTTATATTATTATTATATTATTATATATATATATATATATTATATATATTTTGGAGTGAGTTGGTCGCCAATTCACCTCTTTCTAACTTGGTGCACTGACCAGAGATCTGGTGACGACTCGACTTCCATCAGTGCGTGGCCGTGGCCCGATCGAGGCAGTGCCGGCCGTGGCCCGATCATAGCGAGTCCGGGCCGTGGCTCAGTATAATCTCGCAGTGCTGGTCGGACATCTGTGCTCGGCTGACCGACCTAGCATTACTAAGATATCGGAATTTCGTGACCGGAGAAGAAAATAAACAGTGAAAAACCAGGATTTTCAAGTACAAAGAATGGGAATTCTGCTAATACCTTCGTGTAGAGGATGCCGAGGTGGTTCTTCCGATCGTCGTGGTGTCGAAAATGGTGGCCTGAGCTCACCGGAAGAGAGAGTTGGAAGTCGCGGGTCGGTGCACTCGTGATGGGGCTATTCTTCGCTGCTGGTTCGCCGGAGATGAGGGCTGATATGCTTGAGGGTCTTGGGAAGCTAATGGTGGTGAAAGGTGGGGGTTTTAGGTGGTCCGAGGTGCTGGTTTTTACGACCCGAAATGTAGAGAGAGGGGAGGCTTCGGTTTTTTAGAGAGAGAGGGAGACCGAGGCTGAGAAAGGAGAGGCTGCGATGGAGATGTCTGGTTGGTGTTGGCGCTAGAGAGTGATCGACAATGTTTTCCTCTTGCACCAAGAGGAGAGCTTGCCGAGAGTGAAGATGAGACCACTGGTTGCCGTGAGTGAGAGAGAAATAAGCAGAGGTCCTCGAGTGAGTGAGACGAGGTTACGGGATGTTACCAACGGCGAGATGAAAGTTGGTTTCTTTGTGGAGTTTTTCTTATGTTTTGCCGAGAGGGATAGATGGTTTTAGTTCGAGGAAGAGGAAGGGGATGCTTCGGTTCTCCTCAGGCCAGAGAGATCAATGCCCGGAAGAAAAACCCCTGCAATCCCCCTATCCCTCGTAACCTCCTTTACGTGAAATATCCTCCCTCAGTATTTACGTCCAGTTCGGTCCCCTAAAACCGGGGGTCTCATGGCTCAAGGTTATTTTTGACAAGTGGTATTCGGGTGGCTCAAGGAAAATAGGTGGGTTGCTCAATGTGCATGCTGAAAAATATGGGTTTTTGAGTGGCTCAAGTTTTGTTGCTTTTGGGTGCAAAATACATTTTGGTCCTTCAATCGGTTACTCTTTTAATTGCACCCTCAATTGAACTTAAATTTGTGATCTTGTGCAATTATGTCCTTGTGAAAAAAAATTCAAAGTTAACTTTAAATTTTACGCACCTTTTACTTTGGTCCTTGATTTTTATCTGTGCAATATAATTCCCCACTCGACCGTAAAACTCTTATTTTTTCAATTAGGTCCCCGATTTCGCTTAATTGGCTTGAAAAAAATTCAAATCGACCAACGAAAATTCAAATATCAACAATTGAGCCCGAATTAAATTTAAGCACTTGATTTCTTCTTGACTAAACCTTAAATAAAATTAATTTGATCTATTTAAAGTATAACTAAGTCGTCAAGCTTAATTAAACCCTTCAACTAGACCTAAATTAATTCCTGAATATAATTATATTAACCCATGACTGTATCAAATCGGTCCATAAAAATATAATTATATTTTATGACTTATACGCGGATTTATCTCATAATAAATTACTTTAGCTTTGGATCCGCGTTTTTCATTTCTGGGCACAAAAAGGGTACAATCGATTTTTCCAAAAATGTTCAAAATTTTAACTTGATCTTTTACCGACACCATCCCCCATTTTTTTTTTTTTTTTTTTGTTATTTCTGATAGTTTTGGGGCATGACCCAAAATTGGGTTACAACAATGAGCAAGTGGAATTTTAAAGCCAACTATTTGGTATAATTGATATGATATGATTTTTTATATAATTGGCATGAAGTGATCTTAGTGCTGGAGTTGGAGGAATGATAAAAGAGTATTTGTTAATGGTTCTTCTTTCATCTCAATCCCTTTGACCTCTATTCTGGGGATGATCGATTATATTAAATTAGCAAGGTCGGGGGTGTTGACTCCCTGCCGGGGAAACAAGCAGGCTAATATGGTTCGCTGGAAAAAACCCTCTCTACAGTGGGTGAAATTAAACACTGATGGGTGCAGCAGAGGAAATCCAGTCATTGCATGTGCGGGGAGGTGATAGTTTTGGCACATGGTTACGCTTTCAATTCAGGCTAATGAGATTAGAAATTGCCTGGAGCATGGGAATAAAAAACCTGATACTTGAGTCTGATAAAATAATCTAGATATAGCTGACTTTCGTGATTCCCACCAGATCTATGTATCTTCCTCTTTCTCTTTCTATTCTTCAACCTCTCTTTCCCCCTCCACCTTTGCTTACTGGAGTTGCAGGAAAAGAGAACAATCGTCGATATACTAGACACATAACCTCGAAAAAGAATAGAAAACAGGAAAAATGCATTCAACGAAACCATCTGGGAGGATCGTTTGAGATTTACAGTGGAGCAGAAACGACAACCGACGATGAGAAGAGTCGCAACATAGAGTGGGACAAGGCGGCCTGCAACCCCAACACCATCATCTAGATGAGACACAGCAGAGTCAGTTATCTGTACCCTCGGGAGACCAAGAAAAGAAGTACGTGGACTTGGGTTGCGTATCTTGTAGCCATAAAGCGACTGGAAGTGGACTCTCATGCCTTTGTTTTTCAGCTTCTTCTTATTACACCCCCTACCATCCTAGCCAAGACTTTGCCAAATCACGAGTCGAAGCCTCCTCCTGCTTACAATTACACTCTTGCCCTCCAGAAAGCTCTTCTCTTCTTCAATGCCCAAAAATGTAAGTCAAGACACACGTTCATCGCTTTTCTTTTCTTTTTCTTCTCCAAGAGGGTTAGTTTTACGGTAGACGGGACCTTACTTTTATTTTATTCACGTCCCAAAAGAAAGAAATGAAATTTACTACTAGTTAAGCCACTCTAACATGGGAATTCGATGACCAAGCCAATCGGTCAGTAAACTTGAGATCCCAATTTTGAAGATGTAGTCATGTAACAACTATAATTAGCCATTGGTAGTTTGTGCATCGAAGTTGTATTACAGAATCGACAAGTGTTAATCGGGAGAACTCGTTGGGAAAAAATAACTCAAACAATAGGACACCGATTTAGCGGATTACCAATCAAGTCCCAAATCTTTTTCCCTCTTTATGCAATTAAATTACAGAATCAATCACACCACAATATCAGGCAAATAATCACACACATCAACACCAAGATTTTACGTGGAAAACCCGATCGCGGGAAAAACCACGGGACCGTGAGGCCACTTAAATCTTCCACTATCACAAATAATGGGTATACAATATTCTTCCTCAGATTCAACTAAGGACTACAAAATATATCATCAAGAACAACCTATTCTTGGAATTCAACAAGATTAAAGAGCAAAAGTTTGAGAAAAGCTCACAATCTGACAGCCCCGTTTGCTGTCAAAACGGACAAGTTACACAACTCCAATCTTCAATCCAACCGTTCAGAATCAAGATCAATGTGTCTAGAAGCTTCTGTCCAAATCTCAGCTCGATCCAACGGTGAACAAGCTGAAAATCAAGAAAAGAATGAGCATTGTTCGGCAGTCACCATTCTTTTCTTTTCTTCTTCTCCTCTCTTCTTCTCTCGGCAAACTCTCTTCTCTTTCTTTCAAAACCCTACAGCACACTTCTTAAGTGATGTGGCACACTTAAGGTGATGTGGCAGCCCCCCCATTTAATTTAAATGGTGCGGGACCACCCAACAAATCTCCCCCTCACGCACCATGTGAGGAATTCGCCATATAGACGATCAATTTGTAAAGTTCAATATTTAGGAGGCTCTACCAAGCCTGCTTCCTTTCTGCAAAACTCAAACTTCTCTCTTGGTAGAGGCTTGGTCATCATATCTGATGCATTGTTATCAGTATGGATCTTCTCAACAACAAATGACCTCATCTCCATAGCATCTCGAATCCATTGATATCTAACTTCAATGTGCTTTGACCGAGAGTGAAAAGTAGGATGCTTACTGAGATGGATTGCACTTTGACTGTCACAATGCAACACAAAGTTCTCTTGAACTATACCAAGTTCATGCAAGAACTTCTTCATCCATAACAACTCTTTGCCCCCTTCAGTAAGAGCAATATATTCAGCTTCTGTAGTGGATAATGCAACACATTTTTGCAACCTTGATTGCCATGAGACTGCTCCCCCTGCAAACTTCATCAAGTATCCTGATGTGGACTTTCTAGAATCAACATCACCAGCCATATCTGCATCTGTGTATCCTTCCAACTCAAGTTTGTTAGTGCCAAAACACAAGCTAAAGCTAGAAGTGCCTTTGAGATACCTGAGTATCCATTTCACTGCTGACCAGTGTTCTTTACCAGGATTGGAGAGGAATCGACTAACCACACCAACTGCATGAGCTATATCCGGCCTTGTGCAAACCATGGCATACATCAAGCTACCAACTGCCGATGCATAAGGAGCCTTTTTCATCTCATCTCTTTCTTCATCACTTGAAGGACACTGCTTAGAACTGAGTTTAAAGTGGCTTGCAAGTGGAGAACAAACCGGTTTGGAGTTGCTCATGTTAAATCTCTCAAGTACCTTTTGAACATATCTCTCCTGAGATAGCCAAAGTTTTCCCTTCTTCCTGTCACGTGTGATCTTCATGCCAAGAATCTGTTTTGCGGGTCCTAAGTCTTTCATTGCAAAAGACTTACTTAACTCTTCCTTCAAAACCTGAATCTTCTTAGCATCATGGCCAACAATTAGCATATCATCCACATACAACAACAGGATAATAAAGTTTCCATCAGGAAACCTCTTCATAAATACACAATGGTCAGAAGTTGTCCTGTCAAAACCATGATCCACCATGAAAGAATCAAACTTCTTGTACCACTGTCTTGGAGCTTGCTTTAACCCATATAGACTCTTTTTCAACTTGCAAACTAGTTGCTCTTTGCCTTTTGCTTCAAACCCTTCAGGCTGCTCCATGTAGATCTCTTCATCTAAATCACCATGCAGAAGGCGGTTTTACATCAAGTTGTTCAACTTCAAGATTCAAACTAGCGACTATACCAAGCACAACTCGGATTGAAGACATCTTGACCACTTGGTGAAAAAATTTCTTCAAAATCAATACCTTTCTTCGATCGAAACCTTTCACAACCAATCTTGCCTTGTACCTTGGTTGTGAGCAATGTTCATCAATTTTCAACTCGAACACCCATTTGTTCTTGAGTGCTCTCTTACCTTTAGGAAGTTTCATTAACTCAAAGGTATGGTTCTCATGCAAGGATTTCATCTCTTCTTGCATTGCTTTCAACCACTCACTTTTCTTCTCATGTGACATGACTTCATCAAAGCATTCTGGTTCTCCCCCATCAGTAACCAGCACATACTCATGAGGAGAATATTTGGTGGAAGGTTGGTGAGGTCTGGTTGACCTTCTGAGCTGTGGCTCATCTGGAGCTTCTTGCATATCCTGTTCAGGAATAACATCAATATCATCATTAGTTGATTCATAATCACCAACTAATGGCTCAATAAGAGAACCACCATTATCATCATTTTGCGAATCTCCCCCGTGATTAGCAAGCATCAAAGGTAATTGTTCAGTAGGTATTGGATTTGAATTAGAGGGAATAAAAGTAGTAGACTCTACTTTCTCTTTCTGCTCAAAGTCTTCAACGGTTTGATCTTCAAAGAAGATAACATCTCCGCTTCTCACAATTTTCTTCTCCTTTGGATCCCACAACCTATAGCCAAACTCATCATCTTGAGCCCAAATAAATGCCATTGCTTTGTCTTGTCTGTCAAGCTTAGACCTTTCATCTCGAGGAACATGTACAAATGCTCTGCATCCAAACACTCTCAAGTGTGCATAAGAAACATCCTTTCCTTTCCAAACTTTATTTGGAACATCAAACTCAAGGGGAACTGATGGAGAAAGATTGATCATGGCAACTACAGTCTTCATTGCCTCACCCCAAAAGGACTTCGGCAACTTTGCATGAGAGAGCATACATCTAATTCTGTCAGCACTGGTTCTGTTCATTCTCTCGGCCACTCCATTCTGCTTGTGGAGTCTTAGGAGCTGTCTTCTCCAACTTGATACCATGTTCCCTGCAGTACTTCTCAAAAGGACCTCTGTATTCACCACCATTATCAGCTCGAACACATTTCGACTTTCTACGGTTTCTCTTTCAACTCCGGCATGGAAATCCTTAAAGACATCAAGCACTGATCTTTGGATTTCAAACAAGTGGTCCAAATTTTCCTGGAGTGATCATCAATAAAACTAACAAAGTACAATGCACCTCCAAGAGACTTATCAATCATAGAGCAAACATCAGTATGAACTAAATCAAGAACATGTGATCTTCTATGTGAAGGTGATCTTTGAAATGCAACTCTATGTTGTTTACCAACTAAACAATGAGTACATGTGTTCAAGTTCATACCTTTTAAAGGAAGGTAGTTCTTCTTGGCAAGGATGCCAAGACCTTTCTCACTTAAATGTCCAAGCCGCTTATGCCATAAATCAGTAGAGCAATCTTCAATTGCATTCACCTCCCCTTTGATCACCTTGGCTTGTGACATGTAGAGACCCATCTTCTTCCCTTTAGCAACAATTAAAGAATTTTTGGAGAGCTTCCATTTACCATCTCCAAAGTAACTATGATAGCCTTCTTCATCAAGAGTACCTGTAGAGATCAAATGTAGGCGCATATCGGGTACATGTCTAACATCTTTGAGTATCAACTTGCACCCAGTATTGGTTTCTAACCAAATGTCTCCAATGCCCACAACACTAGCCATCCCTTGATTTCCCATCCTAACTTGACCAAAGTCACCAGCAGTGTAAGATGTGTAAAAATCACGTCGGGGTGTAACATGGTAAGAAGCTGCTGAATCTGCAACCCAGGTGGTATCCTGACATGCAAGGTTAACACAACCATCATCACAAACAATGGCAACATCGCCATCAAATACAACTGCAGCTGTACCATTCTCTTCATTTTTGTCTACATCTTTTCCCTTCTGATCTCTTTTATACTTTCTACAATCTTTTTGAATATGCCCAGGCTTATCACAATAATAACACTTAAATCCCTTCCTTGATTGAGATCTTCCTCTTGGCTTCCATTTGCCTTTTCTATTGCTAGATTCTTTATCTTGTTTGCCATGAGAGAACCTACTTTGACTTCTCCCTCGGCTTTCTGTAACAAGTGCATGAGACTCGGTAGTGCTTGTCCCTTTCCTCCTCTTCTCTTCATTAAGGATACAATCCTTCACTGTTTTCAAAGTGATCTCCCCACTCGGAGTAGAATTGCTAAGTGACACCACTAAAGTCTCCCAACTATCCGGCAATGAACTCAATAGGATTAGTGCTTGCATCTCATCGGCTAGCTCAAGATTCATCAATGACAATCGATTCAAAAACCTTGGAATTCATTTATATGTCATCAAGCATCTTCACCATCTCTATACTTCAAATTCACTAGGTCTCTAATTACAAAAACCTTGTTTTGTGCACTCTCTTTGGCAAATGTTTCTTCCAACATCTTCCAAACTTTATAGCAGTCATGTTCTTGAGAAATATGATTAATGGACTTAGAGGATACCCATTTTCTAACATTTGCGGTAGCCTTTCTATTAAGCCCCTTCCATTTTGCATCATCCATTTCAACAGGCTTTACTCCTTTACATTCAATCGGTAAAGCCAAATCATTGCAATATAAGTGATCCTCCATCATTGTTTTCCATAGAAAATAATTTGAGGAAGTGAGCTTTATCATGCCCGAATCTTCCTTTTCCATTTTAATTGCACAAGAAATTCAATCTATACTCCGATGCTTCGATACCACTTGTTGGGAAAAAATAACTCAAACAATAGGACACCGATTTAGCGGATTACCAATCAAGTCCCAAATCTTTTTCCCTCTTTGTGCAATTAAATTACAGAATCAATCAAACCACAATATAATGCAAATAATCACACACATCAACACCAAGATTTTTACGTGGAAAACCCGATGCGGGAAAAAACCACGGGACCGTAGGCCACTTAAATCTTCCACTATCACAAATAATGGGTATACAATATTCTTCCTCAGATTCAACTAAGGACTACAACATATATATCATCAAGAACAATCTATTCTTGGAATACAACAAGATTAAAGAGCAAAAGTTTGAGAAAAGCTCACAATCTGACAGCCCCGTTTTCTGTCAAAATGGACAAGTTCCACAAGTCCAATCTTCAATCCAACCGTTCAGAATGAAGATCAATGTGTCTAGAAGCTTCTGTCCAAATCTCAGCTCGATCCAACGGTGAACAAGCTGGAAATCAAGAAAAGAAGGAGCACTGTTCGGCAGCCACCATTCTTTTCTTTTCTTCTTCTCCTCTCTTCTTCTCTCGGCAAACTCTCTTCTCTTTCTTTCAAAACCCTACAGCACACTTCTTAAGTGATGTGGCACACTTAAGGTGATGTGGCAGCCCCCCCATTTAATTTAAATGGTGCGGGACCACCCAACAGAACCATCAATGAATGTGGCGTGCAGCTGGTAAATTGCCCAAGAACAACGGGATTCCATGGAGAGGAGATTCAGGGCTACAAGATGGAAACGGTACTGGTTTCTCTAAAGAAGGTCTTGTTGGAGGATACTATGATGCTGGAGACAACGCCAAGTTTCAATTTCCCATGGCATTTGCCATGACAATGTTGAGCTGGAGTGTCATTGAATACAGGCAGAAGTATGAGGCCATTGGCGAGTACCAGCATACCAGAGATCTAATCAGGTGGGGTACTGATTACTTGCTGTTAACCTTCAACTCCAGTGCTGGCAAAATTGACAAAATTTACTGCCAGGTAATTTTCTTAATTCAAAATGAACGTTATGTGCACTAGACAATATTTCCAATTACTAAGACTTCGAAACCATTCTACTGTTGCTTATTAGTGTGACGTTTTCGTGTTCTTCCCCCAGGTTGGTGGATCTCTAATTGGCTCCACAGTTCCAGATGACCATTACTGCTGGCAAAGACCTGAAGATATGGACTATCCTAGGCCTGTCCAAGTTGTAAATTCAGGCCCTGACCTTGCCGGAGAAATGGCAGCAGCCTTGGCTGCAGCCTCAATAGTATTCCGAGACAATAAAGCCTATTCAGAAAAGCTTGTGAGAGGTGCAGCGAAATTATATGCCTTTGCCAGGGATTTTGCAAGACGGAGAGCATATTCATCTAGGAATGATTACATTGCAACTTACTACAACTCCAGTGGCTATTATGATGAGTACATTTGGGGTGCTACTTGGTTGTACTATGCCACCGGAAACATTAGCTACCTTGAATTGGCAACTCAACCAGGCTTCGCTAAGCACTCCAAGGCATTTTCACGTGTTTCTTACTTGAGTGTACCGAGTTGGGACAATAAGTTACCAGCAGCTATGCTGCTGTTAACAAGGCACAGGTTATTCTTGAATTCAGGATATCAATATGAGGGGATGTTGATGAAGTATCATGAAAAGACAGGACTTAACATGTGCTCTTATTTCCAGAAATTCAATGTTTTCAACTGGACTAAAGGTACATACATCGGATCTTGCTCTTTAACCATTTGACTAAGTGATACTATTTGCTTCAATGGATCACGGTCCAGTAATTTTATGTTTTTTTTTTTTGGTTTTTCTGATGAGTTTTCAAAATCTTGCAGGAGGAATGATCAAACTAAACCAAGGAAGGCCACGACCTCTTCAGTTTGTGGCTAATACTGCCTTCTTAGCATCACTCTATGTCGATTATCTGAATGCTACCAGAGTTCCAGGATTATATTGCGGTCCCCAATTTATCTCACTGGACCTTCTTCGGAGTTTCGCCACGTCACAGGTAGCCTTTTCTTCTGAATCACTCTGTATCAAGATGGAGTAACTTGCTAGTTGTAGGTGATAAATACCCAGCATTGCTAAGTCAACTCTGAAATGTTGACCCACAGTAAGAATTGGTTAAAGAAATAAATGTTGATATACACAGCTGATCAGAGTCATGTACCATGAAAAAAACTTCGTGTTTTCATACTTAAATTGGAATTCTGGCCAGTTTCAGATTGGCACCAAATCATCTGTTAGTTTTTAGGAAGGGGGATTTCAACTTTCGGAACTCCTCTTCAGACGGGTGTTATAATATCAATTAGGCTATGCCACATCCACAAAATACGGCTGTTCTTCTTGAAATTGCCTGATGCACTCTTTCTATCTCCTAGTAGAATAATCTTCCCGTGATTGTTTTCAACTCAGATCAACTACATTCTAGGCGATAACCCCATGAAAATGAGCTATGTGGTGGGGTATGGCACCAAGTTTCCCAGACATGTTCATCACCGTGGAGCGTCAACACCCACAGACAAAACAAGGTATTCGTGCACAGGCGGATGGAAGTGGCGTGACAGCTCCAAGCCCAATCCTCACAACATTACAGGAGCCATGGTTGGAGGGCCTGATGGGTTTGATCAGTTCCGTGATGTTCGCACTAATTACAACTTTACCGAGCCAACTTTAGCTGGAAATGCGGTACTAGTTGCTGCGCTCGCATCCTTGACAAGCATTGGTGGGATTGGCATCGATAAGTATTCAATCTTCACTGCAGTTCCACCGCTCTACCCTCAAACCCCTCCACCCCCTCCAGCTTGGAAGCCTTGAGCTGCTAAAAATTTAATCTCTGACAGCTTATATTTGCTTTGTTAATTTGTCAACGCAAATGATTCTGAGGAAATGATTAAACTGAACTGGCTTGATTCACAATTGACCAGCTGATTTGGGTAGTGTATTTGAAGAACTAGTGGAATAAAATATGCTCAATCAATTGCCTTTAACTAAATGGAAAGTATTTGAAAGACATGAAACCAGTCTATCTTCACTAAAAACAGAGAGATTCAAGGGACTTGAAACCTGAAAGTATTTTTATTTTTTTGTGAAAAAAACAAACTTTTGAGTTTGAGACATAGGATAGAAAATGCATAGCACTTTCTTCTCCTGTTAATCATTTTCTCAATGCGTGCTGTAAGCAACTAGTATGAGTCAATTATTATTCAACACGTATGGATGTTAGCTCAAATCAACAGGTTATGGCTCCTCTGCGGAAATTGATATGGAGACGGGAGGGGTCAGAACGGATCAAGAAGTTCCTGTGAACTGTTGCTCACAGAAGTTGCAGACATTTTGCTACATATCACTGTTGTAGGGACTGTCCCCAGGCATTGTTGTTAAACTTGCGAGTTGACTCGCATTATGATTTTGCGAGTCAAAACAACAAAATTGATTAAATCGGGTAGAAGAATCAAATCCGATTAAAATCAAACAAAAACCATAAAAAATCATTCCGAATTTAGTTGTGATTTCACGATTTTTGTACAGTAAATTTCAAACACGAGTTCACGATTCCGCGTTTAAAAACAACTTCCATTAGTGATTTTGACAACTTTACCCCCACCATCCGAATCTGATTTGCATGTTTTAAGGCGAGCAAGAAATGTATGGGCCGCAGTTCTTCGACCGGGGGACAGAACACATTTCTTGATCGTCATATTTTAATTCTCTTGACATGTTCGAGGGAAAGAAGGAAGATGAACGAATGAGGTATAATGCAAATTTAAAGCGAACAATATGGTGCTCGCTCGATGTGATATGATTTTATATATATATAATTGGCATGGAGTGATCTTAGTCAACCATTAGAACATTGCTCGAGTCTCTTTATAAATAAATTGAAAAATGAAGACTGGCTCAGTCAATATCATATGACGTTTATCATATTGGAAACTAATCATGTGGACCATAGTTATTGATCCCGTCCGAGTACCGTTCGGATTTGTGTTTGGAGCGGAGCGTTCCGGTTTCGGTACCGTTCCGGTTTTGTACTGTTCATTTTTATTTAATTATATATATGAAAAAAATAAAATATTAATTTAACAAGTATAATTTAAATTCAAGATAAATGAAATTTAAATTATACAATACAAACATAATCTCAAAATTAGAAACATCTCTCAAATTCCAACAATAAAATTATTTTTTTTAAA
Organism: Salix exigua; assembly: GCA_032356905.1. Taxonomy (NCBI): domain Eukaryota; kingdom Viridiplantae; phylum Streptophyta; class Magnoliopsida; order Malpighiales; family Salicaceae; genus Salix; species Salix exigua. The sequence goes on along the minus strand of CM063595.1, from coordinate 4,157,564 downwards.
ATAAAAAATAAAAAATGAATTTAATTATAATTAAAAGATCCAGAATATTTGAAATTTAAGCTACTTATTGTATGTTTTCAAGTAATTCTATGTTTTTTTATGGTTGTTGTATTTGAAATTAATTAATGTTACTTATTATTTTTTAATGTTAGAAAAACTTAAAAAAAAAATGAACACATTAAGAAATAATCAATGAGTTCAAACATAACTAATTAAAATACATTCCATTACAAATAATTCAATCAAATTAATTACAAATTAATACCCCTATTTTTTAGGTTAACTATTATTATAGTAATTAATAATTAATTAATATATTAATTAATTATTATTATTATTATATAATAATTAGTATAAAAACTACCCCCACCCATTTGTCCCCTTCATTTTAATAAACAAAACAAAACCCTACCCCTCCCTTCTTTTTCTCTAGCCGCCTCCCAATCCCTTCTTCTTCTTCTTCTGGAGCTTTGATATACGGAGCCTCGCTTCAGCTCCATGTTACAAGACGAACTACGGTAATGAGGGAAGCTAATGTCGGTGAAGCCCTCCTTCATCCTTAAAATATCGTCTTTACGCGCGAGTTTGCCATTTGCATTTCTCTTTTCTACTTTTGAGCAACGTCGATGCGGAAGAACACTATTAGGACTCAGATCTTAATTTTTTATTTTTACTAATATATAATTTATAGGTTGAGTTTTTTTTTTTTTATAACCCGGAACGCCGTGCAGAGCAAGGCGTTCAGTCGAATCCGGCCGAATTGCCGGATCTGGCCGAATTTGGACCGGGACAAAACGTCGCCGTTTGTCCGGATTTTGCATTGAAGCAGGCGTTCGGCGGAACGGAACGGAATCAATAACTTTGATGTGGACAGCTATTTTTTAATATAATTAACTACAATTCTTTTGTTAGTGCCTGAATTTCTAAGTTCGTTGGCATGTCCTGATTTCATATCTTACATATCCCTTTCTTCTTCGAATATGAAAAGTCAAAGACATATTTTATACGTTGTGACAGCATATACAGTAATTCCATTCCTACAATATTGTTTGGAAAACGGACGATTGTATTTGTTTTTAATATGAGGATCATTTGTTTTAGATATCGAGTAAAACTTCAATTATTATTCTTATAAAATAAATATATTTTGACTTAAACCTGAGACCTGCAAGATATTACCACGTAATTTTACCGAGTGCTTGTAGAATACCTTTGAACCGAGTCACCATACCCATTTAGGCATAGAACCACCAGTAGGTATCAAATGATGAATTTTTCAGTTTGTATTTGATAGTAAAATAGTTTCTTGGGCCCTGTTTGTTTGCTAGAAAGTGATTTTAAGTGAATTACTTGGAAAGTGAATTCGATGTTTAGTAGTATTATGGAAAATGAACTGGAAAACATTTTTCAGTATTTGTTTGTGTTATGAAAAATGAACTAGAAAATAATTTATTAATATTTTTTTCAAGTTTATTAAAATAATGAGAAACAAATTTTACAAATTAAAAAGTTGAATGAGAATGAAATTGAAAAAAAATATAATTTATAAATTATCTCAAATAAAATAAATAATAATCAAAATAATAGAGATCAAATCTAAAAAATTAAAAAAAAGGTGAATAAATTAAAATAATAATAATTAACATTTCATAAATTATTTCAAATAAAATAAGTAACAATAAAAAAATAAGGACCAAATTTGATAGATAAAAAATTTCAATAAAAAAAATGATAAGAAAAAAACAAATAACAATTATAAAAATAAGGACCAAAATTAATATAAAAATTAAATTTTAAGAGATGAAATTAAAAAATAAATATTCAAAACAAATTATATATAGCAATGAAAAGTTTAAGGATCAAATTTGATATAATCAGCAAATAATGACATTTCTAAATTTTTCACAACTTCCGGAAAGTGTTTTCCACCCAGATTTTCCGGAAAACACTTTCCAGAAAACCAAGCCAAATTTTCCTTTGACTGGAAAGTGTTTTCCGTTGACCAACTTTCCGGAAAGCAAACAAACACAAAAAGTTTGGAAAATAATTTCCCGGAAAGTGAATTCTGAAAAACAAACACAGCTTTAATATGATATCATAGTCTTATTAACCTAGCGGTTACGTTAAAGAATATATTAAGTAACAATATAAATTATATTTGGGATGAGATGGTTTCTTGACCGTTAGTTAGTCACTGCATATCTGAAACTATCTGAAACTACCAAGAGTTCTTAGGATAAACAAGTAGTCCGGTGAGACTTCTTCTTCATTGATAGTAACTTTATCGTTTCATAATCCTCAAATCTCTCCTCAGTTTCTCAACTATCATGCCTAATGACGCGGTACCGAAGAGTGCCAAATTCCCAGAAGCAAGCTCTTCATGAAATTCCTAATAAATTAATCTAGACTGCATACCTTGGGCCGTTAGTTGACAAGTTTTTTCTCCTGTCTTAATCACAAAACACCTGTAATATGAAAGGAGATGCTAAACTAGATGCCTCACCTGCCCTGCAGTAGTAACGCCATGTTTGCACTGATAAACACAGTTTGGTTTAATTAAATGAGATTCAAGGGACTTGGAACTTGAAAGTATTGGATTCATTTATATGGTTTTTAATATTTTGTGAAAAAAATGAATATTTGAGTTTGAGACAGGATGGAAAATACATAGTTAGCTAAAATCAACAGGTTATCATTCCTCTGCGGAAATTATTACGGAGATGGGAGGGAGTAGAACGGATCGAGAAGTTCCTGTGGCTGTTGCTCACGACAGTATCACGGCTAATGAAAACAGACATTTTGCTACAGATCCCTGTTGCCCTTCTTCGGCCTGGGGATAGAACACATTTCCTTACTGGCGAGCTCATCCAAGGCTGGGCTAACACCATCTTTGGAGATGGAGGAATGATAGAAGAGTATTTGGTGCTTCTTCTTCTTTCATCTCAAGCCCTTTGACCTCTATTCCGGGGATGATCGATGGTATTAAATTAGCAAGGTCTGGGGCGTTGACTCCCTGCCGGGTAATATGGTTTGCCGGAAAACAAGCAGGTCAATATGATTTGCTGGAAATACCTCTCTCTACAGTGGGTGAAATTAAACATTGATGGTTGCAGCCAATGAAATCCAGGCATTGCATGTGCGGGGAGGTGATAGTTTCGGCACGTGGATTCGTGGTTTTGCTTTCAATACAGGCTCTGTTCGTGCAGAATTGTGGGCAGCCATTATGAGATTAGAAATTGCCTGGAGCATGGAAATAAAAAACCTGACACTTAATCTGATTCTAGTATAACAGTTAATGCTCAAACAAAGTATCCAGACAGGATTGATGCTAACCATGCCTTCATTGTCCGAGCTAAGAAACTAATTTCTATAGATTGTGAAGTTCAGATAGGCTAATCCGGCAGCTGACTGGCTAGCAATGCTCTATATAGATTGTAAAAGTTATCCTGTTGCGGCATCGTTGTTATATGATTGCGAGTGGGATTTTATAAACGATTCCTGATACAGCTGACTTTCTTGATTCCCACCAGATCTATATAATTCATTTTTGGTTATTTTTTAAACGTTTCCCTTCTCTGAAGAAAGCCTTAAGAATCAAACCGACGGCCTCGCCCACCTGAATTCATGAAATTTCTGAAGAGGACGTTCCTCCGGCCTTCCGATCGTTAAAGTGACGGCATTGACCCTGTGTGAAATGGCTGGTTTGCTCTGACTTCTTAGGTCCTGGAAAACAGTTGTATTGTTTTTTTGTGTGTGTGTGGGCCCGCCATTGTCCATGATTTAACCACTACTCATGGCCCTGATTAATTTACAGAAGAGCCTGTTAGTCTCCTCTGTCGAGTTGAACATTCTCCCCTTCGAGAAGAACTAGACACGCGGTCCCTGCCCATTTTTCTATAATTATAATTATAATTATAATTATTTTCTCTAAATCTTACTTTATTATTATTATTATTATAAATTACAGATAATGCACTGTGCGATGATTTTAAAACTCGTGGTAAATCTACAGGCCAGTTATTTCAAAGAAAATGTCTAGTTAATTAATTTCTATATTTTGATGTACGAGTAAACTCTTAGCATTTATTAACTTGAGATGTTCGATTTTATTATCATTAAAAATAAAATAATTGCTGAATGAAAATTAAAATGGGAACACTTTATTACGAGAATATAAAAAAATCCACACACTGCATCTCTATATCAAAACCTAATTACAAGCATCGTGCATGCACATTCGACTTTCGGGTTTAATTTAAAAGCCACGTGGTCCAATGAGGATTGAAGAAACGAGAGAAAGCACGAGGTACGCAATGGGTTTGAATTAAATATTAAACAAAAAAACAGCATCGAAGGTGCTGGCTGCCTGGCCAGAGTGCCAGACAGGCACCACCCAGCGAATTGGTCAACGTGATCCGGCTGCCCGCCCGCCCGCCGAATCGAACGTGTTTTTTCTCTACAAGCCAACAAGCCTGTAATTCAGTGTTCACTGGACACTCGAAACCTCTTATTTTCATTTCCTCTATAATTTTGAGATCTGGAACATCAACGGGACACCTCATGAAATAATAATAATAATAATTCTTTTTTATAGACACGTGTATTGAAGAAGTGATTGACATATGTATATTTTACAGGGGTGTAATAGCTCAGAAATTGAATCGAGGGTCGTATACAAAAAATAAAAATAAAAATAAAAAATGGCATGGATGTCCTTTGAGTTAAAGTTCCGAAACTAGCCTTCGGAAGGTTTCGTCTCGTTTTCATAACAGCTAAGCATATATACGTGTATATTTCCCACCATAAAAAGCGTCAATTCTTCCATGCAGAAGAAACAAGGCAATCCATTTTATATCACAGTTGAATTAAATTAATTTCTGAATAAGCACCGCAACCAGCAAATCAAAATAAAATCAATTTCATATTAAATTTAATTAGTTATAGTCAACTCCTCCCTCTCTCTCTCTCTCTCTCTCTCTCGATACAATTGACGTAGTATATATGCCGAAGAACGATGCAAAGGAGACAGAGAGAGAGAGGCCGGGATACAGAGAGGCCATTTGTTTTCTCCCCTGAGAAACTTCTCTTGCCATAGAGAATTGGTTTATTCCGGCATCATCATCAATCATCACTCTTATAATTAAGCCATTTCCGACTGCCCTGTAATTGGTTACCGGCGGCCATCTATATATCTCTTTCCCTGCCCACAAGATAATTAACCCTTCTTCTTCTTCGTCGTCGTCGTCGTCGTTTTCTTCCCAGTCATCTACTATATCAAATACTCTTTAATTTCTCTTCGAACATCAAACCTCTCTTTCCCCGCCACCTTTGCTTACAGGAGTTGCAGCAAAAGAGAATAATCGTCGACACATAACCTCGAAAAGGAATAGAAAACAGGAAAAATGCATTCAGCAAACCACTGGGGAGGATCGTTTGAGATTTACAGTGGAGCAGAATCGACAACGGACGATGAGAAGAGTCGCAACATGGAGTGGGACAAGGCAGCCCTGCAACCCCAACACCATCATCTGGATGAGACGCAGCAGAGCTGGTTATTGTACCCTCAGGAGACCAAGAAAAAGAAGTACGTGGACTTGGGCTGCGTATCTTGTAGCCATAAAGCCTTGAAGTGGACTCTCTACGCGTTTGTTTTTGCGCTTCTTGTCATTGCACTCCCTACCATCCTGGTCAAGACTTTGCCGAAGCACAAGTCCAAGCCGCCTCCTGCAGACAATTACACTATTGCCCTCCAGAAGGCTCTTCTCTTCTTCAATGCCCAAAAATGTAAGTCAACTCAAACGTTACTGCTTTTCTGTTCTTTTTTCCTTCTCCAAGAGGGTTAGTTTTCTAGTAGCCGGGTCCTTACTTTTACTTATTCACGTCGCAAAAGAAAGAAATGGAGTATATATGTTTTTCCTTCATATACATCTTTGGTGGACATTAAAATCTTGTTATTTTCTATGAAAGCTTTGGACTTTCAAGAAAATCTGGCTTTCGTTTCTAATTACGAGATTCATTTCCCAAGCTTGATTACGTGTTTTACCATGGGAATGCAGAAGTTAAGCCACTATGACATGGGAATTCGATGACCAAGTCATTCGGGTGTAATTGTTATGTAAAAACTAGCTAATCAGATGGGATAATCTATTTCAGATATATGCTCTGTTTAAAATGGAAAAATAAATAAAACGATGATTTCGAGAGGATCTTGAGATCCCAATTGCAGATTATTAGCCGCTTATTTTTATTTTTTTCCTTCCATTATAAGCCGACTTTATAGAATTGTAGCTCCGTTCAAACAAGTAACAATGTTTATTTCCATTTTTAGCTTTGTATAAAAGTGCATCAGTTATGGAACTGAACCAGTCAATTTGCTCGGTGCGTTGACAAAAGGCCCTCTAAAGGAGCTGGCGATGATGCATAATGTCGGTCATATTACTATTTCTGTAATTTCAGTCAACTCATCTCGCCTGTTACTCTTACATCACCAAGTTTAGCTTGTTAGGAATTAGGATTAGATAGGCATCGATGCAACGAATCACCTTCCGACAGGTTTTACAAGGTTGATGAACTCGTAGTTCAACTGACTTTCACGTTAAGATATACTTGTTTGTCTGTGTCTGTGTCTGTGTCTGTGTGGTTGAAGAAGACACATTTTTCACTTGGTATTTCGCTCATCTCTTGGAATTTGTCGACAAATCTAATTAATTACTTTTTGCTCACAATGAAACAAATGTCGGCATGGATTATATAGAAATAAATTATTGTGATCTCTACTTCTTGAATTAGTCGCCAGCTGACCTCATTGATAAGCAATCTCGAAGATGTAGTCATATAACAGCTATAATTACCCACTGAAGTTCTATTATAGAATTGACAAGTGTTAACTGGGGGAACCATCATTGAATGTGGCGTGCAGCTGGTAAATTGCCCAAGAACAACGGAATTCCATGGAGAGGAGATTCAGGGCTACAGGATGGAAACGGTACTACTGATTTCTCTAAAGCAGGTCTTGTTGGAGGATATTATGATGCTGGAGACAACTCCAAGTTTCATTTTCCCATGGCATTTGCCATGACAATGTTGAGCTGGAGTGTCATTGAATACAGGCAGAAATATGAGGCCATTGGCGAGTACCAGCATACCAGAGATCTAATCAGGTGGGGTACTGATTACTTGCTGTTAACCTTCAACTCCAGTGCCAGCAAAATTGACAAAATTTACTGCCAGGTATTTTTCTTAATTCAAAATGAACCATATGTGCACTAGACAATATTTCCAATTGCTAAGATTTCGAAACCATTCTACTGTTGCTTATTAGTGTAATAATTTCGTGCTTTTTTCCCCAGGTTGGTGGGTCTCGAAACGGCTCAACACTTCCAGATGATCATTACTGCTGGCAAAGACCTGAAGATATGGAATATCCTAGGCCTGTCCAGGTTGTAAATGCAGGAGCTGACCTTGCCGGGGAAATGGCAGCAGCCTTGGCTGCAGCCTCAATAGTATTCCGAGACAATAAAGCCTATTCAGAAAAGCTTGCAAAAGGAGCAGCGACAGTATATGCCTTTGGCAGGGATAGTGGAAGACGGAGAGCGTATTCTTCTGGGAATGATTACATTGCACCTTACTACAACTCCAGTGGCTATTATGATGAGTACATTTGGGGTGCTACTTGGCTGTACTATGCCACCGGAAACATTAGCTACATTAAATTGGCAACTCTACCAGGCTTCTCTAAGCACTCCAATGCACTTTTAAGTATTTCAGACTTGAGTGTACCGAGTTGGGACAATAAGTTACCAGCAGCTATGCTGCTGTTAACGAGGTATAGGTTATTCTTGAATCCAGGATATCCATACGAGGAGATGTTGAGTATGTATCATAAGAAGACAGAACTTAACATGTGCTCTTATTTTCAGCAATTCAATGTTTTCAACTGGACTAAAGGTACATACATCGGATCTTGCTCTTTAACCATGTGACAAAGTGATACCTTGTGCTTCAATGGATCACGGGCCAGTAATTTTTAGTTTTTCTTTTTCTTTTTTTTTTTTTTGTGGTTTTTCTGATGAGATTTCTGAATCTTGCAGGAGGAATGGTCCAGCTGAACAAAGGAAGGCCACAACCTCTTCAGTATGTGGCCAATGCTGCCTTCTTAGCATCACTCTATGTCGATTATCTGAATGCCACCAGAGTTCCAGGATTCAACTGCGGTCCCCGATTTATCTCACTGGACCGTCTTCGGAGTTTCGCCACGTCACAGGTAGCCTTTTCTTCTGAATCTTTCTGTATCAAGATAGAGCAACTTGCTAATTGTAGGGGGATTTAAACTTTCGGAACTCCTCTTCAGACAGATGTTATAATATCAATTAGCACAAAATACGGTTGTTCTTCTTGAAATTGTTCTGTCTCCTAGTAGAATAATCTTCCCGTGATTGTTTTCAACTCAGATCAACTACATTCTAGGCGATAACCCCATGAAAATGAGCTATGTGGTGGGGTATGGCACCAAGTTTCCCAGACATGTTCATCACCGTGGAGCGTCAACACCCACTGGCAAAACAAGGTATTCGTGCACAGGCGGATGGAAGTGGCGTGACAGCTCCAAGCCCAATCCTCACAACATTACAGGAGCCATGGTTGGAGGGCCTGATGGGTTTGATCAGTTCCGTGATGTTCGCACTAATTACAACTTTACCGAGCCAACTTTAGCTGGAAATGCAGTACTAGTTGCTGCGCTCGCATCCTTGACAAGCAATGGTGGGATTGGCATCGATAAGAATTCAATCTTCACTGCAGTTCCACCGCTCTACCCTCCAACCCCTCCACCCCCTCCAGCTTGGAAGCCTTGAGCCGCTAAAAATTTTATCTCCAAGACAAGCTTTTGTTTATACATTATCATTATAGAATTCTTGAGATTTTAATTGAGCTCCTGTTTATATATCACAGAACAATACTGATACGTTCACAACAGAGCAACATCTGGATCTTCATGTTACATTATACGCGCTCTTCTAAACAAACTGTTGCTTTGCTAAACTGTCAATGCAAATGATTCTGTGGAAATGATTAAACTGAACTGGCTTGATTTCACAATTGACCAACTGATTTGGGTACTGTATTTGAAGAACTAGTGGAATCTAATATGCTCAATCAATATGCCTTTAACTAAATGGGAAGTATTTAAAAGACATGAAACCAATCTATCTTCACTAAAAAGTTTGGTTCATCACAATCTTCAAACGATTTAGTGTTCTTCAGAAATTCAGGTGAACTGGGAAAGGTTTCCATTGTAGTCTAGGAATTGTCAGTGTCAAACGCATTGGTCTGTTTATAATTTTCCGGGGTTCATTTGGAGACCCTCAAATCCTTGCCTGTATAAGATTTAAATCCAACTCTGTTTTTCAAATCCAAGAAACCACTTGAGGGAGATTTTCCTTGGGAATATAGCTTATTTTTCTTGAGTATGACTAAAGCTGCTTTATTCCCCAAATTCATAAATACTGTCGACAAGATACCTTGAACATTCATTACTGGTTGAAATACGATGAAAGAGTTTCTCCTTTCATAGTTCTTCCAGTAATGGAATTTGAGTAAAAAACAATGATTAAAAATTGATTTTTTTAATTTTTATATTTTAAAAAACAAATTTTAAATTCAATCCTCCGAGTAAGAAGTATTCAAGGTAAATTCCAACCGTTCAAGTTTATGATTTCTGGGCTCAAATATGATAAGATACAGAAAAAATAAAAAACTTCACCATAAACACTCATCATCCCTTGGAAGTCTCCTTTACTATTCAACCACAAACACTTCAAGAACGAATATATCCAGGATGCATTATTAAGTTAAGTCTGGGGGTGATTTTGAATCAACTGAATTTCACCCTCAAGAATTAGAGACGTGTTTGTAGTCATTACTGTACATAACAAGAACCTGGTTCTATAGGCGCTTCTCGGCCTATTCCAGCTAAAGGAGCTGCGGCAACCCCTCTTTGATTCAACAAACACCTGAAGTGTGCTAACCTTCCAGCAACTTGTTCTGGATCCTTGGCTAGATTGTCATAAGGTGTCCATAGCCGCTCTTCAATCACATAGGAACAGAAAACAGAGAATGAAATCGTTATTTTATAGTGAAGATAAAGTTCTCATTCGAAAGATTAAGCTGAGTAGAGAGCAGATACAAAACAATGGAAGATTTGAGAAGAGCTTATTAAACAAAAGGAAGAAAGATGTTAGAACTTTTTCTCTCCTATAATGATGGGAAAGTTTCTCGAGAAGTATCTCTAAGAGGATTCTACACAAGATCAAAACTAGTCAACTCTAAAAATCACTAAGGAATCACCTGCCTTGGTCCAGGAATGTTAGCAATGATATTCATGTATCAGCCAAAACCACCTTTGGGATGGAAAGGCAGGTCTCTTAATACACAGAAACATCCCCGAATTGTATAGTTTCATGAGCCCTTAATCTCAACAGTAGTAAACTCCCTAAGATTGGGACCAATTTATGCGACTTGGAAGCTAATATGAAATCATATTTATATTATTGTTTACGTCACTGTACAATCCTTTTCAATGACCATCATGCAATACATAATATTGAAAACAAGTGAAACTGCATAACTTCGTGTATTCGGCAATTTCTTTGTCAATTGACATGATATACAATAAATACCTGCAGCAGCTGCAGCACGTGGCCATATGGTTTGTTCAATGTCTGACCCATCCACTGTTTCTCCCCACATGCATACTTCACCCCCAAGAACTAAACTCTGTTGCTTGGGGTTTGTTATATTTGTAAGTGGTTCATTCTTATAGAACTCTTCCCAAGGAGTATCCAAGTGATCTAGATACCATTTGTCCTGGTTGCTCACAATGCACCTCAACCCAGATGCAACCACTTGCTCAGCAACTCCACCTCCAAGCCTGCAAAGAAAATTGCATGCTAAAGATCAAGTGTGCGTGAAATACAAGGACAAGCAAAATTATTATAGTAGTGCAAATACAATCATCGCTAAGATCTATTCATTTGGTGGAAAAGGAGTCCAGAACATATTTGTTTACATAGTGTAATTAACTCAACAATGTTCAATGACTGTCTAATATCTACAGTAATTTTTATTGTGATTACAATATGTGAATTGGTTCGACAATAATTCGCAAAGAGAAAGAGTTCCTGAAGTTTTCATCTAAACATTGATGGACCTGGACCAGGTGAACCAGATGTCACTCTTCAGAACCAGCAAACATGTAAGTAATTAGAATGAATAGTAGCAAGAACAACACTCTTTACCAATTACTACATTTGACTTTTTCTAGCCTATAAAAAATTATTTGTCACAATTAGCACTGCAGATGTACTAAAACATCTTAACACCCTTATCGAGTCAAGTCTAGCTGTATCGATTGACCAAAATTCATATTCTGCACAGGGGAGCTTTTCCCAATTCGATATAATCTTGATTCTAGTCTCTCTCAATACTAGTCCAACAAGCAAATAGACAGTTGCATCATGGATAAATGATGCTTATATTTGTTCATTTACTGATATGCAGGATTTCCATTTTAAGATGCATCTTGAAAGGGTCATTTTATGAAATTATGCTGAAAGTATGGCCATACCAATTGTGCACCACAGTCTTCCGACTCAGTTTATTTCCGAAGTTATTGAAGGTCTCCTCCCTGTTACATTGCACGATTGGATAAGATGCAAGACCAATGAATTTTGATATCTAAACTTACCAGAATTGATTGTACCAGTTAACAATTTCAAATCCATGGGACAAAGCTATTTTCTGTGCCCGCAAGACAAAGTACTGATAAGCTTGCGATCCATTCATTCTATGCTCTTTTAACCTGCAGTTTCAGAATAGTGAAGAATGTAACTGACAGTATCTTGATCACGTCAAGGTCAAACAACATGCAATAGGAATAAGCTTTCATGCCCTCTCTCTTTAGTTACAATTGCATGCTCTTTTAAGTTACATGGAATGGTAGAAAAACAAAAACTAAAAGAAATAGCTGTGAGTCTGTGAGTCTGACATGCTAGTTATTTCTCAGGAAATCCAATAATAGCAGTAAAATAACATTGGCATAGAATGTAACGGTGATGTCAAGTACAGCAAACACACAGTACCCACGTAAATCCACATGAATTAACTACAAACGGAGGAAAATATAGCTGTGAACATCGAGCACGAAGATAATAATGTGATATACTCGGTGTATACATGGAGAAGAAAAATAAGAAACACCGGTTACTTTGCATGTAGAATTCATGGGCTTCTTACCATTTTTTTATGTGGGGAGTTGTTGCCCAGCAACCTGAAAAAGACTCGTACAGTTGCATGTCAATAATGTGAAGCTCCATCTTGATAGATATTTCAAAAATTATGAGCATACAGAAGCAAAGAGCCTGTGGCCCCTATATTTTCATTAACATCAAATAACATGTTTCAACACATACACCCAAAAATAAAGGAAGAAAAGATATAATTAAAGGAAAGAAAATCCCCAGAGGCAAAGTGATGATGATGATTAATGTTCCATAAACAATCAAAACAAAAATGGTGATAGAAAAATGTAACTATTGAACTTACTTGTGTTAACTTCATCACCTCCCAAGTGAACAAACTTGAATTTAAAGACCTTACTGAAATCTGAATGTGAAAATAGTAATCATATTAACCATCCATCCTTTCATTTTTGTTATTCACCCAAATTAAGCTAACTTGCAAATTTACATATATTTTTTTCTTAGTCTTCTGACATGACAAATTATTGATATCAAACCATTGTTCCAAATTGGAAGTACAAGCATTACCTGAAAGAATCCCATCTATCACTTTGAATGTAAACTCATTACTGACATCAAGTGGCTGCTGACAGTCTTTTGATGGCCATAGAGAAGGATAGCCATGCCCCCTAATAACAGGGGAAAATATCATGCAAGTCAGCTGGAGATCATAGTTTGTGATACCATTCTATCACAACAGCCATATTGCATGGAAATGGAAAACATAAAATATTTTTATTGTTTTTGTGAGTCTGCATCTTTTGGCGACAAGGGAAATCTACGAACCAGCCTTGCCACGGGTTTTTAAAATACAATGTCTCAAATTCATGACGATCTAAACTATGCACCAGTCTGAGTTAGCCATAAAGTCTTGCCCATTTGTGGTCTCATAGAAGTACAATTCTAGGAAGGGGACTCTGAAAATAGTTCAGCGCTGTAGCATTATGCATTAAATGGCTACCCCCAGGCCTCATATCTACAATGCCTTGGTCACCAACCTAGACTTTCACCAGATATCACTAGACAATAGCCCTTAACCCTTCTCATGTTTGGCCCTGAAAACCATTAGCTAGCATTAATCATAAAATAGAAGCTTCGTAACCTCAAAACTTTCAAAAACAAACAGTTTTCTTGGATCATTGGATGATATGGAATGGAACATCTAATACAGGTCAACAGAAAGATTCATCATCATCATCAAGTCAAGTGAGCAGTTTCTCAAATTGAAATATGAAAAAATGTTCTGCACATCCTCATGGATTAAACATTACCTATATATACCCCTTGTACTCAAAAAGGTTAGTTGTATTTTCCAATGTGGGATAAAAGACTTTTGAACTTTCTTTTACAATAACAATAACTTTTACAACAAGTTTTTGGTTAAAAAGTTTGCATCCTGACCTCATAGATACATGCACAGTAATTCTTGAAACGAATATAACTGAGACAACAGAGAAAACCACTATATGAGAATGTTACTATTACCATGAGAGAGCATGTCCAGGAACATCAAGTTCAGCTAATACATTGATTCCTCGCCTTTGGGCGTAACTGCATTTTTTTTCTTGACACGTTAGAGATGAAAAAGATACACGAACAATAAGTATGTAGAAGGTGAAGACAGCAGAATCACTTGCCTCACAATTTCAGCAGCATCAGAAAAGGTGTACCGCTCTGAAACTGAATAAGCCCCATCCCACAGCTTTGGAAATGAAGGTATCTCCAAGGGGAAAGATTGGATATCTACAATGTGCCAGTGCAACACATTCTGCATGTGCAACAGAATAAACTCATAAAGGCCAATGACAGGTACCATTTTACAATAGTTGTATTGACCTGCTAACACCTTCCGCAAGGAAAATCTACTTCTCACCGACTAATTTTGTTAATACCACAGCTATCTGAGCTCTTACAACAGGCTAGATGATAAAAATCAATGTAAGGTCAGTGTGGAACAACATTACAGCTTGTTACAAAGCAAACCGTTTCAAGTGCTCCTAATTACAGTAAATTGTTGTGTTAAGGCCATTCTCTGTTCAAAAAGGAGAGAAGACAGGTCATTTAAGCAACAGTTGCCAAATTTCTGTCTCATTTCATGTTGGATAGTTTTCCTGGTGCAAGATCCAAGGCTTAAACACTGCTGCACAAATTACTATTTCCTATCCTTTTTATGGATGCAAGATTTCCCAAATTTCATTAAAGTCCTTCTCAGGGAAGAAGCTAAGTCTGGAAAACTATTTCCTAGAAAATGGTTATGAACAGAAATAGGGATGATACTCCTCGACAAATGCGATCATCAAAACCTCTAATACCTATAATACTAAAAGTGAAATACCACTGATTATTTTCCAGCTAACAGTTGAACAAATATGTAGTTAATCACCAAATACTCTAAAAGATTCTCAGCTATAGATTAGTTAACTATGCATCACATACCAATTTTGCATAGGCCATAGAATCAATTACTTTCTTAATCATTGGCACTGGCTGATAGTGTCTTGATGTATCTGCACAAATTCCACTTGTAAGTCAGTCAAGCACATTAGAATTTGAAAATAAAGAGCGGATTTGAGATATAAAAACAAAATCAACCAAATAATTGGACATCAATCTTTTCAAGTGGCCCTATTTCAGCCTGGGATAGCCCTCCAGACCCATTTCACAAGAAGTAAACTTTCTTCCCATCAAAACCTTCGGTGGTAATTGTCAACTTTATCAAACCAGAAGCTAGTTCATGGAATAATGAACTTAGCTGAGGCTAAGAAAGACATTCATCAAAAGTAAACTAAACATATTACAGAGAAGGACTGCTGAAAACAACTCACCAATCAAGAGCCCTCGATAAGAGAATCTTGGTTGATCAATGATAGTCCACGGGACCATGTGAACTTCAATCAGTCTAGTTGTAAAGTTAAAATGACACAATTGGCTGAATGTCTACAAAATTAATGTTAGACAATTTGGAACTTGGTAGTAATATTGAAAGAGATCCAATTTCATGTCTTAAGGAATAGTATAAAACCTGAAGCCCATGTAACGCCCCATAAACAGTCTGCGCCTGTAATGTTGCCAAACCAAGATTTGAATTGATCAAGCAATTTACATGAATCAAAGCTGAATGATGTAGAACAAACTCAGCATTGACCATTAAATGTACTAATTTGGTGCCTCTTCAGAACATTAGTTCAAAATTTATGAAAAAACAACCATCTATCAGCAAGGTCCCGCTCCATCATTGATTATAGTCATGATAGTGGAAGATTTTATAAAACATGATTTAATGTTACTAGTTCTCTACAATGCATGTTTGATCCGCCTTGTACACAAATACTAGGTTTTAAGTTCACTAGTCTAGACAGGAAATCAAATAGTTCCCTTGAGACTCCTTCCCCTCGTCCAAGAGATTGATACTGGAAACATATGTCGATGCGCTAGCTATACGGAGCAACACACATCCAAATATATCAAAGCTACATTTCAATATAAATATTTGAAAACAATTTTAAGAAATCTCAAATAAAATCAAGCAGCATTTTCTTTCAGGTCTTACTATTTGAACATTATTACAATTGAGTTGGACGGGTGAAAGTTGTTAAACAAAATAGATAAAAAGACACAAAGATATCGGTTGTACCAACCTCAAGATGGACGTAATCTGGCATCTCTGGTGAAGGAACCAGCAGTTTGTATGACTCGGCGACACCATATTGTAACTGTAAAAGCACACGGCAATACAGGGAGGAAGACTATTTATTTAATCTAAATTAAAGGAAGAAGCTCTCCAGATTTCATCCAAAATGCAAAAAAAAAAAAAGAAGAAGAAGAAGCCTTGACTATTGTTTAAATAAAACTTGATGATAGTTACAGCTCATACTTGATTACTTCCTAGCGATTGTTGTATTTAGTGAAAATAAGTTAAAACAAAAGGACTATCAAATTGCACATCACTTTGTATTTCAAGATCTTTTTAACATCCAGGAAAAAAAAACTTTTTGTAAGAAGTTGTCAGCGTTGATAATGAAACTTTTTATACAAGTGGAAAGAAAAGGGGGGAATTGACTTCTTTTTAGCCTGGCTCGAAAGATTCACATTCCCAGACTTTCAAGCATTAATCTTTAGGCCCATGTGAAAGAACTGGTCAGGTGATAATCAGAAAAGAAAAGAAAAAAAAAAGGCTCTGGCTAGAAAGATAATTGATAACCAATCACACAATACCTGGTCATCTGGTGAGAAAATAAGAACTTGAATTCCTTTAATGATGAGAGACTTGTCTACACTAGAAAGATCACCATCAACAACATGGGCAACTTTCACTACATCAAGCATTCTTGTAAAGCCATCCTTCAAAATCCCAGAGCCATCAATGTACTTGCTCCCATCAGTAACTAGCTGAAAATCTAGACTCATGTAAACCCTGTTGTGCCCTCTACTCACCCACTTTGGCATTGGCCATACATTCAACCTGTTCACATTCTTTGCCACAGCAACCCCAAGAAACAAAAACACCACCACTAACCAAGCACTTTTCAGCCCCATCTCAATCTTTACAGCAAAAAAAAAGAAAGAAAAGAAAATAGACCCAGGAAACAGAATCAAGACTGAAGTTCAGATATATAGACACACACTGCATCCATGTGTATCAGTTTACGGTCTACATTCAACTCCTAGCGCTCTAAAAAAACAGAGGATCTTGGGAGGTGAAGAGAAGCGGACAGAAGGGTTGTGGTGGGCTATAGAATTCAAGATAAGATAATGGGATTGACAGATATGTTTATGTTTCCTTTTTGTTACATTTTCATCCTGGAGTTAGTGGTTGTTGCTTTGGCGTGAAAAGCACAGATGTGAGATGCCTTTCCCTCTTTCTTTACTCTCTCTCCCACCTTTTGTTGTCTCAAGAAGATTACAGTAAATCCAAACTCTAATCAGAATCTATTTTAGTTTTCAAAGTCTGATCAAATTTACCGGTCCAAGCAGACTCTAAAGGTTACGGGAGGTAACCAGTTACTTAGTGAGCAGTGAATGCCTGTGAGTGTACAGTGACACGCTCGTGGGTTTAGGGTGTATTTATCATTGTTTTTGCTTTTGTGATTCAGATTGAAAAAAAATAGTTTTAAAAAAAATATTTTTATTGTTGTTCAAAATAAGCAGTGAAGTGTTTGATTAAAACTGTGGTTGAGTTAGCGGTTGAAAAAAAAGTAGTTTTGAGTGTTTGGTTGCCAAGTTTTTCATATTGTTTTTAACTTGTGAAACTACATTAAAATAATATATATATATATATATATAATTTTTGTAAATATTGTAAATTTAATAATTTTTGACATCAACACATCAAATTTATCTAAAAACACAAAAAAAAATAATTTAAAATAAAAAATATAAAAAATCAATTTTTTTCAAAAACCTCTACCAGAAACCCCTTTAGAATCGCACTCAATTAAAAGTTGAATGAATAATAAAGATGAGATTGTGTTAACGTTAAGATTGTGTTAACTTTGTTACGATAATTATTATTATTATTATTAATGAATTTAATTCGCATATGTCATTGTTTGTAGGAATTTGACTACATTAAATTGAATAATCAAATTTAGAGAAACACGTGATTTAATGGTTTTACTGAAATAAAAAACAATCCAACTAACGTATATGAGAGAAAGAAAAACAAAATATATGGAAAATAATAGCCTAAAAAATAATAATAAAATTCAAGATGGAATATTATGAATAGTAATAAAGAAAAACCCCAATAACTTTCGTGCTTATTTCACATTTTGTTTTAAAAGTATTTTTAAAAAAATAATTTTTTTTATTGTTTTAAAACTGATATTAAAATTATTATTTTTAAAATAAAAAATAATATTATAATATATTTTTAAATAAAACTTATTTTATAAAACAAATTTCCAAACATGTATTTATTCTACATAGACGCATGCCCACACGAACCAGCATTTAATTTGATGCAGATGAATGAATTCAAAATATCAGATTTCGTGATTTTGAATCGTGTTTGATATAATTTAGTGAGTCTCACATAAAAAAGCATCAATTTTACAAACTTAGTTTTGAATCAGCGTCTTGGATACTAATTTAGTGTGAGTCTCGACATTTTATTTTAAAAATATTTTTGAAAAATAATATATATATATATATACTTTTAAATATATTTTTTAAAAGAATTCTTTTTTATTTTGATATATTCTTTTTAATATGAATTCACTATTTGTTTTAAATAAAGAAATCTCATCATTATTTTCATTTATATTCACGCGTCAAGTATTAACGGAGAATATTGGATTTTGAATTTCAAAAACAGCAGGGAAATTTACAGTGTATATTAGGATCTTGCCTGCTAAATGACACACTATTTACGGTAAGGAATTTGTTTTCCTAATAAAATGATTTTAAACAAAAATAGATATACAACCAACGAATCCCAAGAGGGTATGGATCTTGCTAGCTGGAAGTGTTGTAAAATCCGTTTCGCCCGGAATATTTTGTTTTGTTTATAAAATTGGGATAAAACTGCGTGATTTTTTGTCCTGGTTTTAATTCCGGTCTGTTCTGAAAATTCCGGTCAGGACGCCTCGGTTTTGTTTCAGGCGTACCGTTTCGAGTTCAAGATTTATTTTTTTATATTTTTAAAAATTACTTTGGACATCTATACATCAAAATAATTTAAATGAAAAAAATCAATTTTTAACTATGCTTGTTAAATTAATATTTTATTTTTTACACATATATAATTAATTATTTATGAACAGTACAACACCGAAACAGCACGCCAGAATGTTTCGAAATCGAAACGTTCCGTTCCAATCGAAAAATCGGAACGACGACCGGAATGGTATTGACAACTATGAGCTGGACTCGCCCCAACACAAGTCAACACTGTTTCTTTTCCTCTTCAAACCAAACAAATTAAAACCAAGCCTGCCAAAGCTATGCTAGATTAAGGGCCTGTTTGTGATGACAATTGCGATAGTTTTTTAAAGTGTTTTTCGTATCGAAATATATTAATATATATATTTTTTATTTTTTTAAATATCATTTTTGACATTAGCACACCAAAAAAATCTAAAAACATCAAAATATATTTATTTAAAATAAAAAACATAATTGATTTTTTGCGGCTCTAGTAGGCGATTTTAAAGTTCTAAACCCCTGTCTATCTAATTTATTATATTTGACTATGAGATAATATTTTTTATTTGGTTTGGTTTTTATTAATAAAAGCAATCAAATCGGAATAAAACCCAAACATGATTGTGTTTAAATCGATTGGTCTTGGCTTGGATTGACTTGGTTTCTAATTAAAAGACAAAAAATACTTTCGATTTTTATTTTATTTTAACCGAGTTTTCTCTTCTCATAATTAACCACATTGAAAGCAAACCATAAAAATTAAACTAGACCGGAAAAATAAAATAATATATAGCATATGTTTTATTGTTTAAACCGGTTCGATTCAGTTTACCAATCTTTACTTGAAAATTGAAAACCAAACTGGCCTGGATCGGAAGTTTTTAAAAACTCTATTATTTTTTAATCGGTTTTTTTCATGTTCTGTTTTTCTAGATTATTTTTTTATTTTATCTATTTAATTAGTTTTACAATTTTTTTTTGTTTACCCCTCCATCTAACACCATCAATAATAAAAAGGGTACACTTCTTCCATGGCATCTTATAAAATTGTAATGCAGAGTTTTTAAAATGTTTTTCAAAATATTTTTACCTAAAAAACATATAGAACTAATACATAATTTTATACTTTACAATAGTCTTGATATAAAAGCCATGTAAAAGAACAACTAAAAAAAACATAGATAATTTTCCTTAAAACCATCAAAATCTTTTTCTAAAAAAAAAAATAGAAGCAAAAATGTTTACTTTAAGCAATACTGCATGTCCTAGTGTATCTTAAATGTCTCCGTACCTGTCAAGTGGTGGCAATAAGACAACACTTCCCGCCTTTTTGCGTGCGCTAATTTGTCAGACGTCAAGAATAAAAGTTATCAATTCAGTTTATTCTCTTATGAAACAGTGTTATTTTTATCTTGATTTTAATTTTGGTCTGTTCTAAAAATTTTAGCTAAAACGTTTCGGTATCATTTTAGGTGTGCTGTTCCGGCTTTAAAATTTTTTTTATTTTGATTAACTTATGATTGTTTTTTTTCTAATTTTGAGATTATATTTATTTAACTTTGTGTTTATATTATATAATTTAAAATTAATTTATCTTAAATTTTAATTATGATGGTTAAAAAAATTATATTTTAATTATATATAAACGGTACAATTTTAAAATATCATACTGAAACGCTATGATATCGAAACGTTATTTTTTAATAAAAAACCAGAAAATTATTGATAAATTTATTATTTACAAATTTATTAAAGATCACCTCCATTCTATTAACTCAGTTGTGATGCCGACAACATGACTGTGTAGCCATGTGCAAGCACCAGTGCACCGCCACCTCTTTTCCCTGGCAAATCATTATATTATCTCGGAAAAGATTGTGCCGCACTAATCAAGATTTAAGTATATTTGTCAGGTAGATTTAATCGTTTTTTTATTTAAATTTATTTTCTAGTATATTTAATTTGTTTTGATGCTCGGATAAAAAATAATCACGAGACTTGGTGGCAGTAAACATTAACTTTAATATATTTGCTTAACTATTTTATAATATTTAGGCGTTGTGTGTTGCTGTGATTGAACTGGTTAACACGTGGTTGCCCGAGCTTATCTGAACTTGTCACCAAGTGGGCCGGGCTTCCGAACTTGATCAATGCAAGAAGGCTCGTGGTATGAAATATGAAGTTGCACGGGTAATATAGAATACCAGGCCTCTGTAGGGCCTCTCGTGTCGTGACACGGGGCACTGGATTTCTCCAGAGACGTGGAAATATAAATATTTAACATGTGTGCACTCATGCCTAACTTTGCCTACAAATTGGATGGTCGTTGACCACTTACACGCATGGAGTTTTATCTGAAAATCCGACAGAAATTTAAATCCAAAGAAAAAAAAACCTTTTTCTCTCTCCAACATATACCGAATCAACCTAACCTCAGCCGAATTGACCGGCCAATAACACTTGTACTGATTGAAAGTGTGATTATGATAGTTTGAAAATATTTTTTATTTAAAAATACATTAAAATGATATTTTTTTATTTTTATAAAATTATTTTTGATATCATCGTATTAAAATGATTTAAAAATATTAATTTTTTTAATTTAAAATAAAAAATTTTCTGATAAATAGCCTCTCTCATTTATAAGAGAAATAAAATCGCGCCAAACACGGTGCCACAGTCCGCATCACAACGTTGGATCGTGAATATGTGACCACCTCACGGTCCGTTCTTCGCGTACCATGTCTGTCCTTCACTGTCTTTAATATCCCGAACAGCATTCTCACCTCGATCGCCTCCCCCTATATTCTCTCTTTTCTCCTCTCAGTTATAACTTACAACCAACCAACTGCAGCACCAGTATCACTCTAAAAAATAAATAAATAAATAAAAATGGACGACGTTTTCTTCTCCTTTCACTCTCCATCTCCCCATCCCAACAGCGATGATGCCTCTTCGTCTTCACCTCCGCCCCGAACACCAAAGATCTTCGACCGTTACTTTTCCTCCTCCTCCTCCTCCCCATCATCATCCTCCGACGATGAAGACGACTTACAGCCCTCCAACCCCAATCCCTCCCTGGAAGCCTCCAGTAAACGCCTAGATTACATGATCCAGTTCCTCGACCGAAAAATCTCCAACAACAACAGTGAGAGTACCTCTAACAACAACGAAAGTGCTCCCCACAGACATAAGACTTCGGCTCTACCAGAATTCATTGGCAAAGGAGGGGGAACCGGGATTTTTCGTATCCCTGTTCGAGCCGCAGACCGTCCACCCAGTCTTGAAATTCGGCCACGTCCGTTGAGAGAATCTCAAACCGGTCGGTTTCTTAGAACGATGGTAACTACCGAGACGCAACTGTGGGGTGGGAGAGAAAACGGCGCCGTTCAGGTCTGGGAATTAAAGGAAATGTACGGTGGGAACGATGAAACGGCTCCGTTTAAGGAGTCTGCGGCGTTGAATTCGGGTTCGGGCGTTACGTGTTTGGTTAGTGATGAAGGGAGTCGAGTTGTTTGGAGTGGACATAGAGATGGTAGAATTCGGTGTTGGAAAATGGATACAGGTCCAGGTTTGGATCGAAGTCGTGTCAAGGAGGTCTTGTCTTGGATGGCACATCGCGGGCCAGTAATGAGCATGGTCATGACTTGTTGTGGTCGGCTGTTCTCCCTGGATTAAAATTATGGATCAATGTTTTGTTATCGTTGTATTTTGATTGAATTTTATTTCGTGTTTTGATTTTAGGGGATTTATGGTCGGGATCAGAAGGGGGGGTTATTAAGATATGGCCCTGGGAAGATCTGGAAAGGGCCTTTTCATTTACCGCAGAAGAGAGGCATATGGCTGCATTGTCAGTGGAGAGGTCATATATTGATATAAGGGACCAGGTGACTGTGAATGGATTCAGCAATGCATTGAATTCTGACGTTAGATACTTGCTTTCTGATAATTCAAGGGCTAAAGTCTGGAGTGCTGGGTACTTGTCGTTCGCATTGTGGTATGTGTTTATTTGACTTTATTTTTGCTTGATAAGTAGCCAGGAGTATCTAATTATGATTTTTTACAAGTTTGTTCTCACTCGTTGGTCTTATGGTAGTTTAGAAACTTCACTACAATGGTATGGTTTTTAAAATGATCCGCAGCAAAAAAAAAAAGAGTGAAAAACACAAATATTCTGCTATGCATCATATTTTGATCTTGATGTTTATCTTGATATGGTCCCTTTTTTCCAATATAGAACTATAGCTTGAAAATTTCTGTCTGTGTTTATTCACAAGAAACTTATGGATCCTAGGGCTTGTGCATTATCTCATGGCATGGTATTGGTGTCACACCCCATCCTCTCCTAATACTTTGGTAATGCATCTTAGTATCTTTGATTATATTTACTTTAGAATTGTGCTTATAGCTTGCTAAGTAAACCAGCCTCTCTAATTGCTTCTTATTGTTGCCTAAACAATTAAATTTGCCAACCAATCATGTATTGACAAGCATACACACCCTAATGTCCAGTAAACAAACTTACATGACATCTTGTTGTTTTGTCTTCATCAGTCACTTATATTTTAAATCTTTGTACATAGTTGTCCTATTGATCAATTACACACTTAAAGTGTTCATGCATGATATGTTTACATATGCATTTACATGTTTAATGAACCATACTGAAAATCTAACCTATGAAAGATAGAATAGCGCCACTTAAGTTAAACTTTAAGCTAGGATTCCAAAAACACCTCGGTTGGTAGCCTATCACACGAGCCCTCTTTCAATCTCACTTTTATTCTCTAAAAATAATTTATTGTAAATGATTAAAGAAATAAGCATGGGAAACTTCGTAAGTTTGCAACATATATGCCCAACATTATATTGACATAATGTTTGCACAAGTAAACATGTAAGACAATTGGATGTCCATACCTCATATCCATATACTACTCAATGGAAGCACATGTAGCACATAGGTGGCCATAATTTCATGTAAAGCAAGCTTCACTATTTTCATATATCACGTGCAGTTATATCAACACAATATTTGGACTAAATCATAGCTTTTACTTTAAAAGATCACTCCGTACTTAAATCTTTCACAATCAAACTCTAATTTAGCAAATATCATATGAAGTTTCCATTGAAAACTAAGGCTATACATATATATTCTAAAAATCCAGCTAACATTTAAAGAAATTCTTCAGACATAAAAGTTTCTAAAACAATAGGATTTATGCGTACTTATCAATTTAATCACTAACCTTAAGCTTTAGCCCCTTTTCCCTTACTTTTCCCTTTACTTTCTATTCTTTCCTTTTATAACCTCACATCTATCTTCTTCTTTATTTCTTCTAACAATTTTATTGAATTTAAGCCCTAATAATTTACAATTTGTTCTTGGAATTTATGATTTAGTAATGTTAGTTTGTAGGATGGTGTTAAGCTCTCTCTTAGGTTCAAGAAATGTAAGAAAAGATGTAAAAAGTTCTGAAGATTTTGAAGGAAAGCACATCTCTACCTTCCTTTTGATACCTCATGAGCATGACATGCCAAAACGTGTCCTCCACCTACTTAATTATGCAAAATTTATCGTACTTCACCTAGTTAAGTTAGTAATTGCATTTTGAACCTTCTTAGTTCTTTGGCTTTCCCCCCCAAATATTCTCTAATCTCACATTATCTAAAGAAATCATCAAATATAATCAAATGGAAATTTTGGGGTTTTACAATTGGAACTTCGTCAGCCCATTAGGTTCCCTGGTCTCTATGTTCATGTTGGCTTTATGCATTGTGAATGGACTTGAGAGTAGCCAAATAGAATACAATCTTTCTCAGCTTAAGTCTTTTCATATTATATTTTATTCTTTTGCATGGGTTATATCTTATAATGTGAGCAAATTTGATAATATCTGGTGTAAATATGTGGAGTTCGAAGCCATGTTGAATATGAAGATAGCAGATGATAAGCAATGAGAATCAACAAGAGAAACAAACCCTGGAGAACGAACTTA
>CM063595.1:4116873-4132121 GCA_032356905.1 Salix exigua | reverse complement strand
ATCCAGGACCTAAGAGCAACTCCAGCAGTGAAGGCAAATGGAGTGGCAAAAATAAAATATTATTTTTTATAGCATTTTTGTGTTACTATTCATGCTCCAATGGGACATGTATATGGATAGGTAAAAATAATAGCATCTTATGGAGAGGAAGGTAAAATCATGGCCCCACTTGGGGCCACCTTTTTTATATATTATAATATATATATATATATATTAGAAAATAATGTAATTATTTTAAAAATATTTGTTTTTATTTTTAATTAAAAATACTTTAACAAGAGAGTAAAAAATTATATATAAAATTAATAATTATATTGTTGGAATGTTTTTTAAAAGCAATTATTTAATTATATAACTTACTCTTATTAATTGTATAATTAATTGCATAATTAAATTACATACAAAATAATTACACTATATTTAAAATAATATAAAAATAAATGGCTTTTGTATAATTAATTGCATAATTAAATTACATACAAAATAATTACACTATATTTAAAATAATATAAAAATTATATAACTTACTCTTATTAATTGTATAATTAATTGCATAATTAAATTACATACAAAATAATTACACTATATTTAAAATAATATAAAAATAAATGGCTCTCCAAAATGGCTTTTACCACTGGAGCACACATCAATAAAAAAGCCATAAATACACTATTTAAAATGCTATTTTAGAGATTTGCCTCTCTAAAATAGCATTCTCCAATAGAAGTCAGAGCAAACCAGCCATTTCACACGGGGTCAATGCCGTCACTTTAACGATCGGAAGGCCGGAGGAACGTCCTCTTCAGAAATTTCATAAATTCAGGTGGGCGAGTCCGTCGGTTTGATTCTTAATTAGGCTTTCTTCAGAGAAGGGAAACGTTTAAAAAATAACCAAAAATGAATTATATAGATCTGGTGGGAATCAAGAAAGTCAGCCGATCAGGAATCGTTTATAAAATCCCACTCGCAATCATATAACAACGATGCCGGGGAACAGGATAAATTTTACAATTTATATAGAGCATTGCCGTTTCCCCGCCCAAAATCAAAGAAATCTTGCTATTTTTTTATATTTATAAATAAAAGGCCCCAAAATTAAATTACACAGAGAATAAATAAACCCTATCAGATCATAGTATAGGATCGGACATGGATCACAAGCGTGCCATTGATGAACAGAAAGTCTCGGCTCGAAGGACTTGTGAAATGGTTAGCCAGTCTGCTGCACTTCACAATCTATAGCAATTAGTTTCCTAGCTCGGACTATAAAGGCATGGTTTGTCAGGACTGGATTTTATAACAAGTTGAATTATCAAAAATACATAAATAATTAAATAGAAATATATTTAAATTTATATTTGAAAATTGTTTTTTAGAGTTGTACGGATGATCTTCTAAATTGACACGTTTTCCTTTGAGAACCTTTTATTCTTTGTATCTTAATTTTATTTTCTTTCGAATGATGAGATGTCAATGAGAGTACTGCACGATGTGTAATTTAGGGACAATGAAACAAGTTATCATTTGATATTCATGTCTTTTAACATTCTTATTTTTTGATATTTCTATTTTATTTCATTACTAAAATAGTAATAACTCTTTAATCTCTACAAATTAAAAATTCACATCCTATTAGATACATTAAAAACTCAATTGTCTAAAAATAATTAACAGAACATTTTTAATTAAATTTTATTATATTTGACAGTCCACAGACACATAATTATTCTCATATAAGCTCAATGATGGATGAATGATCCAACTCGGTTAGCATCAATCATGTCTCGATCCTTTGTTAGAGCATTAACTGTTATAGTAGAATCAGATTCAAGTATCAGGTTTTTTATTCCCATGCCCCGCACATGCAATGCCTGTATTTCATTTGCTGCAACCATCAATGTTTAATTTCACCCACTGTAGAGAGGGGTATTTCCAGCAAACCATATTGACCTGCTTGTTTTCCGGCAAACCATATTAACCTGCTTGTTTTCCGGCCGGGAGTCAACGCCCCAGACCTTGCTAATTTAATACCATCGATCATCCCCGGAATACAGGTCAAAGGGCTTGAGATGAAAGAAGAAGAAGCACCAAATACTCTTCTATCATTCCTCCATCTCCAAAGATGGTGGTAGCCCAGCCTTGGATGAGCTCGCCAGTAAAGAAATGTGTTCTATCCCCAGGTCGAAGAAGGGCAACAGGGATCTGTAGCAAAATGTCTGCGAGCTCTGTTTTCATTAGCCGTGATACTGTCGTGAGCAACAGCCGCAGGAACGTCTTGATCCGTTCTGGCCCCTCCCATCTCCATAATAATTTCCGCAGAGAAATCATAACCTGTTGATTTGAGCTAACTATGTATTTTCCATCCTGTCTCAAACTCAAATATTCATTTTTTTCACAAAATATTAAAAACCATATAAATGAATCCAATACTTTCAAGTTCCAAGTCCCTTGAATCTCATTTACTTAAAGTATTAAACCAAACTGTGTTTATCAGTGCAAACATGGCATTGCTACTGCAGGGCAGGTGAGGCATCTAGTTTAGCATCTCCTTTCATATTACAGGTGTTTTGTGATTAAGACAGGAGAAAAAACTTGTCAACTAACGGCCCAAGGTATAGTCTAGATTAATTTATTAGGAATTTCATGAAGAGCTTGCTTCTGGGAATTTGGCACTCTTCGGTACCGCGTCATTAGGCATGATAGTTGAGAAACTGAGGAGAGATTTGAGGATTATGAAACGATAAAGTTGCTATCAATGAAGAAGAAGTCTCACCGGACTACTTGTTTATCCTAAGAACTCTTGGTAGTTTCAGATAGTTTCAGATATGCAGTGACTAACTAACGGTCAATAAACAATATGATTTATATTGTTATTTAATATATTCTTTAACGTAACCGCTAGGTTAATAAGACTATGATATCATATTAAAGCTGTGTTTGTTTTCTGAATTCACTTTCCGGAAACTACTTTCCCAACTTTTCGTGTTTATTTGCTTTCTGAAAAGTTGGTCAACGGAAAACACTTTCCAGTCAAAGAAAAATTTGGCTTGGTTTTCAGGAAACTGTTTTCTAGAAAATTTGGATGGAAAACACTTTCTGAAAGTTGTGAAAAATTTAGAAATGTCATTATTTGCTAATTATATCAAATTTGATCCTCGAACTTTTGATTACTATATATAATTTGTTTTGAATATTTATTTTTCAATTCCATCTCTTAAAATTTAATTTTTATATTAATTTTGTTCATTATTTTTATAATTGTTTTTGTTTTTTCTTATCATTTTTTTATTGAAATTTTTTATCTTTCAAATTTGATCCTCATTTTTTTTATTGTTACTTATTTTATTTGAAATAATTTATGAAATGTTAATTATTATAATTTCAATTTATTCACCTTTTATTTTATTTATTTTATTTTTTAGATTAGATATCTATTATTTTGATTATTATTTATTTTATTTGAGATAATTTATGAAATTATATATTTTTAAAATTTCATTGTAGTATTCTGAAATTTTTTAAAGAGGAAAATACATGTATACCCTTGGTGGATAGAATTAGGAAAAATTAGGTAAAGGGTGTTGTAGTAATTGTACAAGCTAGTAAATATAAATTGAAAAGAAAAGGAAAAGAAAAGAAAAGAGAAGTAATCTGAAATTTGAGAGTGAGAATCGGAAGAGAGGAAGAAAGAAGAAGATGAAGAGAAAAGAGGGAAAGAGAAGAGGAAGAGAAAAGAAGAAGGAGAAGTAAGTTGTTAAGGTAATATGTGTGTTTATTTATGTATAAATATGATTATTAGATATGATTTGGTTTGTATTGATTGTTAGGGTTTGAGAAATTTATTTGGGTTTGATTGAAGAATTAATAGAGATGTTAAGGGTTGAAAGTGTTGGGTAATGATTTAATTAGTTGATTGTAGATGATTTTGAAGTTTTGAGATGTTTGGTTTAAGAAAATATTGAGAAAAATGGTGAATTAATGTTGAGAAAATTGAAAACCCTTGCTGGAAATTCTGGGTTGAGGTTGAAGATGACAAAATGTCATTTTGGTCCTTTTGTGAAAATTACAGCTTGGTCCCGAACTTTGGAAAAATTACAGTTTGGTCCCTGGGGTGAAATTAGAGATTCTGGACAGAATTGAGGATGAATTATGGACAAAATTTCAGTATAGTGGTGAATTTAATAGGAGTTCAATTTAGTCCTTCAATTTGGTAAAATTACGATTTGGCCCTAAAAATATGAGAAAAATTCAGAATGGTCCCTAGATGAAATAATAGCATTTAAGATTGGTTTGATGGATAGTTGAAGTTCATTTGATGGATTATTATCAATTTTATGAGTTAGGTATTTGGAATTAGATTTCGGAAGAAACCTTTGTTTTAGGTTTTACAAAGAAATGGATAGTTTGATTCAAAAACACATAGAATTATGATTTGAACTCTTAGATATGTTATTAAAAGTATTTTACTTCTTTTGAGTCATTTTGAGTATATCTTCTTTTATATATTCAGATAATCCCGATATTCTACTCACGGGACATCAAGAAAGTTTCGCCAAACATTCTGCTTTGGAACTTGTTTGCTTTTGAGTTTGGTGAGTGGATAATATTTAATATGCATGAGAAATAGTATAAATATTTGAATTTGCTAGTATGAATTGGATTATGCTTTTTGATAATATATACCTTGATTATATTCTGATACGATAAAGCATAATCATTTGTTGAATATAAGTTCTTGATATGAGCCTATATCTGTTTGTGATATGATAACTCCTCATTTGATCGATATCATGAGTTGAGCCTTGAGATATGAATATGTCTGTTTGATTATGATATATATATGTACCTACGGTATGCCAGTCAGAATACCCATGCTAACAGGGGAATGTTAGTCTTTGTGCACATCGTATCTGAAATCCTAGTTGGTCGGGGAAGTCACCAACCTGTGTGGACTGATCATCCCACAGTACGGAGCCTCATGCTCATTGCATTCTGATTTTCTGACGAGCTTTACCTATTGAATTCTTGTTATGACCTATTTGAGAAGCAATCACATGTTTGTTATGGCCTATTTGAGAGACTGGTTGTAAGAACTTCGAGCCTATTTGTTAATATACTTCTCTTTGCTATATTTATCTCGTATGTGTATATTGGATATTATCTACTCACTGAGTTGTTGAACTCATCCCCTCATTATTCATTATTTTCAGGATCGTAGCTTGCTAGCAGGTCATTTTGTCCTACTCTTGGAACCTGCTATTTTGGTTGTACTTGATATTTTTGTTCATATGGCTAGTTAGTGCTCCACAAGTAAAACCATATGTAATCAACTTGTGTGTAAGGACAATCGAATTATGTTATAAGTTTACTTTGTTATTTCCGACACTTGAATTATGTCCGACACTTGAATTATGTAATGAAGTCTATTTTGATATTTTCGCTGCGTAAATTCTGAAGTTGAATGATAAGTTTGTGTGTAAGTTTGGGTTCGCATAGGTGTAGGACCTTGGAGGGAGACCATGCCTATGTGCCGGTCACGGATCCGGGACTCGGGTCATGACAAAGATGGTATCAGAGCTAAATAAATAAATAAATAAATAAATAAAATAATAATTAATAAAAAATAAAAATAAAAGAGTGTGCGATGAAACTTTGTATCAAGCTAAAAAAAATAGTTAATTTATAATATGTGGAGCATTAGGATCCGTATTGTCTTGTTTGTTATGCTTGAAATTCTGAACTCTTATCTAGCATGTCTTCTTGATTCCTTGTGTCTTCTATAGATAAGTTTTCCGATAATGAATTGATAACTATTGTGCTATTTGTTTTGACATGACAAGTGTATATTATTTTTTTATATATAAGATATGTCGAGGAATAGGCGTATAGCTGATACTATTATAGTAGGTGACGATCAAGATGATGTCCCTATTGTACAATTGAGGAATACTAGGCAAAGAAGAGGAGGTGCTCCAGCGCCTCAATATGTTGAAGAGATACCTCCACCAGGGCAGGAGGGGACTTATGAGGTTGAAGAGGAAAATGAGGTTGGTGAAACAGGTGCAGAACAGGCTGCCACTGAAATAATGACAGAGTTGCGGCAGCTTAGCAGGACTATGCGAACTTGGATGGAATCTAATATGGGGGGAGATAGGAGAAGGGATAGAGATGTACCATCATCATCTCATACTGTTCATGGGGTAAATGTGCCTTTGAATGACTTCATGAAGTTGACACCTCCTACCTTCACTGGGATGAGTAGTTCAAAAGATCCTCAAAGATTCCTTGATGATATATGGCGTCGATGTGAAATTTTGGGATGTACAGACCATCGAGCTGTAAGTTTGGCGTCATTTAGGTTGGAGGGAGATGTGGCAATTTCTTGGTTTGAGTCTAGGAAGAGAGCAAGACCAACAGAGGCTCAATGGACATGGAATGAGTTTAGCACCATGTTCTTAGAGAGATTTCTCCCTCAGAGTGTTAGAGATGCTCGGCTTTATGAATTTGAGAGGTTATCTCAAGGGAGTATGACGGTTGATGAATATGATCTAAAGTTCACCCAGTTGTCTAGATATGCTGAATATCTTCTACCTACAGAAGAGTGGAGAGTCAAAAGGTTCATAAAAGGGTTTAAATCCTCTATATTCATAGCGATGGTGTCCCAGGTATTTCCATTGTACTCCTCAGTGATTGACTGCGCCAGACAGATAGAGGCGCGAGAATTTGAGGACATAGTTACAAGTCAGCCTAAAAGGTCTAGAGAAGAGGGTCATTTTTGTAGACAAACTAGGAGGATCGAGTGTAGGTCCGTTTAAAGGGAACAAAGTGGTCGTCATGATTTTGGGGTTCAAAGGAGGTTTAGACCAAGAACTACTATTAGTGGCTCGAGTAATCAAAGTGGTAGTAGTGGTGCTCGGAGTTATGGCCAAAGTTCAGTTCAAACTGCACCTCGTAACTCATTTGTTCCATTTGGGGACAATTCTTTATGCCAATACTGTGGAGGAGGTCATAAGGGTGCAAAATGTTATAGAATGACCGGAGCTTGTTTTAATTGCGGTCAGCTAGGCCATAAGATTAGAGAGTGCCCTAGGAGACAATCATTAGCTTCGAGGGCATCTAGTTCACTCAACAACCTATTCAGACACCATCGACGAACCAGTCTATAACTCATGGTAGTAGAGGTTTTAGTGGTCATGGTCAGAGAGGTCAGATGCAACAAGATCAGGGACATGCTAGGGTCTTTGCCTTGACTCAGCAGGATGCTCAGCCATCCAACATAGTTGTCTCTGGTATTCTTCTTGCTTGCTCTTTTAAAGCAAAGGTTTTGTTCGATACTAGTGCAACTCATTCATTTGTGTCCCTATATATTATCATGAGATTAGATAAACAACTAACTCGTTAGGATTTCTCAATTCTATTTATATTTCCATGGATGAAGAGAATTAATACTAGTGAGTATGTGTATCCAAACTGTGAGAAAGAAATTGGAGATAGAATTTTTATGGGGCACTCGAATGTTTTAGATTTGATTGATTTTGATGTGATTTTGGGACTTAATATTAATGAAGTATATGTATCAAAATTGTGAGATAGAAATTGGAGATAAGATCTTTATGGGAGACTTGAATGTTAGATATGATTGATTTTGATGTGATTTGGAAATGAACTAGTTGTCAAGCATAGGGCTTCAGTAAATTGTTAAGAATAAGGAATGAAAACATTTCAAAAATAGCTTTTAGAACTCCAGTATCATCATTCAATTGAAGAAGCGGCATGGGAACTTAAGGATAAGATGTGTGAGAAATACCGTCATCTTTTTGACAATCTCGGTACGTATTCAAACATTTATTTAGTTTCGAGGACGAAACTTTTATAAGGTGGGGAGATTGTAGTATTCTGAAATTTTTTAAAAAGGAAAATACATGTATACCCTTGGTGGCTAGAATTAGGAAAAATTAGGTAAAGGGTGTTGTAGTAATTGTACAAGCTAGTAAATATAAATTGAAAAGAAAAGGAAAAGAAAAGAAAAAGAGAAGTAATCTGAAATTTGAGAGTGAGAATCGGAAGAGAGGAAGAAAGAAGAAGAAGAAGAGAAAAGAGGGAAAGAGAAGAGGAAGAGAAAAGAACAAGGAGAAGTAAGTTGTTAAGGTAATATGTGTGTTTATTTATGTATAAATATGATTATTAGCTATGATTTGGTTGGTATTGATTGTTAGGGTTTGAGAAATTTTTTTGGGTTTGTTTGAAGAATTAATAGAGATGTTAAGGGTTGAAAGTGTTGGGTAATGATTTAATTAGTTGATTGTAGATGATTTTGAAGTTTTGAGATGTTTGGTTTAAGAAAATATTGAGAAAAATGGTGAAATAATGTTGAGAAAATTGAAAACCCTTGCTGGAAATTCTGGGCTGAGGTTGAAGATGACAAAATGTCATTTTGGTCCTTTTGTGAAAATTACAGCTTGGTCCCGAACTTTGGAAAAATTACAGCTTGGTCCCTGGGTGAAATTCGAGATTCTGGACAGAATTGAGGATGAATTATGGACAAAATTTCAGTATAGTGGTGAATTTAATAGGAGTTCAATTTAGTCCTTCAATTTGGTAAAATTACGATTTGGCCCTAAAAATATGAGGAAAATTCAGAATGGTCCCTAGATGAAATAATAGCATTTCAGATTGGTTTGATGAATAGTTGAAGTTCATTTGATGGATTATTATCAATTTTATGAGTTAGGTATTTGGAATTAGATTTTGGAAGAAACCTTTGATTTAGGTTTTACAAAGAAATGGATAGTTTGATTCAAAAATACATAGGATTATGATTTGAACTCTTAGATATGTTATTAAAAGTATTTTACTTCTTTTGAGTCATTTTGAGTATATCTTCTTTTATATATTCAGATAATCCCGATACTCTACCCGCGGGACATCAGTAAAGTTTCGCCAAACATTCTGCTTTTGGAATTTGTCTGCTTTTGAGTCCGGTGAGTGGATAATATTTAATATGCATGAGAAATAGTATAAATATTTGAATTTGCTAGTATGAATTGGATTATGCTTTTTGATAATATATACCTTGATTATATTCTGATACGATAAAGCATAATCATTTGTTGAATATAAGTTCTTGATATGAGCCTATATCTGTTTGTGATATGATAGCTCCTCATTTGATCGATATCATGAGTTGAGCCTTGAGATATGAATATGTCTGCTTGATTATGATATATATATGTACCTACGGTATGCCAGTCGAATACCTATGCTAACAGGGTAGTGTTAGTCTTTGTGCACATCGTATCTAAAACCCTAGTTGGTCGGGGGAGTCACCAACCTGTGTGGATTGATCATCCCACAGTACGGAGCCTCATGCTCATTGCATTCTGATTTTCTGACGAGCTTTACCTATTGAATTCTTGTTATGACCTATTTGAGAAACCATCATATGTTTGTTATGACTTATTTGAGAGACTTGTTGTAAGAACTTCGAGCCTATTTGTTAATATACTTCTCTTTGCTATATTTATCTCGTATGTGTATATTGGATATTATCTACTCACCGAGTTGTTGAACTCATCCCTCATTATTCATTATTTTCAGGATCGTAGCTTGCTAGCAGTGTCATTTTGTCCTACTCTTGGAACCTCGCTATTTTGGTTGTACTTGATATTTTTGTTCATATGGCTAGTTAGTGCTCCACAAGTAAAACCATATGTAATCAACTTGTGTGTAAGGACAATCGAATTATGTTATAAGTTTACTTTGTTATTTCCGACACTTGAATTATGTCCGACACTTGAATTATGTAATGAAGTCTATTTTGATATTTCCACTGCGTAAATTCCGAAGTTGAATGATAAGTTTGTGTGTAAGTTTGGGTTCGCATAGGTGTGGGACCTTGGAGGGGACCATGCCTATGTGCCGATCACGGATCCGGACTCGGGTCGTGACATTCATTCTCATTCAATTTTTTAATTTGTAAGATTAGTTCCTCATTATTTTAATAAAATTGAAAAAAAAATTAATTTATCAATAAATTATTTTCTAGTTCATTTTCCATAACACAAACAAGTACTGGAAAATGTTTTCCGATTCATTTTCCATAATACTACTAAACATCGGAATTCACTTTCCAAGTAATTCACTTTCCAAAAAAATCACTTTCTAGCAAACAAACAGGCCCAAGAAACTATTTTACTATCAAATACAAACTGAAAAATTCATCATTTGATACCTACCGCTGGTTCTATGC
This sequence comes from Salix exigua, assembly GCA_032356905.1. Classification (NCBI taxonomy): domain Eukaryota; kingdom Viridiplantae; phylum Streptophyta; class Magnoliopsida; order Malpighiales; family Salicaceae; genus Salix; species Salix exigua. Next base: position 4,121,872 of record CM063595.1, on the reverse strand, counting down.
CTAAATTGGTATGGTGACTCGGTTCAAAGGTATTCTACAAGCACTCCGTAAAATTACGCGGTAATATCTTGCATTGCAGGTTTCAGGTTTAAGTCAGAATATATTTATCTTGTAAGAACTTATAATAATTGAAGTTTTACTCGTTTAATCTAGATCCATAAAAAAATATCTAAAACAAATGATCCTCGTATTAAAAACAAATACAATCGTCCGTTTTCCAAACAATATTGTAGGAATGGAATTACTCTATATGCTGTCACAACGTACAAAATATGTCTTTGAATTTCATATTCGAAGAAGAAAGGGATATGTAAGATATGAAATCATGACATGCCAACGAACTTAAAAATTGAGGCACTGACAAAAGAATTGTAGTTAATTATATTAAAAAATAGCTGTCCACATGATTAGTTTCCAATATGATAAACGTCATATGATATTGACTGAGCCAGTCTTCATTTTTCAATTTATTTATAAAGAGACTCGAGCAATGTTCTAACGGTTGACTAAGATCACTCCATGCCAATTATATATATATAAAATCATATCACATCGAGCGAGCACCATATTGTTCGCTTTAAATTTCCATTATACCTCTTTCGTTCATCTTCCTTCTTTCCCTCGAACATGTCAAGAGAATTAAAATATGACGATCAAGAAATGTGTTCTGTCCCCAGGTCGAAGAACTGCAGCCCATACATTTCTTGCTCGCCTTAACACATGCAAATCAGATTCGGATGGCGGGGGCAAAGTTGTCAAAATCGTGATTTTGACACCAATGGAAGTTGTTTTTAAACGCGGAATCGTAAAATCGTGCTTGAAATTTACCGTACAAAAATCGTAAAATCATAATTAAATTCAGAATGATTTTTTATGGTTTTTGTTTGATTTTAATTGGATTTGATTTTTCTACCCCATTTAATCAATTTTGTTGTTTTGACCCGCAAAATCTTGACCCGCAAAATCGTATGATTTTACAAGTCAACTCGCGAGTTTAACAACAATGACCGGGGACAGTCCCTACAACAGGGATATGTAGCAAAATGTCTGCAACTTCTGTGAGCAACAGTTCACAGGAACTTCTTGATCCGTTCTGGCCCCTCCAGTCTCCATATCAATTTCCGCAGAGGAGCCATAACCTGTTGATTTGAGCTAACTTCCATACGTGTTGAAAATAATTGACTCATGCTAATTGTTTCCAGCACAGATTGAGAAAACGATTAACAGGAGAAGAAAGTGCTATGCATTTTCTATCCTATGTCTCAAACTCAAAAGTTTGTTTTTTTCACAAAAAAATAAAAATACTTTCAGGTTTCAAGTCCCTTGAATCTCTCTGTTTTTAGTGAAGATAGATTGGTTTCATGTCTTTCAAATACTTTCCATTTAGTTAAAGGCAATTGATTGAGCATATTTTATTCCACTAGTTCTTCAAATACAGTACCCAAATCAGCTGGTCAATTGTGAATCAAGCCAGTTCAGTTTAATCATTTCCTCAGAATCATTTGCGTTGACAAATTAACAAAGCAAATATAAGCTGTCAGAGATTAAATTTTTAGCAGCTCAAGGCTTCCAAGCTGGAGGGGGTGGAGGGGTTGGAGGGTAGAGCGGTGGAACTGCAGTGAAGATTGAATACTTATCGATGCCAATCCCACCAATGCTTGTCAAGGATGCGAGCGCAGCAACTAGTACCGCATTTCCAGCTAAAGTTGGCTCGGTAAAGTTGTAATTAGTGCGAACATCACGGAACTGATCAAACCCATCAGGCCCTCCAACCATGGCTCCTGTAATGTTGTGAGGATTGGGCTTGGAGCTGTCACGCCACTTCCATCCGCCTGTGCACGAATACCTTGTTTTGTCTGTGGGTGTTGACGCTCCACGGTGATGAACATGTCTGGGAAACTTGGTGCCATACCCCACCACATAGCTCATTTTCATGGGGTTATCGCCTAGAATGTAGTTGATCTGAGTTGAAAACAATCACGGGAAGATTATTCTACTAGGAGATAGAAAGAGTGCATCAGGCAATTTCAAGAAGAACAGCCGTATTTTGTGGATGTGGCATAGCCTAATTGATATTATAACACCCGTCTGAAGAGGAGTTCCGAAAGTTGAAATCCCCCTTCCTAAAAACTAACAGATGATTTGGTGCCAATCTGAAACTGGCCAGAATTCCAATTTAAGTATGAAAACACGAAGTTTTTTTCATGGTACATGACTCTGATCAGCTGTGTATATCAACATTTCTTTCTTTAACCAATTCTTACTGTGGGTCAACATTTTAGAGTTGACTTAGCAATGCTGGGTATTTATCACCTACAACTAGCAAGTTACTCCATCTTGATACAGAGTGATTCAGAAGAAAAGGCTACCTGTGACGTGGCGAAACTCCGAAGAAGGTCCAGTGAGATAAATTGGGGACCGCAATATAATCCTGGAACTCTGGTAGCATTCAGATAATCGACATAGAGTGATGCTAAGAAGGCAGTATTAGCCACAAACTGAAGAGGTCGTGGCCTTCCTTGGTTTAGTTTGATCATTCCTCCTGCAAGATTTTGAAAACTCATCAGAAAAACCAAAAAAAAAAACACATAAAATTACTGGACCGTGATCCATTGAAGCAAATAGTATCACTTAGTCAAATGGTTAAAGAGCAAGATCCGATGTATGTACCTTTAGTCCAGTTGAAAACATTGAATTTCTGGAAATAAGAGCACATGTTAAGTCCTGTCTTTTCATGATACTTCATCAACATCCCCTCATATTGATATCCTGAATTCAAGAATAACCTGTGCCTTGTTAACAGCAGCATAGCTGCTGGTAACTTATTGTCCCAACTCGGTACACTCAAGTAAGAAACACGTGAAAATGCCTTGGAGTGCTTAGCGAAGCCTGGTTGAGTTGCCAATTCAAGGTAGCTAATGTTTCCGGTGGCATAGTACAACCAAGTAGCACCCCAAATGTACTCATCATAATAGCCACTGGAGTTGTAGTAAGTTGCAATGTAATCATTCCTAGATGAATATGCTCTCCGTCTTGCAAAATCCCTGGCAAAGGCATATAATTTCGCTGCACCTCTCACAAGCTTTTCTGAATAGGCTTTATTGTCTCGGAATACTATTGAGGCTGCAGCCAAGGCTGCTGCCATTTCTCCGGCAAGGTCAGGGCCTGAATTTACAACTTGGACAGGCCTAGGATAGTCCATATCTTCAGGTCTTTGCCAGCAGTAATGGTCATCTGGAACTCTGGAGCCAATTCGAGATCCACCAACCTGGGGGAAGAACACGAAAACGTCACACTAATAAGCAACAGTAGAATGGTTTCGAAGTCTTAGTAATTGGAAATATTGTCTAGTGCACATAACGTTCATTTTGAATTAAGAAAATTACCTGGCAGTAAATTTTGTCAATTTTGCCAGCACTGGAGTTGAAGGTTAACAGCAAGTAATCAGTACCCCACCTGATTAGATCTCTGGTATGCTGGTACTCGCCAATGGCCTCATATTTCTGCCTGTATTCAATGACACTCCAGCTCAACATTGTCATGGCAAATGCCATGGGAAAATGAAACTTGGCGTTGTCTCCAGCATCATAGTATCCTCCAACAAGACCTTCTTTAGAGAAACCAGTACCGTTTCCATCTTGTAGCCCTGAATCTCCTCTCCATGGAATCCCGTTGTTCTTGGGCAATTTACCAGCTGCACGCCACATTCATTGATGGTTCTCCCAGTTAACACTTGTCAGTTCTGTAATACAACTTCAGTGCACAAACTACCAATGGCTAATTATAGCTGTTACATGACTACATCTTCAAAATTGGGATCTCAAGTTTACAGCCGAATGGCTTGGTCATCGAATTCCCATGTTAGAGTGGCTTAACTAGTAGTAAAATTCTATATTTCATTTCTTTCTTTTGGGACGTGAATAAAATAAAAGTAAGGTCCCGTCTACTTGAAAACTAACCCTCTTGGAGAAGAAAAAAGAAAAGAAAAGCAGTAACGTGTGTCTTGACTTACATTTTTGGGCATTGAAGAAGAGAAGAGCTTTCTGGAGGGCAAGAGTGTAATTGTAAGCAGGAGGAGGCTTCGACTCGTGATTTGGCAAAGTCTTGGCTAGGATGGTAGGGGGTGTAATAAGAAGAAGCTGAAAAACAAAGGCATAGAGAGTCCACTTCCAGGCTGCTTTATGGCTACAAGATACGCAGCCCAAGTCCACGTACTTCTTTTTCTTGGTCTCTTGAGGGTACAATAACCAGCTCTGCTTCGTCTCATCTAGATGATTGTGTTGGGGTTGCAGGGCTGCCTTGTCCCACTCTATGTGGCGACTCTTCTCATCGTCGGTTGTCGATTCTGCTCCACTGTAAATCTCAAACGATCCTCCCCAGTGGTTTGCTGAATGCATTTTTCCTGTTTTCTATTCTTTTTCGAGGTTATGTGTCTAGTATATCGACGATTGTTCTCTTTTCCTGCAACTCCAGTAAGCAAAGGTGGAGGGGGAAAGAGAGGTTGAAGAAGAGAAAGAGAAAGAGGAAGATACATAGATCTGGCGGGAATCAAGAAAGTCAGCTATATCTAGATTATTTTATCAGACTCAAGTATCAGGTTTTTTATTCCCATGCTCCAGGCAATTTCTAATCTCATAAGCCTGTATTGAAAGCGTAACCATGTGCCAAAACTATCACCTCCCCGCACATGCAATGCCTGGACTTCCTCTGCTGCACCCATCATTGTTTAATTTCACCCTCTGTAGAGGGGTGTTTCCAGCGAACCATATTAGCCTGCTTGTTTTCCGGCAGGGAGTCAACACCCCCAACCTTGCTAATTTAATATCATCGATCATCCCCAGAATACAGGTCAAAGGGATTGAGATGAAAGAAGAACCATTACCAAATACTCTTTTATCATTCCTCCATCTCCAGCACTAAGATCACTTCATGCCAATTATATAAAAAAATCATATCATATCAAGTGTACACCAAATAGTTCGCTTTAAAATTCCACTTG